>JAQSUU010000409.1:1200000-1661120 GCA_038087645.1 Saccharum hybrid cultivar R570 | reverse complement strand
TTTGCCAAATAACAACGAAAAATGCTACAGGAATTTTTCCCCAAAAATTTTGACAACTAAACGGGGCCTTACCACACGCGGTCAATGAGGACTCTGTCATGAGTGTACAATGTTTTGCTCTTCCTTCTCCTGGAAGACCAAATCAAATCAACTTAACGGGAGACCTTGTATTGTAATCCTTGGCAGGTTGTCTTGATGGCGCCCGCTGTGGAAGCCGTGAACGAGACAGGCTCGTTCCAAAAGGTTCCTGCCTTGAACGAAAGGATACTGTCATCCATGTCCAGGAGATCTGTTGCTGCACACCCTTGGCATGATCTGGAGATAGGTATTGTACACACTTGTCTTACACAAATGGCCAGCCCTCGATTTCTGCTATTTGCATTGAGAATTTACGTCCTTCATCTTCAATTCATGCAGGTCCTGGCGCTCCAACCATATTCAACTGTGTAAGGCCACCCTATCATGCTTCAACTGATTGACTTGTCTTCTTGTTGCTTAAGATCATTGTGTAATTTGGGTGATATGTTCATGTTAATAGCATAATGCCTTTTCTTTAATCGGTTAAAAAAAAACTCTCCCTAGACTCTAAAACCAATGCCTATGAACTGTTTCCGTTATACGTATTCGTGTGCCACCTGGCACTTTCTGATGCATGCTGAAATGTTTAAGAAAGACTCATAGAAGTGACTCCTACTTGTGTCAGGTCATTGAGATACCCAGGGGCAGCAAGGTTAAATATGAACTTGACAAGAAAACTGGACTGATCAAGGTAAAGCAATGCTGATACCCCAGAGTCTTATTGCAAAACTATATTTCTTGACAGTTCTGATATTTCCTGTTTTCCATTTCATTGTGTGTGCACGTGCAGGTGGACCGTGTGCTGTATTCATCAGTTGTTTACCCTCACAACTATGGATTCATTCCTCGCACACTTTGTGAAGACAGTGATCCTTTGGATGTACTGGTTATAATGCAGGTATGCTTCTTTTTTATATCATTGAATCACAAAATGGTATATCGGTAATGGTCTGAGCAGTCTTAGTTATATAAGTTGAGCTAATTTTCAAATCTTGTCATTTTCCATTTCTGGGTGTGGGCCCTGTTTAGATCCCAAATTTTCTCCCAAATTTTACTATGCAAAAAGAAGATTCCCCGTCACATCAAAATGTCGGCACATGCATGGAGTACTAAATGTAGATGATATTAAAAACTAATTGCACAGTTTTATTGTACTTTGCGAGACGAACATTTTGAACCTAATTAATCAATGTTTGGACAATTATTGCCAAATAAAAACAAAATTGCTACAGTAACCGGCACTGTTCATTTCCCAAATCAGGCCTGAATTCAGGCATCTAAACAGGCCCGTGGTTGAGAACATGTCTATAAACTGTTAGGGGGTGTTTGGTTTGAGGAGTTAAAGTTTAACAAACACTGTAGCACTTTCGTCTTATTTGACAAAAAGTTTTCAATCTTGGACTAATTAGGCTTAATAGATTCGTCTCGTAAATTACTCCTAATCTGTACCAACATGCATGCAATTAGTCTACATTTATTTCTCCATGCATTTGAGGGAACATTGATGTGATGAGAGTTAAACTTTAACAAAATGAAACCAAACAGACCCTTACTTCCATGCTTGCAGGAGCCAGTCATTTTCCATTTCTGTCTATAGTTGAGAACATGTCAATAAACTGTTACTTCTGTGCATGCAGGAGCCAGTTATCCCAGGCTGTTTCCTACGTGCAAAGGCCATTGGCGTTATGCCCATGATTGATCAAGGAGAGGCAGATGACAAGATCATTGCAGTGTGCGCTGATGATCCTGAGTACAAGCATTACAATGATATCAAGGACCTCCCACCTCACCGCTTGGCTGAAATCAGGCGCTTCTTTGAGGACTGTATCCTTTTATGATTCATCAGTATTTAGTCCTGCTTGCCTAGAGTCTAGTACTACATAAAGTGATTAATGTTTTCATCATGCTTAATAAATTCTTCTAACTTTTCTACATACAAGATACTATGCAAAATTCCCCAAACCTGACCTGAACATCATAGCCTCTGCCAATTTTAGAAGAAAAAAATACTCATCATGCGTTGTTAACTATTTTAAGACGATACAAATGTTAGAATGCTTGCCTCCTGTTTAGATTGAATGGTTTCTTTAACCGGGACATTCAGACAAGAAGAATGAGAACAAGGAGGTTGCTGTGAACGACTTTCTGCCTGCGAGTGACGCTTATGAAGTCATACAGCACTCTATGTAAGTTGATTGATTGCAACTCTTCAGTCCTGATCACAGCCGTTATTTGTTGACATGTCCTCGTTTTGACTTTCAAGCTAACCACCCAGCAATGTGCTGTCCTTACACAGGGATCTGTATGCTACCTACATTGTTGAGGGCCTGAGGAGGTAGGATGCTGGTGGCCGGGGGAAGGTGGAGGATGTTGACGAAAAACTGGGAGACCGTTTACCACATGGAACGAGTATTGTTATTTTGATTGTGTCGTGTATACCGCTAGTAGTGAACCCTAAATCAAAAACCGATATCCCCTGGGGAGTCGGTAGTAGCTGAAGCTAGTAACACAAGGAGGTTGGCTAAATATTCTTTTCTGGCCTGAGTGCCAATATATGTTTGACATATTGTACTGCATTGGTATCGTAATATTCATTCGCTTATTATGATATACTCCATATAATTCATCATTGGTAATTGAATGTGTTCTCTTCTATCATTTGAAATACGGTGGCCATGTGTCTCTGTACAAAGTTGCAAAGGCGTGAACGTTTTTGTCTACTCTGTTATTTTGGTAAACACAGGGCCTGAACAGTTTGTGATGAAATCATGAGCAGATTATTGCCACAGAATTAGTCATTCTACAGTCTGTCTTGGAACCGTTGGTTGAAATTTGTTCACAATTCCACCAACAGTAAATTGGTTGCATATTTGAACCCTCAACTCAATCAACTAGACACAGGCGCACCGATCTGAATTTACTTGTAAGTGGAACCTATTCAACTCCGCCACAAATCTACCTTCTGAACTACAAAAAATTGTCAGGAATGGACATCTATTTCAAACTCGGATTCAATGTTCCACTTCCCAATTCAGCCGCACCAATACGGCATCACGGCAGACATCAAATTTTAAAATAGAAACGGCATGAATTCCATTCAAACAATAGAACCCCGGTCTGAATGTACCTGTCGACCTACCAATCTCGTCTGGAATGCATTCAACCACTCTTCTGAAACCCATCCATCGGCACTTCGTAAGATCATGCTACCAGCCATCACAGATTAATGCAACCCATGACAGGATGGAGCCAATCTGGAAAAAAAAATTGGGGAAAAAAATAAATTCACAAGTTGACCGATGCAAACCAGAGACAAACGAATGCAAACCAAAAGAAAGCAAGGCACTTCCTCTTGTTTTCATTAAATCTTAGGTAACATGGAGATCCCATGACCAACCACCACTACAGCTAGAGATTGAACCAGAACTAGATCGATCAAGACACACGACACATGAGGCGACGCATCACTACATACACACAGACGCAAGAACAGCAAAAGTCATCCACGACCACTCAGCCAAGCTGAGATCAGAATCAGATAAGACGAGACGGGGCACTACTACTTCTTGGGCGACTTGGCGGCGGCCTTCTTGGGCGACTTGGTAGCGGTGGCGGCCTTCTCAGCCCTCTCGGCGGCCTTCTTGGGGAGGAGGACGGAGTGGATGTTGGGCAGCACGCCGCCGTGCGCGATGGTGACGCCCGCCAGCAGCTTGCCGAGCTCCTCGTCGTTGCGGATGGCGAGTAGGACGTGGCGCGGGATGATGCGGTTCTTCTTGTTGTCGCGCGCCGCGTTGCCCGCCAGCTCCAGGACCTCGGCGGCGAGGTACTCGAGGACGGCGGCGAGGTAGACGGGCGCGCCCGTGCCGACGCGCTGCGCGTACCGCCCCTTCTTCAGGTACCGCCCGATGCGGCCCACGGGGAACTGCAGCCCGGCCTTGACGGACCGCGACACCGGCTTCTTCTTCGGCCCGCCGCCGCCCAGCTTCCGCCCCGCCGCCGCCTTCTTCACCTTCGTGCCGCCGCCGTCCATCTCGCGAGTCGCGGGTGTTGAGAGGGAAATGGGATTTGGAGGGAAGTGATGATTGGGGTTTGGAGGAAGCGGGGGATTTCTTTTTTGGATTTTGGAGTGGTTTCGGCGCGGCTTTTATAGCGGCGGTGATGGGGTGGGGAGCCGATCCGCGTGACGTGGGCTGAGCGCCGTTGGATTTGCGGGGAAACGGACCGCTGCGATCTGTTTCGGAGGACGCGATCCGTGGGAGGGGGCGGCGGGCCAATCAGGAGCGAGAGATTCACAGGTGTGTTTGAGTGGTTCGTTGGGCCGGTGGGTGGCGTGAGGCCCGTGGGAATGGTCGATGCGGTGCGCCTCCGTTGAGGTCGCACTTTTGCCATTTGGCGCATCATCAAGCACGGCAAAACGCTGAGATTTGAATTTTTATTTATGTATTTTGTATATTTTTTCTATTTCAAAATAAGTTATTTTTCTTGTATGTTGTATGACATTTCTTTCCTTTTTTTTTGAGGGGACCATCGAACAAATTCTTGATGTCTCTCAAATCGAGCAGATTTATGAATGTGTATTCAAATTCTAACTATCTGTTAGAGCATCTCCAAGAGATGGGCTAAATATAGATGCCAAATTCTTTAATTTAGCTATTATGTAAAATGCGTGAAAGATTAGATCGTCTAATAATAGTCCGCCGCCAAATGAGCTCGCAACGTCGCACTCGCACGGCGGCGCATCCAATCTGTGGCATCTCCGGTCAGCTGATAGCCAACGCGGGCTTGTGCGCGAGGCCAACCAGCGTCCGGCTCCGGCCATTGCCAATGGCCACGCAGCTGCTTGGTCCAGTAGCAGCTGGCCCTTGGCCACTCAATGCAAAAGCGATGCCTACCTAAAGATACTGTGACATCCTGAAGTTCCAGTATCTTCAGTCAATGACGGAGAGAAGGGGCGGCTGGCTGCTACACCTACTGGGAACATCCATGAGGCGCATTGACGAGGAGGACGAGGACGTGATATAGCTGCGGCACGAACAGGAAAGTGCCGTCCAAGGCAGCCACGCTAACGGGGAAGGACTGTCCGAGGGACTGGAGTCTCGTCGGCAGGGAAGGGCCGTCCGGACGGAGGGGCACGGCAATGGACGTCCAAGCGAGCCGTGCGGACAGGGGAGGTGAAGGGCTAGCTGTCCGGCAGCAGCCGAATGAACGAGGCAAGAAGAAGACGTCGTACTGGCTGCACGCAGGAAACAATCTGCCCGCGCGGGAGCAAGATGGGCGAGCAGGAATTCACGCGGGGAAGGCGAATAGCCAGCGGCCGCGGCATGCTATATCTAGCTAGCGAGAAGCACGGGATACAACACTTCTTATTTTGGCTCCCAAGATACGTTGGAGGTCTATTTCTTCCCAAAACTTCTAAAATTTGGCTCCTAGATAAAAATAGTCCATCTCTTGGAGGTGCTCTTATGTATGCTCGTGTTCAAGAAACATTTGTATTCAGACTAGAATATAGAAATAGTGCAATCCAGATAGTTCTGCATGCCTTTATAATCGCAGTTGATCCATTTCTTCCTCTATGGGTGATCTAGGATTCTCATCGGCCTACGTAGTTAGGTAGTGTTTAGTTTCCAAAAAATTTTGGCCCACCCCAAAAATTTTTTGACATTGGGGCACTTTTCGCGTTTTGGCAACTAAACGGGCCCAAAAAAATTTCGGCCTATTACTGTGCATGGCAGGGGAGCCACATCCGCCGCTGCCTATTCCTATCTGCACCGAGGCCTCCATTCATCACACACCCGACGCCAACCCTATCCCTCGCTCTCATCCGTCGTCAACCTCTCGGCCGCTTAGCCACAAGGTGATGGACGGCCACCAACGCGACGACATCAGCGCCGCCGGGGCCCATGCCGACCACGGCTACGACGGCGTGGGGGGCATCAATGATGCACGCACGCGGGACTTCCTGCCTACATCTAGTCCCTGGTGGCAAGGCGGGAGTTCGGGCCTCTTCCCCGGCGCGGCGCAACCCGCGGCGGCTTCCAGAAGCTTCACTGATTCTCGGCTTGCCTTCGACTCCCTGGATCTGAACGACGGGGACGGATGGCAGCAGATGGACCACTACGCCGGGTTTCTTCGCGGCGACAACGACGGCCCCCCATGCCTCCCCCTCCAGTGCGGGTGCCCTCCCCCAATGTGGCGCGCAGCCGCGGGTTGAACGCGGGCAGCGCCGGCGGAAGCGGTGAAGGAGCAGCTAGGGGCGTCGAAGCCTTCGTGTCTCCTGTTACGCGTCCACGGGGACGCGCATCAGGCGGATCTGGCCGTCGCCGGGGCCGCAGTGCGCGGGAACGGTGGCAGGGCCCAGCCATCGTCGACGACAACCTCCAGCAAGACGACTACACCGCACCCCGACGCGTCATGGTACAAATGACACTCCTCTCCATGTTTATTTTTTTGTACAATCTATGATGTGATTCATGCTCAGTTTGTTAACTGATCTGTCAATAGGTTCGTTTGAGCATTCCCTGTTTGTTACAATGTACATGATTTATTACCTGATCTGTCCATAGGACAATTTTTAGTTACATAATTTGCATGCATACGACCTGTTGCCTAAAGTGTACACCAGGTTTTTACCAGTTCTGTGTCAATAGGACAATTTGAAGATTAAACTGTTGGCTTCAATTTTTTGCTCATTTTGTAAACTGCTCTGTCCATAGGTCAGTTTGAAGCATTCCCTGTTTGTTACGATGTACATGAGTTTTTACCTATCTGTCAATAGGTCAGTTTGAAGTTACATATTTTCTTTGAAGACGATAGTTTCAAGGTACAATGTAGATCGGTTGCTGTACTGATCCTTCCTTCATGCCTTGTCGGCCTCTCTCCGCATGTGTGTACTGAACCATCTTACATTTTGTTTACATAATACATGTTGTTTGTATTCATGTATTAGGCTATCAAACATAAGGCAAATTGGACAGAACAAAACACAGTAACTTTCTGTGACATTTGGTGCCATGAAATTGCCATTGGCAATTGTACAAAGGGCGTCATGAGCAAGCCAGGATGGCGGGATGTAATAAGCAGGTACCAAGCAGCAACAGGTTTGGTCCATGACCGCGAACAATTTTAAAGTAGGCATAGGCAGCTAAGGTCACAGTGGCGATTCTGTAACAAGCTCCGCCACAGCTCTGGCTTAGGCCGTACGGAAGATGGACATGTTGACGCCAGTGATGCATGGTGGAAAGCAAACACCCAAGTAATGTGTCTATATGTCTTTTCTGGTTTTCAGCACTTACTCCATTCACCAATGACATACCAAATGATGTGGATTGTAGGGGCAAGCTGATTTGCTGAGGTTCAAGAATGGTCCGCCTATGTACCTTGAGCAAATGGACATGATGTTCACTGGCAACACAGTAGATGGGTCAACCTCATTTGTTGCTGGTGAGAGTTGTCCTATTGACTTGGATGCTGGCAGCTCTGATGAAGAGGCTACTGATGACCTGGAAGACCAATCGACCCCACTAAGCATTGGCAATAAGAGGGCCAGCAGCACTAGCACTACAGCCTCTAGCCCTAGCAAGCGCTCCAAGAGCCCAGCAGTGAGGTCTATGGACAACAACATGAGAACTCATAATGAGATTGCCAGCCGAAGGGTCAGCCTTCTGGAGAACATGTTGGAGCAAAGGAAGACAGAGCAGCAGAATGCTCGGTCGGCCCTAAGCCAGAAGATACAAACGGTCTCGAATATTGCAAAGGAGATGGGGATAACTCATCAGACCACATCACTGTTCAAGGGCTGTTCAACATCATCCAGAATGAAAGTGCCATGGACTTCTTTCTTGCCAATGGGCCTGAAGAGAGGATGATCATCATCGAGCAAGCTGCCCCGGTCGACCCATAGACCTTTTGTCATATTATTTTGAATCTTAATTGATATTAATGTAGACATGGTGTGTTGTGAAGTGTGTTTATTTGAACTAAGTGTGTATTGTTTGAACAATTATTGTGAACTTGTGATATGAACATGTATGCTTTGGTGACCTTGAAGCATGGCCCACAGTGATTTGCATATCTCACTAAACGGTTTGATGCATGACATGCATTTGTATTTTCATTCATGACTAACTTGTGTCCTTTGTTTTCGCAAGATGATGGTGGCCTACCAGCACGAAGGCATTGCGGAGCTTCTTGGGATGATGATTTCGAAGACTTTATGGTGGCTGAGTTAGAGGCTGCTGAAGATGATGATGATGCATTCATGTTTGGTATGTACCAGTATGGCCTCCACATTGACAAGCATTTGAATAGGGCTGAGTATAGGGAACCTGCAATGACTGGTTTGGCTTGGGTACAGAGGAAGCTTGGGGATAGTAAGGCCTGTTATAGGATGTTTAGAATGAGCCTAGATATGTTTCATAAAATACATGATGTTTTAGTGGAATCATATGGCCTCAAATCTAGTAAGAAGTCCACCTCGGTTGAGGCCCTTGGCATGTTTCTTTGGATGGTAGGGGCCCCACAATCAGTTAGGCAAGCAGAGGACAGATTTGAAAGGTCACTGGGGACTGTGTCCAACTTGTTTAACAAAGTTTTGAAGTGTATAGTGAAGCTAGCAGCTGAAATCCTTAAGCCTGTGGACCCTCAATTCAACGAAATGCACCCTAGATTGAGAAACCGTAGGTTCTATCCCTACTTCAAGGACTGCATAGGGGCTTTAGATGGAACCCATGTACCTTGCGTGGTGCCCAATGATAAGTTTATGCAGCACTTGTGCCGCAAGGGCATGACGACACAAAATGTCATGGTTGTCTGTGACTTTGACATGAGGTTCACATTTGTTCTCGCTGGTTGGCCGGGGTCTGTCCATGACATGAGAGTTTTCAATGATGCAACAACAACATACAGCCATGTATTTCCACATCCACCTGCAGGTCCACACTTTTCTTGAAGTACTTTATGTTAATTGTACTGAACTGCTAGGGGCTAAAGTCTTTGTTCTGTTGTAGGTAAATATTACCTAGTGGACTCGGGGTACCCAAACCGGCTAGGTTATCTAGCTCCGTATAAGGGAACCAAGTATCATCTACAGGAGTATCGAGACGCCCCAGAACCACAAGGTAAAGAGGAGACATTCAATTATGTACATTCATGTATTAGGAATGTCATTGAAAGGTCATTCGGGGTTTTGAAAATAAAGTGGCGCATCTTGCAGAAGATGCCTTCCTATGCACCTCATAAACAAAGTCAAATCATAGTTGCATGTTGTGCTCTACATAATTATATTAGGAAAAGTGGCATAGGGGATAGACACTTTGAAAGGTGTGACCGTGATAGTAGCTATGTGCCGCGACAAGCGTATGAGAATCAGCCAAAACCTGAGGAAGTTGATGATGAGTCCGATCTTATGAATGAGTTTCGTGAAACAATTGCTTACGGTTTGGTAAACCGTAATTGATAGTTTTTTCTATTTGACGAACTATACATGTGTACTATTATTGTGCGGCAGCTGTTAATCATTGAGGACAATTTGTATTGACGAATTAAGGTTGACGAATTGTTGAATACATCATTTGATTGATTGTGATATGCATGTTGTTGAATATATCATTTGTATGGATAAAACATGCATGTTGTTGCATGTCTTTGCATGTTGCATGAGAGCATTAAATGGATGTGCCCAGTCCAAAATTTTTTGCCATCTAAATAGCACGCCCAAAAATTTTTGAGCTGTCAGCTTTTTGCCTACAAGGAACCTGTGAACTGTAGTGCACAACTTGTTGGATTTGCTCAAAAAATTTTGGGAACTAAACACCCCCTTAGAGCGTGGTGATCACTCAAGCCAAGCTCAGGTGAAATCGAAGGTTTGGCAAAAGATGGGATGGGCATTTCCCTGAAAGCGCATTTACTCTAACATTGCAGAGACTATGCGTAAGAGTGAAACTAGAACTACATGATGGTTAGATGTAGTTGGTTTCATGATGTAACATGTACTTTACTTTTACTTTAGAATCATAATCATTATGGTAAAGCTTTTGTGTGCAAATATGATGTATGATTTCCAAGCTATGTGATTCTTGATGGTTGGTCCATACCGTGTAACCAAACAACTTGCAACCTGTTCATTTGATCTCATCAGCCAGAATCTGTCAGCCATTCAGCAGTGTTTTTCTCTCACAATAAATCAGCATCAGCCAGAATCGGCCAGCCAAAACCCAACCAGCTAACAGGGCCTTGGTTTTGAGGTACAACCCCCGCAACTGCGAGTGGAGGCTATGGATGGCGACTCCAAGGACCTCCCTGCAACCCTAGAATTAGTGCTACGTCAGTCGAGAGGACGATATGTGGTACTAGCTCGGTGGGGCCGGGGTGAAGTCCTCGCAACTGCAGACACTAAGCGCCACAGTGCAAGCCCTTCTACATAATTCTAGTAGAAAATTTAATTACTACAACTAAACCACACAAGCTACTAAAGGCTAGCAACTATAACTAGTGAGCTACACTAAAACTAGCAACTAAGCTAAACTACTCACTAGAGAGCTACAACTATACAAGCTACTACACAAACACAGAGTAATGAAAGTAATTGTGAGTGCAATAGAAGGCAAACAACAAGGGCAAGCGACACAACAATTTATTCCAATGTTCGGTTGCTTGCTGGCAACTTAATTCCCGTTGTGGCGGATCCTATTAGACAACCATTTTGCTAGCCTCGCGATCACAGAAAATGACATCAATGTGACTGATAGGTGAATTCTAGAGGAGTAGTGGCTCTAATTTGAGGGCTATTGTTGGAGTTGAGCCCAAAAAAAGGTCTCTCAAAAGTGTGGGAAGTCCTCAAATCTAAAGTAAGGGCCCTAATTTGAGGGCATTTGTTGGAGGTGTTCTTAGCGAACTGTAGTGCACATTTAGATAGAAATCTTGAATACGTTTTGATAAGTAGACACATAGGCCAAGTTGTTTTTAGAAAGCATAATTCACCTCCTCTTAGGCGTCACTGTCCCTTGACTTGCGTTGTGGACAACAATTTACATTGAACCATAGCAACAACTGGCGGCGACGCTGCAGTTAGAGAAAGCAATTAAGCAGTGTTGTGATGCCTAAGGTGAAGGAGGAAGGGCAAGCTAGAGGTGACGGAGGAACAGGGCAGGCTTGCGCATTACCGAACAAGAACTCCGTAAACAGGTGGCAGCGAACAAGGTGATGACGGATCAGTCCTTTTCTGAGTTGAACAAAAAATCCTACTAAGTTATCTTTGATGATCCACATTTAGTGGCTCGTCCTAAATTCATACATATCCAACCAAGACGTGTTAGTAATCAAACTGATTTGTTTGAGCAAGGTCTAAGCCACCATAATCTCCGGTCATTCATATGCCTTATGATTCAAAAGGTCAATTTTTCTTCTCTTTTGGGTCTACCTAATCAACACTTTAATTTTATACTTTAAAAACCCTAGGGTATTACATCCTATGAACACACCTAGCTACAAGTGTGCACCTTAGTCGTACACAAGTCTTATACCTATGTGAGCCTTGAAACCTACCTAGCCTTTAGCATCGGTTGAACCTAATCTAGAACCATGGTTATCTCTTTCCTTCTCACTCTCATAAGCACTTTATCTTTTAAGACCTCCCCGCCTTCGGGTCTATCCTTGAACCATAAGTACCTTAGTCCACCTTATCTCTCTAACCAATATTTACACCCACTCATATCGCTCTATGCAGGAACAAACAGAGTGGTCAAGACGTCGTACCATCATGATGCCCCAGGCCATATATGGTCAACATGTAAGGCATACACCATTAATTCAAACTTATATTTTGGTTACCCATATCTATTGATGATTATCCCCAGGCCATATGGTCTTTTTTTGGAACCCAGGCCATATGGTCAACGTGTAAGGCATGCACCATTAATTCAAACTTCTATTTTGGTTACCCATATCTATTGACGGTTAACATAGTGGCAGTGGCGGAGGGAGTGGGCACGGGGGGCTGACACCCCCTGACGTGCTACTAGTCCTCTAGTATATAGTTAATACTCCGTATATCGATATATGTAATTGCTGTTTGGCTCCTCCCATTCAATAATCATTCCAAACGTTAAGTATGTACTGTGTATTTGAGGCCAAATAAGAAGCAGTCCATTTACACGAACATGCAATTGCTGTTGGTCCCTTCATCAGTTCTGAATACAAAGCATTGAGCCTTCCTGGCTTCCTTCGTTTCTCGCATCTTCGATTGTTCGTCTTCTCTTGTGCTTCACCAGCTCACGGTTCTGAATACAAAGCGTCGAGCCTTCATGGCTTTCTTCGTTTCTCGCCTCTTCGATTGTTCGTCTTCTTTTCTGCTTCGCTAGTTCACGGACATCGCCACGCCAGTACTGTTGGAGTGGAAGGCCGGATGTGAGACGCCGCGCGGGTGCCGCCGTGGCAGCGCTAGTGCCACCACCGTTGTCCCAAATTGACACCGTAGGCTACCAACCTGCTGTCCAAATTGCATCCTATAGGCTATAGGTGTCCATCAGGTGGTTAGGCCACCAGAAGCAGCAGATAATCCCTAATCCATAATCATCCAGTGGTATTTTTTATCTAGCAATTAACTGTCACTAATATTCTTTTATCAAATTGCTTGTGATCTTGCTCGTAGTCGTAGAGCTAAATTTAAGATAATAGATGGTTTACTAGTTCTAGTCTTATACATGCCCCCCCTATACTCAATTCTGGGCTCCACCTCTGCATAGTGGCATGGGCGTGATAATTTTTAGCATTGGCTACGTCGTGGGATTGTGGCCAGTGTACTCGTCCCTCGAAAATGATACATTTATAGGGCTGAAAATTAATAACCACACGCAGTTCATAAGCTACAGTGCTGTCCTGTCTTGCTAGATGTAGTTTGATATATAATAATGATCTATTTGTGTATTAATTAATTGATGTATGATGTTACCTAGAACTTGCAAAGTAACCCTTTTTCGTCTTTTTTTATCTTCTAGAAAAAATATCATTCATTAATGAATTATTATTAGGATTGTTATACTTGTATACAATATACTTGCAGCTTGTTGCCTGGTCTTGTACTCTTGTTGGCCACCATCCGACAGCGGGAGGGAGCGGCTATGGTCTGACCAGGGTGGCGCCCCCGCGTCGCGCCGACCAGGTTTCCACCTTCTAGCACGTTTTTTCTTGGGCCTATTCCGATTTTGTTTTCCTCGTATGGGCCTGATTCTGTGCCACGCGCCCCCTATAGTAGCTTCTCTCATTTTTTTTCTATGGGCCGGCCTGTTTCGGTTTAGTGTGCGCCCCTGAAGGCTTCCCGAGCTTCAGTCTGCTTCCCTTTCCCGCCCTTACTCTTGCTCATGTCGCCCTGTGTCGGCCCAGCTTGTGCGGGCGATGCGTTCTGAGGAGTTCCCGCGTGCCCTCCTGTTCCTGCCCAGCGGGGAAGTTCATAGTTTAAAGGAAAAGGAAAATGGAACAGAAATAAATGTGTAGGATGTGTTGACCACAAGACCTATGACCTAATAAAGTCATTCTCCACCACCACACCAGATAAATATTTTGTCTAGATTATAATAAGTTATTTAATTAAATGGTATCAGGCCAATTAAGTCAAAGGAAAAAGCATTCTACTCTCACATGAAAAATGTTCTAGACCAAAATATACCATAGAAAATCTCATGGAATATGAAAAAAAAGAATGTAATAGAGAAAACAAAATAAAAGTAAAGAAGTAAAAGAAAAACAAAACATACTATATAGAACATCTAACGCGTACGGTGTGAAATAGTGAGATAATCAAAGAACATCCCATTTATTGTAATAGAACATTAAAGAATACATAATAGAACACACCTATATGTTACTCGAATATCACATGTATATCACAGAGTATAAGAAATAAAAGAGAAAAAACAAAAATAAATAATTAATGATAGTAAAATAAATAAGATTAAAAGAAGGAAATAATAAATGAATAATAAATGATATGAAATATACAGAAATAAATGAATAAGTTAATTAAATAAAAAATAAGTCAATAAACCTTTGAGCAAAACATTAGTTGAAACAAAAGGGAAAAGAAATAAAATCCATGCAATAAAGGAAAATAAATGAGAACATCACGTAGATATTACTTGAACAATCTAAGATGTACCATAAAACATGTCGTAAGTACTACGTGAATACTTGAAGATAGTCATGGAACATCCTACTTATAACATGAACATCTAGAAACCATCATAGAGCATCACATGGATACTATATGAACATTATAACAAGACATATGAGAACACAGAAATAATAAAACAAAAAACATGTAATAGAGGAAAGTTTAAAATGACATTACATGGATATTAGTTGAAAAACTTAAAATATACCATAGAACTTCTCGCGAGCACTATGAAAATACCTAAATATGATAATATAACATCTCATGAGAAATCCAAAAACATATAGTAGAACACCACATGTATCATCCATGAACATTATATGTAGTTCATGTAAGTGTAGAAAATAAAAATGTAAGACATAAAAAACTAATTAAATTACAGTTAAATAAAAAAGAAAAGGAAAATAAAAATAATAAAAATCCAAAGAACATAGAAAGGGAAACGGCGCTGCTAGCGCCCGGGCATCCGGATGCAGGGGGCCGTTTGGACGGACCTAGGGGCCCGTCCGTCCCCACACTCGCCCGCCCCGCACGAAAGGAAAAAGTGGAAAGGAAAAAGCCCCGTCTGTCCCCGCACTCGCCCGTCCCGCACGAAGGAGAAAGTCGAAAGGAAAAGCCTCGTCCCCCATGCGCACAGAGGAGGAAGTACCTATCACCCCACGAGCATGGGATCCCACCTGCCCCCAACCTCGCCGGCTCCCAGCACATCCGCCCGCTGCCACTCGCCCCCACAACCTGCCCCCCCATCTCGCCCCCCGCTTGCACGCTGCAACATAAGGATGAAGACGTTGAAACACAATAACCGTGATATTGCAACAACGTCCGACAAACTGCTGCAACAATAGGTTGTAGCAGTTGAAACACCATGAATATATAAATTGCAACAACAAAAAAAGGACGACAACTCCAACAATGGGATGATGAAGTTTAAACAACTTGAAAAAATTATTACAACAAAGAAAAATAGCTGAAACATTAGGATGCAGCTGCTGAAACACAATGAACATATTACTACAACAACACCCAACAACTGCTACAACACGCAACACACTACTACAACATGCAGATTGAAGAAACTGAAACAACATCTCAAAAACAATATTGCGACATCTCAAAATTGATAGTTGAAACATTTAGAAACACATGTGACAACATCTCAAATAGACTGTTGCAACACCGCGAAATCCACGGTAGCCGCGAGATAAGGGAAAAAGAGGGGAGGCACATGGGTTGGGGGCGCCCTCGGGGTGCAGATCAAGCCGCCTCCATGGATGGGATGGGATGGGGGATGGGCCACCATCGCCTGATGGGTGGAGGAAACCACCATGCCGCTGGATCTGCATCGTGCTCCATGGATTCATAATGGGGAGGCCAGTGCTCCATGGATCCACCACGGAGAAGGCCACCATGACTGCCGTCGAGGTTAGGGAGGGCGCCCTAGGGTGGAGGAGCCACGTCGGGCTCGAGCTCCATCAGGGTCGATGGACGGCACCACCGTGGTTAGGGAAGGAGACGCCTAGGTGGGGGAGGAGGAGGGTGCACCGGGGTGCATGAGGCTGCCGGCGACGATGGGGAGGCAGCCATGGGCGTGCTCAGGTGGGAGTCCGCTCAGGTGTGGGGAGGAGGAGCCGAGGTGGGAGAGGATAAGCCGGGGTGGGAGAGGATGAGCCGGGGTGGGAGAGAAAGAGAGAGAGAAAGCACAACGTGAATGAGGGGTGTGGCAAAAGGATAAGGACGAACAGGACGTGTGGTGTGCGCACGCGCCACGTCCGTCCGGAGGCAACGAGGCACCGGACGCCCTGATTATAGCATTTCTGAAAGGGAAAAGAAGTAGAAGAAAGGAAAAATACGATTATACTTATGTTAAAAAAACATATACTACATGAACATTATATTTATCACATGAAGTAAAACATGAAACTAAAAAACAAACTAAATAGAGTAAAATAAAAAACAAAGGAAATGAAAATAAGAAAATCTATGAGAAAGAGAAAAGAAAAGAGAAAAAAAGACAAAATAGAAGAAAAGAAAAAAGATATAGTATCAAACTATCCCTAATAATAAAAAGACAAAATTTCAGCTTTTTTGTCTGGCCCATTCTACTAGCCAACTGCCCCACTCGCTTTATTTTGGCCCAAACGCGCATTTGCAGTCTTCCCGCACGGCCCGCTCGCGGCGTGGCTTGCTTTTCCCTCGCGTGGACATCGACCGGCCTTCCCTCGCATGGATGCTGTTCCTCCATAATAAAAAAAGAAAACAAAAGTTTTGCATCGTCGCCGCCACCACTCGACGCCGAGATGGAAGCGAAGGCAGCCGAGGCGCGTCGACATCGCGGCTACGCCCACGCGCGCTCGTCGCCTGCTCGCCGTCGTCTGCTCGCCCACGTGCAACCGCCGCTGTCCGCTAGCCCACTCTCCACTGCTCAGCCAGTCTGTGCTGCCCTGTCTCATTGCCCTCGCCCGCTGCTTCGACACGCAGGTGAAAGGTCCTAATATGGCTAGAGGGAGGTGAATAGCCTATTAAAAATTCTACAAACTCACTAGAGCAAAAGGTTAGTATAACAAATGGCGAAATGCGAATTAGCTCTAGCTTTACAAGGGTTGCAAGCCACCTATCCAACAATTCTAGTAACTATGATCACTATAACAAATAAAGGCGAAGTCATTACGAGCTCTCATAAGATAGCTACACTAAAGAGCTCAACTTGGAAACAAGCTACACTAGCAAAAAAATACAAGCTCTCAAAACTAATTACACTAAAGAGCTTGTTACAACTAGTTTGTGGAATGTAAAAGAGAGGTAAGTGATCTTTATACCACCGCATCGAGAGATGAACTAATCACAATAATATGAAGACCAATCACTGGGAGAAATCCAAGAAATCAATCACAAAGGTGACACGCAATTTTTCTCCTGAGGTTCACTGCTTGCCGGCACGCTACGTCCCTGTTGTGTCGACCACCACTTCGTGGCTCGGCGGCTAATTGGCAATCCAAAACCAAGCTCCTAAGAGCACCGCAAGAACCTACCGCAAGTGAGGTAACTCAATGATAAGAGCAATTTACTAGAGTTGTCTTTGGCGCTCCGCCGGGGAAGGCACAAAACTCCTCATAAAACACTGGGAGGTGGCCAAGAACAAGCACCACTCTTGCCACAACTCCTCCGCTATCTTCAAGCCGTCTAGGTGGCGGCAACCACCAAGAGTAACAAGAATCCCACAGCCAATGCTCACCCAAGTGCCAACTAGATGCAAACTCACAAGCAAATGCACTTGAGATCACTCAAACTCACTTTGATTTGTCAATCAAGCAAGGGAGATGAGTGAAAGGGGATGTGCTCAGCCCAAGAGGATATTAGAGTGTCAAAAAGTCCAAGAGACTCCTCTAGGAGTCAGCCAACAAGTATTTATAAGCAGCCCCAAAGAATAGAGCCGTTAGGAATAAGTTGTCGCTGCCTGCGTACTGACCGGACGCGCCGGTCGAACTGACCAGACGCGGTCGCAGCGTCCGGTCGGCGTTGAATCGCGTTGCTGACCACGCGACCGGACGCGCCGCTTGAACTGACCGGACGCCACAGTGCTAGCGTACGGTCGATTCTGGTAAGCACCCACACACGATCGGACGCGTCCGGTCGATCATGACCGAACGCGCCACCGTGTCCGATCGACCTCGTGTGTTTTGCAACTTCTCTGGAGCTTGACTAGACGCGCTAGTCCCGTGACCGACCGGACACGCCGGTGTGCGCGCTGCTGCCTCTGCACGTGGGATGAGCTGACCGGATGTGCCAGCCGTGTCCGATCCAGCGTCCGGTCACCCCAGTGACTCCCTTTCGCCTCCGTTTCTTCGCGTCCGGCGCAGTGAAAAATAGGCGTTTCACTTCCACAAAAGCGAGGAACCCAAACCCCTCTCTACCTCTCAAACACCACCGCCTTCACAAATGTGCTAACATCACCAAGTGTACATCACCATGTGCATGTGTGTTAGTATTTTCACAATCATTTTTTGACCGAAAAGACTGTGGGGGAGATCCCCATAGTGCTCGATTTTGTATTAAATTTTAACAAAGTTCACATACTTATAGTAGAAATTAACTGAAGGCAAAGCCAAACACAGAAGGATGACCTAAGGTCCTCCACTAGATCTAAATGCATATGCAAATGAATCTTCATCTAGTGGCACTTAAGTGATCAATAGCCCCGAAAATTCTCCTCTTTATAGTACGGCTATCGATCCTAAGTGTGATCACACCCTCTATGGTGTCTTGATCACCAAAAAGCAAATTCTATCTATACCTTTGCCTTGAGCTCCATAGGATTACACTCCATCTCATCTTCTTCTTCAAGCATGGCACCAAGTCATCATGATCAACATGCATCTTGCCATAACTTAGGAGTGTACCAATCACCTTTTGCTTTCAACACTTAAGCACATGTGATTAGTACTTAGGTTTCATCAATTAGCCAAAACCAAACTATGGACTTTCAGCAGGCCGTGACCACAAATGATATCCTCAGCATGCTGTGCTTTGGCTACGCAGACGCCAAGGCCGACGAGCCGCAGGGATGTCAGGATGGACTCGGAGCTGGGCGGGAGCGGCGCAGAACAATGCGATTTTGTCCAAACGGGTCTTAATCGGAATTGGATTGGGATAAAATCAAATGCAAGGTATGTTCGGCCTCAAATCCAAGTTCGACACGAATTTCGTCTGCTTTTTTGGCATCTTATATATTGCAGATTTGATTGGGTTACCCTCACGAATTTCCTCGACGTGCAGGAGAAGTTCCTGATCTCACCGAGCACCTCATCTTCGAATTTCGAATTTTGATCTTTCTGATCTTGACGAGAAGAACAACTATCGTCCAGTGTGCACTCATTGGCCAGGTACGTACTTGTGTACTGCCACAACCCTCGATTGCTGCGATCCATGTGATTAAAATATACAGGGCATCTATCTTCAGAGACTCTTCGTGCCTGTTTGTTCAATAGCTGATGCTTGTCAAAGTTCTTTTAGATTAGCTTAATTAATTTTGACCATGATAATAGCAATTTGTTCTGATGTGTTCTGCTCTTTGGTGCAGAACTGGATCATGTTATGTTATATTTGAGCATAGATTCAGGGCCGCTTAGATAAAATCGTTGTTTTCCACGTAGAGATGATTGAAATACCTTAGTTTTCTCTTCTTATATGTTGCATGTTATTGTTATGTCCAAGATTCAGCACGCTGTCAATTTCGTGCTATTATGGGATAAATTTGGAAACCTTTCATTTTTTATTTTTTTGTAGTATGTGAATTATTTATGTTGGTTACTTGGTTGGAGTTTTATATTTTTGCCACTTTGTGAGGGAAAGAACATATGACTGGTCATTAGATATCATTAAGCTCATTTTAATTCTTCGATATTTCAATCTAGCACATTAGTATTAACCTCTGCAGGAAGTTATCATTCAAAGGTACAACTATGCTGCATTGATATGTGGTTTATTCTTTGCAGATTTGCTTCAAGATTGTTAGCTTGGTTATTGAGCCATGTATTCTCGGCTTCTGTCGGATTTCGAGTTGCTGTTTTCAAACGCTTGATGGATGTAACAATAAAGTTTTGTAAGGTTTGTCTTTCATCTCATGCTGCAAGGTCCTAGAGCTAGAAGAAGTTAATGATTGTCCATGCTTGTTTTTTTTCAATTTATTTTAGTAACATTTTGGTTTGGTGCCTTTTGCATCTTACCGTCATCAAGCAGCTAATACTGCTATGTAGAGCAAAAAAACACCCCGTAGTGAAGCTTGGGCATGTTTATGTTTTCAGCTATATTTCTCCTTCAATTCTATTCCTTTCTTAATTACTAATCCATTTGCTCACATTATCCAATTTCTCAGGGTTCAGTTGAATCCATTTTGATTGGTGAAATAAAACTAAGTTTCTGCAATGCCAGCTTAAGTTTATGATTTATATTTGCTTGCACTGACACTTCACAGAACAGGGATATATTTTTGAACAAGTTTATATTGCAGATCTCTATCTTGCAACAGCAGCCAAAGTTGAGCCAGTGGCTAATGGGATGAATGCATATAAAGATGAAAAACTCCTGTAGCCAAAGTTGAAGCTGCCGATAGCTCAAACAGTTGGGAAAGCTTCAAATTTTGTTTTCTTATGAGAAAAATGAAATGCCCTATGATATTCACACCATTGGATGACCAAGCCAAGGTGTTTACACTTTTTCATGCAAGCGTGTGGTACTGAAATTGGATTGACCATCAGCAAATGATTTGTTGAGCTAATGGATGGTCAGATAAATTTTGTCAGCCAACCACATGCTGGGAGTACATTCACATTTACTACATTTTTCCAAAGATGTAACAAAAGCCCTATTAGTGAAAGTAAGGCTATTATGTTGCACCCTCTTCCATCCAGTTTCAAAGGTTTATCTGTACTATTGGTTGATAGAAAACCAAAAAGAGCTACTGTAACTAAGTATCGCTTGCAAAGGCTGGCAATTGCCAATGATGTTGTTGCTACCATTGAACTATATCTTGATGTATTATCAATGATTGAGCATTATTTTATTCCTGTTGCAACGCACGAGCATTTTTGCTTGTAAACAAAAGTAAACAATAGAATATAACATATATAATATTTAAACATCATATATATCTCATGAAATATAAAAAATCAAAAGCAAAACATGAAAATGATGAACAAAGGAAAAACAATTAAGTAGAGTAAATTAATGTATATTTAAAAATAAAAACAAGAAAATCTATAGAACACATGAAAAAGGAAAAACAGAAGAAAATAAAGGTAAATGAAAAAAATATAACATATAACAAAAAAACAAGACAAACAAAATAATTAACTAGAGCAAAGAAAAAACAAATGAAATATGTGTCAGTACGGAGCTCGGGTCACAATTATCAGTCCACGGCGCTCGTAGGCGCTGCTACCGTTGCCCTCTCATTCTTTCAAGGAAAAAGTCCACATTACCTCCCTCCACTTTTGCGTAAGTCTGTTTTTCCTCCCAAAACTTCAAAACCGGGCAAAACATCTTCCTCAACTTTTAAAACTGTTCATCTTACCTCCCTGGTTCATGTTATAAGCGATTTTGAAGGCGATTTTGTCTTTGTCTTTTTATTTATTTCGGCTGAATCTTTGAAAAATCATAGTAAATCACAGAAAAAATCATAAAATAGAAAATCCAATTTTCTTGGACTCCGCATGAGTAGATCTATACAGTAAATATATAATATAGTATGCTTTAGTACAAAGTTTTTGTTGTGGTTTTAGATATATACTTTTCTGTAATTAAATAGAATAATTGATAGTTGTAGTTTCTATAGTCCAATTATGGTGAAATTTTTATGGTGGGCTACTTATTGTATGCTTAAACTATAGTAAAAATTTCATACTCATTAGATCATGTATAACTCAGTTATAGATTTTATTTAGGTTTATGCTGGTTAAATATAAATAAATCTATAACTAAGCTATATATGATCAAATAAGTATGAAATTTTTACTACTGTTCAATCATATAATAATTAGTCCATCATAAAAATTTCATCACAATTGGACCATAGAAACTGCGGCTATGAATTATTCCAATTAATTACATAAAAGAATAGATCTAAAGTCACAACAAAAACTTTGTACTAAAACATACCATATTATATGTTCACTGTGTTACTCATGTGGAGTCCAGCGAAATTAGATTTTCTATTTTATGATTTTTTTTATGATTTACTATAATTTTTCAAAGATTCAGCCAAAATAAATAAAAAAGAAAAAGACGAAACCGCATTCAAAACTGTTTATAACAGAGCCAGAGAGGTAAGATGAACGGTTTTAAAAGTCATAAGAAGGTGTTTTTTTCTCGATTTTAGAGTTCAAGGAAAAAAACAAACTTTCACGAAAGTTGGGAGGTAACGTGCACTTTTTCGTTCTGCCAATGAAAGCCGATGAAAAGATCAAGATGCCCAAGAGGGGGATGAATTGAGCTTTTCTAAAAATTAATTGCAAGAATTAAACCCTATAAGCCAAACTTCACCCCTAGTGTCTACTAGTGTTCCTTGTGATTCTACCGGTAAAAGTTTTGCACCCTAAGTTCCAATCCTAGTCTAGCAAGACAATTCTAGGAAAGTAAACAAGCAATGAAAGTAATACTCGAAAGTAAATGCTTGAAAGTAAGGGTGAGGAACACGGCGATGTTTTCCCAAGGTATCGGAGAGTCGCCACTCCCCACTAGTCCTCGTTGGAGCACCCACGCAAGGGTGTAGCTCCTCCTTGATCCACGCAAGGATCAAGTGCTCTCTACGGGCTGATTCTTTGACACTCCGTCGCGGTGAATCGTCCAAAACCGTTCACAACATGAGTTGGGTCATCCACAAGCTCGCCGGATGATCACCAAACTCCCAATCACCACCAAACCGTCTAGGTGATGGCGATCACCAAGAGTAACAAGCTAGAACTCTCACTTGACCACAACGAGCCTAAAGAGAAGATGGATGCACACTTGCTACTCTCTAGTCACTAATGAGGGATCTCAAACTTTGATTCTCAAATCACTACCCTCACTAGGGCTCTTACACTCCCTTGCACTTGTAAAGTGTTTCTCAGCTGAACAAATGAGCAAGAGACCTCTAAAAGAGGTGGAGAGGATGTATTTATACACCCCACAGTCAAATCCAACTGTTACCAGCTAACTCAGCAAAACACGCACTGGCCGGACGTGCCGGTCGACATGACCGGACGCGCCGGTCGAGTGTAACGGTCGAAAACCCGAATGATACCGCTGAGTGACCGGACGCACCGATCAGGGGTGACCGGACGCGTCCGATCGTGCAAGAACCTTACTGTACTTTAACCTGACGCTCGACCGCATCCGATCAGTGATGACTAGACGTGTCAGGTCAGCTAAGTACCTTACTGGAATGTGACCGGACGCGTCCGATCATTTTCCAGTCGTGTCTGATTATACCTTTACCCTCTGAAACACGTGTCAGACTGATCAACGCGTCCAGTCCTCGCAGAGACCGTGTCCGGTCAACTAGGTTGAAAACGCAGTGACTGTTAGTACTGACCAGACGCGTCCAGTCGTGATAGAGACCGCGTCCGGTCAAGGGTAAACAGCTCAAACGACTTCGAAACGCGACGCAACTTGAACCAAGTTGCTTCCAACTGAACTTTGAGCTTTTCATGAGCTACCTAGTGCTAAGTTAGACAAGTGTGCACCACATCTAAACAAAAGACTCACCTAGGTCAAGCTACTCGCTCATGCCCCCCTTTATAGTACGGCCAAAGGAAAAAAGCGAAGATCCTAACGACTATTCCGAATGTAACTCAACACCTTGACATCCGGAACTAACCGTCCTTAATCTTGTCGTTGATCCTTCGAAAACCGAAACGATTTCCATCAAGGGGCATGAATTCCATAGTGCCCAAAGCAGTTATCAATCCCATGACCTAACTTAACAGAGTTTCTGCAAAACACATGTTAGTCATGGTAATAATGCGTTGTCATCAATTGCCAAAACCAACTCCCAGGGCCTAGATGCTTTTAATCTCCCCCTTTTTGGTGATTGATGACAACACTTAGATTCAGAGGATTTAAATGTTGAGGTTTTCGAACATGCTTGGTTCACATAAGCAAAAAGCTGTAAGCACAAAAGATTAGGAATTGCTTATGAGTTCCAAGCCAACTGAGTGTACTCACAGGATAAAACAGAAGAGTTAGTACATATAAAAACATAGCTCATATGAAATCGGAGTAAGGCATGGAAGCACAACCTTATGAGCTAGAACCAAAACGTGACATAATATAGTAAAGTCTCATAAGCACACTTGTCACAAAATGCAGGGCGAGAAATTAAACATGATGCATGAAAGTAGCACACAAAGAAAAACTAAACCCTCTATCAACACTCCCCCTGAATCTACTCTCTCTCTCTCCCCCTTTGGCATCAAACGCCAAAAACAAAACTAAGGAACCAACGGGGGAACAGAAGCTGTCTAGTCGGGTGCCGAGGAGCACGGAGTGATCATAAACTGAGAGGTATCCTCCTCAGACTCTGAACTATCAGGCTGACCCTCTATAGATGGATGTGGCAGTGAAGCAGTCTGGGTCTGTAGAGCAGGTGCAGGAACTAAAGATATAGTAGCAACAATAGGAGCAGTCTCTGTCACCTGAGCCTGAAAAATACCAAGAGTAGGAGGATCTGTCGAAGCAACTGACGACGGCACAGTCTCTGTAGTCCTGGCCCCTGACATAGGAAGAATGACAGTCTCGGAAACTAACATCCCTAAAGAAGTCACAACTGTGGTGTGCGAGGGAGTCGGCTGACCAGTCAGCTCGCTGTAGGAGGCACTCAAGTCGGTGAAAGGAGTGTCTGAGAGAAGGTGAGGTCTGGACTGAGCTGGTGGAGTGAACCCCGTCTGAATAGGAGTGTAGCTTGAGGACTGAAAAGTCTGAGGCACCTGCTGCTGGGGAGAGGTAAACTAGAAGCTCGGCCGTCCCTGACTTTGAAGTCCACTGACTGTAGTGCTGGAGTCAGGACAGACGATGGTGGAGGTACCCCAACAGTGACGAGGTGTCATAGGAGCTTAAGGTACTGCTGCTGGGTGGCTACCTGCTGCCTCTGTATCTCAAACTACTGCCTCTGAAACTTCAGCTGCTGCCTTTGGAACTCGTCCTGACGAGCCTGAATCTGAGCAAATGCAGCAGCTATGTCCTGAGCCTGTCGCTACATCTGAACCTCCTGTTTCTCCTGAGCCTGGGTCAACCTCTCTAGTAAGCCACCATGGCTGGGTCTGAGCGGGAGGTTGATCCTGAACCACCGGCATGGTCGTGAGACCGAGGAGAGCGGTACAGGGGGATGGGCTGGTAATCCTCGTCAGTGCTATCAGTGGCAGCATCCTCGACTGGATCAGCTAGCTGAGTATCAAGGTCTGCAATCTTGGCCTCGGCAAGACCCTCAACGGTCTCATCCTGCTCAGCTACTGTCTCTAGAACCTCTGGCCTCTAACGCTGTCTTGGCCTAGGTGCCTACTCTCTAGTCACTGAAGCCCACAACTGTCGAATATCATAATTTGGAAATACAGTAGTGGTATCAAATATCTCAGATCTAATCTCTGCAGGCAGATCACATGCAGATCGAATAATAAAGCAGATCCAATGAGCATAAGGTAGCTGCCGGTGACCCTTGAAGCCCTCTGCTAAAGTGTCCTCCATCTCACATAGCATCAGATTCCAGATATCAAACGGTGTCTGTGAGATGAGGTGATAAACAACCCAGAGCTGCATCCGTGTTAGGCCCTCTCTGTATCCTAGCCTCGGTAGAAGGGTCCGCCTCACAATGGCATCTAGCACTTTGGCAAGGGGTGTCAAGCTAGCAGGTGTACGTTTGGACTCCTCGCCAAACGACTCACGGAAGCAGGGTCTGATCAGATCTGTGGGTGGCACTGAACCTCCGTGAGGACGTCTCGGTGGTGAAGTCTGTCCAAAGCACAACTGGTGAATCTTCGTCTCTAAAGGAGGGAGTCTAAGAATCTCCCGTATCCTGGTGCTGTACAGTCTGTGGTCACGGCCTCTGAATGCAAAGCGAATAAACTAATGAGTAGGGTCAATCCAAAGTGAGAAGTAGAACTCTCTGACCCAAGTTCCACAGTAAGCTCCAGTCCATCCTAGAAAGTCTGACAGACTAGGTAGAAAGGATAAGTGTGGACGGAGCTGCTCACCAACCACCTCAACTAAAGCCTCAAGGCGACAGACTCTCTAAGGTCTGAATGCAATCTCGCTGTCGACGTAGGCTCTGTAGAAATCCTCATGCAGAGGTGTGTAGAAGCCCTCTGAAGCTCAGGGATCCCGCTGAGGTGGGAACCACCGACTTACCTCGACAAATCTGAGAGCCTGTACCTATCGTGTTGTAGCTCTCCTGAGGTCAAAGTGCTCGACTAAGGGGTGACCTCGAGCCCTGGGAGATGGATGACCTCCACGACGCTGGCCCTCTGGCCTAGGAGTCACCTGAGCTCGCGTACGTCCTGAGTGACGACGTGGTAGAGTCTGAGTGGTCTGTTCCTCTGTCTCCTCTGTGGGCTGCTCTGTAGGTGGGTCCTCTATGCCCTCTATGGCCTCAGTACCGAGCTGTTGATCATCAAGATGAAAGCGACGCTCGCCAATTTGAATCCCACTGCCTCTACCACCCCTCTCTGCACGCTCTGCAGCGTCAGCGACGACCTGTGCAATCTCTGCCTCAGTGGGTGTCCTCTTCCTCTTCTTGATGGCTAACTTCTTGCGTTTGCCATGGGCTACCTCTGTCACCCTAGGAGGACTTTTGTCCCCGTCACTTGGTCCACCACCAATATTCTTGCAGCGAACCATACTGACAGATCTCTATAAATCAAGATGGTGTACTGACACTTGTGAGGCTTGGCCTCAATCCGTATCCGCAGGCTTGGCCTCGGATTCATAGCTGATCACCTGACACACACAGAGCACCGACAAGATCCTCTGTAAAGATGGAATAGATAGAGCTACTATTAAGCATTATATTTTAACTAACAGACGAGCAGGGTCCTTATGAAAGCAAGCATACGAGATAAGAAAGGAATAGATCGCGATATCTACCTCGGATGAGCAAAAAAGGATAAGAGACCTTGACGCGCTAGGGTTCCCCGGAAATGACGGACAAACGCTGGAGTACCGATGAGATCAAAAGATGCATTAGAATTTCACCGGGAATCCATCGGCAAACCCTAATTGAAAGATCAAGGTAGTGAAATCACCTCACGGAGACAGAAATGTGCGAAGAGACCTTGACGAAGAACGATTGTCACAAGGTTTCGCGACAGATTAGGTTAGGTCAAGAGGAGGAGCTGACTCGGTGGTGGTGCGGGAGAGTACCGGCGGCTCGGCTGCGCGGAGGAGCACCGGCGGTGCAAGATAGCACGGTGGCGCGGTGGTGCGGCAGTGCGCGGGTGCGAGACGGCGCGGCGGCGCGGCAGTGCGCGGGCGCGAGACGGCGGCGCGCGGAGCAGCGAGCTCAAGCATGGGACGGCAGCACGCGGGCGTGAGACGGCGCGGAGGCATGGCGGGTGCAAGACGGCGTGGCGGCGCGGCGGGCGACTCGGGTGGAGGAACGACGAAGGCGGTGGCAGATTGAAAAACTAGATCTGAACGTACGGTTAAAAAGGCTGAGATCCGCTTTTCACGCGATGACCGGACGTGGTGGTCGAATGACCGGACGCGATGGAGCAGCGTCCGGTTAGAGTCCAGTAAGCTCCTAACGCGACCAGACGCGTCCGGTTAGAGATGATCGGACGCTGACAGAGTCCGGTCAGAGTTTTCCCGGGAACCCAACACGCATGACCAGACGCGGTGGTGGTGGCCGGGACCGGACGCGGTGGTCACAACGTCGCGTCCGGTGCAGCGTCCGGTCATAGATCCTTGAGAAGATCTACGGGATGACCGGACACACTGGTGGCCACCGGGATCGGACGCGGTGATGAAGCAGCATCGCGTCCGGTCCAACGTCCGGTCCAGCGTCCGATCGCTGTAAAGCACCTTTCTTCAAATAGATCTTCGACGCTACTTCTCCCAATCAAGTTCCAATTCAAAAAGACCCAAATAAACACCAATTGGAACCTGATATGAGGGACCTCTCTCAACCCCTCGAGTTTTTCAAATATTTTGCCTTAGGCTAGTATTATTTTTAAGAAAATAAGCAATAAACACCCGAGGAGCAACGTATGGCCATGCAATAGAGTTTGTGAACCCTTGGGAGCGTCAAATGCTCTCTCTATTCATGAACGAACACAGAGGTTGCTCAAAGCTAAACCAAAAAGAAACGACAAAGCAACAACCATGCATATGCAATGCAAAGCGAGAAAGGAAGACTAGGTTGCTTGTCAAGTTTGATCCACGGTTAGGCTTTTTCACTCCTCCAAAGGAGGGTTATCGTAACCGTGTTAGACAAGTCCTCGATGCATTGCGGAGATTTAAACATGACATAAGATACAATGCAATGCAAGGGACAACACAAGCTCATTTTCTAAAGTTACTAGAATCAAGCACATTTAGTTCACTTCTCAACCTACAAAAGGTAGCCTCATCCAAAGGTTTAGTGAAGATATCCGCTAATTGATTTTCACTTCTTACACCTTCTAGTGAAATATCATTTTTAGCAACATGATCTCTTAAAAAGTGGTGGCGGATATCAATGTGCTTGGTGCGTGAGTGTTGTACCAGATTGTTAGCAATTTTAACGGCACTTTCATTGTCACATAAAAGTGACACTTTATCAAGAACAACTCCATAATCTAGGAGGGTTTGTTTTATGTATAAGATTTGTGCACAACAAGCCCCCGCGGCAATGTATTCCACCTCGGCGGTGGACAAAGCCACACTATTTTGCTTTTTAGATGACCAAGATACTAAAGACCTCCCAAGCAAATGGCACCCTCCGGATGTGCTTTTTCTATCAATTTTGCAACCGGCATAATCCGAATCGGAATAGCCAACTAGTTGGAATCTAGCTCCTTTGGGGTACCAAAGCCCAATGCTTGGGGTGTGCTTAAGATATCTTAAGATTCTTTTTACGGCACTTAGGTGAGGTTCTTTAGGGCACGCTTGAAAGCGAGCACACATGCACACACTAAACATGATATTGGGCCTAGATACGGTAAGGTACAACAAGCTACCAATCATAGAACGGTAGAGAGTTTGATCAATTGGTTTACCTCCCTCATCTAGGTCGAGATGTCCATTAGATGGCATTAAGGTCTTGATTGTCTTACACTCTTCCATCTTGAATCTTTCGAGAAGATCCTTGGTATACTTTTCTTGAGAGATGAAAATCTCTTCTCTCATTTGCTTGACTTGAAAACCAAGGAAGAATGTTAGCTCACCAATCATTGACATCTCGAACTCCTTCGACATCAATTCACCAAATTCCTTGCAATAATCTTCATTTATTGATCCGAAGATGATATCATCAACATAGACTTGACAAATGAAGATCTCCCCATAAAGCTTCTTGGTGAATAGTGTGGTGTCAACCTTCCTAATAGTGAAGCCCTTCTCGATGAGGAAGTCCTGGAGGCGCTCATACCACGCTCTAGGGGCTTGCTTGAGCCCATATAGCGCCTTGGACAACCTATAAACATGATTAGGATATCTAGGGTCTTTAAACCCGGGAGGTTGTTCAACATAGACTAGTTCATTTATGAAGGCATTTAAAAATGCACTTTTCACATTCATTTGATATAGTTTCATTTCATGATGTGATGCATATGCAAGAAGGATACAAATGGCTTCAAGTCTTGCAACGGGTGCAAAGGTCTCTCCAAAATCAAGACCTTCAACTTGAGAGAACCCCTTTGCAACTAGTCTTGCCTTGTTCCTTACTACTATGCCTTGGTCATCTTGCTTGTTGCAGAACTCCCACTTGGTTCCAATAACTCTTGCACCTTTTAGATGCTCTTCAAGTGTCCACACTTGATTGCAGGTGAAGTTGTTCAATTCTTCATGCATAGCATTCATCCAATCCAGATCTCGAAGAGCTTCTTCTACATTCTTAGATTCAAGACAAGAGAAAAAAGAGTGATGTTCAAAAAATGAAGCAAGCTTTTGAGATCGAGTCATTACACCCTTTGTAGGACTTCCTATGATGAGATCTTGTGGATGTGCTTGAAGTAGAGGTGAGTTTCTTCTATCAACCACTTGAGGAGATGGGTGGGGAGCATCAACATCTTGAGCTTGTGCCTCGGCTTATTCATGAGAGACATGAGTGTCTTCATTTTCAACTCTCTCATTCTTATCATCATCTTGAGGCACACGTGATGAAGGTGGTGATTAACAATTTGTACATCGTCTTCATCATCCTTAGGCTTGATGTCTCCACCGGCATATTCTTCATGGCCTCCCTCAATGGTTCATCACCTACATCATCACAATTCTCAATTGCTCCTTGGGAGCCGTTAGATTCATCAAATTCACATCATATGTTTCTTCAACCAAACCGGTGGCATGGTTAAATACTCTATATGCTTTGGACTTTGATGAGTAACCAATAAGAAAGCCAATATCACAACGTCTTTGAAACTTTCCTAGGTGTTGACGCTTTTTGTAGATGTAGCATTTGCAACCAAACACTCGGAAAGAATGAGTCGTCTGGCTTCTTCCTATTTAGCAACTCATAGGGAGTCTTGCCAAGAAACTTTTGTAGGAAGAGGCGATTTGAAGCATAGCATGCGGTGTTGATTGCCTCGGCCCATAATTTTTCCGGTGTATTGTACTCATCTAGCATTATTCTTGCAAGGGTGATCAAAGTCCGGTTCTTTCTCTCAACTACACCATTTTGTTGAGGAGTGTAGATTGACGAAACTTCATGCTTGATTCCAATCTCATCACAATAAGCTTCAATATTTGTGTTGTCAAATTCTTTGTCATTGTCACTTCTAATTTTATTTATCTTGACTTCAAATTCATTTTGAGCTCTCTTTGCAAACTTCTTGAAGCAATTTGCCACTTTGGATTTGTCATGAAGAAAGAAGGTCCAAGTGTATCTTGAGAAATCATCCACAATCACAAGACAATAGAGATTTCCACCCAAGCTCTTGTAAGTTGTAGGACCAAACAAATCCATGTGTAGAAGTTCTAACACTCTTGATGTTGACATGTAAGCTTTGGTTGGATGAGTATTTGCAACTTGTTTGCCGGCTTGACATGCACTACAAGGTTTGTCCTTCTCAAACTTGACATCCTTCAAGCCTCTTATTAGTTCTTTCTTCAATAGCTTGTTGAGAGTGTTCATTCCAACATGAGCAAGCCTCCTATGCCAAAGCCATCCAAGTGTAGTTTTGGTGAACAAACATGTTATCAAGTTTGCATCTTCGGAGGTGAAGTCAACAAGATAGAGATTATTGTATCTAAAGCCTTTGAAAATCACTTGCTTGTCATCTATCTTTGTAACTACCACTTCATTAGGAGTGAACAAGCATTGGTAGCCAAGATCACAAAGTTGCCCAAGGGATAGTAAGTTGAAACTCAATGAAGCAACATAGAGCACATTTGAAAGAGAGTAATCATTTGATATTGCAATCCTGCCTATACCCTTGACTTTGCTCTTTGAATTGTCCCCAAATATGATCTTCTCTTGACATACTCTATTTTCTTCAAGTGAGGTGAACATACGAGGATCACCGGTCATATATTGAGAGCAACCACTATCAATAACCCAATGAGATCCACCGGTCTTGTAGTTCACCTACACACAAGAGATCAAGCGTTTTTTTAGGGACCCAAACTTGAGAGGGACCCTTGACTTTCTCAACTAGTGACTTGGCAACCCATATTTTCTTAGGCCTATTCTTGTTAGGAGGACCCAAGAACATGACTTTCATCTTTCCACTTGAATCTTTTCTAAGCATGTAATGAGCATTGAAGGCAAAGGGTCTAGCATACTTGGACAAGGGTTGTGGGGGTGGAGTTTTGCACTCATGAGCAAAATGACCTTGTCCACACTCAACACATCTCTTTGGCTTAGGTTTTGACTTGCTTTATTGTTGTTGAGCTTTAGCCTTCTTCTCTTGATTTGCCAAGTAACCAATGCCACTTCTATCCATCTTCATTACGGTGTTCATGAGTAGCTCATTTTAAAAATGTTGGCCTCTTATGAACTTGCTTAGGCCGGTCTTGAGATGCTCTTTTTTTTGCTTGAGCTTTTTGTTCTCTTCAATAAGTGACTCATTTGATGTTTGCTTTTCAAGAGCCATCAACTTCTTGTTCTCATTCTTAAGCATCTCATTTTTACTCTTGAGCTTGACATAGTCATCATAGTTGTCAGACTCAACCACATTCTTGCCTTTGCCGCTAGAGCCTTGCTCAAAGTTCTTAATAATCAAATCATCACATGATGTAGCTATATCAATCTTAACAACTTGGTTAGTAGCATCATATGTCTCAAGAGCAAGCTCATTAGCAACAATAAGACTATCATAATTGATTTTCAATGTAGTATATTCATCTTTTAGCAAGTTGAGCCTAGTGATGAGTTCATCATGCTTCTTCTCAACTTTATCATGTTCATCTTTAAGCTCTTTGTTAGAAGTTTTGAGCTCCTTGAGAGTAGAAGATATAATTTCATTTTGTTCTTTGAGCTCATCACTAGTCTTATGTGCATTCTCAAGCTTAGATGAGAGTGAGTCATTTTCATTTTGGAGCTCATCATTTTTATTTCTAGTTCTTCTTATGATTTTAGAGTATTTGTTCAACAATTTTACAAGTTCATCATAAGAAGGTGCATCATATTCATCATCACTATCACTATCATCATCATCACTCTCATTGTTTTGTACCTTTCGTTCACCCTTGGCCATAAGGCATAGGTGAGAAGTGGACGATGATGGTGAAGTTGGCGGTGAAGGTGGTGATGAAGATGTCGGTGAAGATGATGATGGCCCAATCACAAATGCGGTGACCTTCTCTTTCTCATCGTCGCTCTCATCGCCGGAGGACTCACATGATGACTCAATATCAATGAGCCAATCACTAACAATATAAGCTTTGCCTCCCTTCTTCTTCTTGTAAAACTCTTTTCTCTTGCCATCTTTCTTTTTATATGGCTTGTTCTTCTTCTTCTCATCTTCTTCATCAATTGAATCATTTCTCTTACCCTTGTTCTTGTTCTTGTACTTGTCTTTTGGAGGCTTCGGGCATTGATGAGCTAAGTGGCCAAGTTCACCACAATTGTAGCAATCCATCTCGGATATTGGCTTCCTTTTGCAACTTGTGAAGAACTTCTTCTTCTTACCATCGAACTTGATGCCACTCTTGTTGAGCTTCTTTAGCATCTTGGTGGTCTTTCTCACCATGAGTGCAAGTGATGCATCATCAATATCACTTTCACTTGAGCTTTTTTGCACCATCATGGCTTAGCCCTTCTTCTTTTTATTTTCATGGCTAGCTTTGAAGGCCAAGTCTTTCTTCTTGGAAGATGATGAGCCCTCTTTCGGAGTGATGTGCATGTACATCTCATGTGCATTGATATTTTCATATACTTGTGTCGGTGTTGCGGTGGAGAGATCACTTTGGTGAAGAACGGTGATAATGTGACCATACTTCTCAATGGGAAGAACGCTCAAGATCCTCCTTGCAACATCCGATTGACTCATTTGAGTGAGTCCAAGAGCATTGAGATCCTCTACAAGAACATTCAATCAAGTGTACATCTCATTAGCACTTTCTTTGGGAAGCATATCAAAAGAATTAATTTTCTTTAAAGCAATATGATAGTGTTCCTCACGCTCACTCTTAGTTCTCTCATGGAGAGCACAAAGGTTTTCCCACAATTCATGAGCGTTTTTGGCATTTCGCACACGATTGAAGATATCCTTGCCTAGGCCCCGGTAGAGTGCATTTTTTGCCATTGCATTCCACCGGTCGTACTTCTCCTCGTCACCACTTGGATTTGCGGGATCCCTGATAGCGGGAAGCCCTTCGGTTGCGGCTCTAAGACACCCAACATCTATGGCTTCGAGGTATGCCTCCATACGAATTTTCCAATATGGAAAATCATCTCTCTCAAAGGTGGGAGGTGGTCCTTTCCCATTAGACATCTTGCTCTAAATAAGGAGCAACTCGGCTCTGATACCAATTGAAAGGATCAAGATGCCCAAGAGGGGGGGTGAATTGGGCTTTTCTAAAAATTAATTGCAAGAATTAAACCCTATAAGCCAAACTTCACCCCTAGTGTCTACTAGTGTACCTTGTGATTCTACCGGTAAAAGTTTTGCACCCTAAGTTCCAATCCTAGTCTAGCAAGGCAATTATAGGAAAGTAAACAAGCAATGAAAGTAATACTCGAAAGTAAATGTTTGAAAGTAAGGGTGATGAACACGGCGATATTTTCCCGAGGTATTGAAGAGTCACCACTCCCCACTAGTCCTTGTTGGAGCACCCGCGCAAGGGTGTAGCTCCCTCTTAATCCGTGCAAGGATCAAGTGCTCTCTACGGGCTGATTCTTTGACACTCCGTTGCGGTGAATCGCCCAAAACCGCTCACAACATGAGTTGGGTCATCCACAAGCTCGCCGGATGATCACCAAACTCTCAATCACCACCAAACCGTCTAGGTGATGGCGATCACCAAGAGTAACAAGCTAGAACTCTCACTTGACCACAACGAGCCTAAAGAGAAGATGGATGCACACTTGTTACTCTCTAGTCACTAATGAGGGATCTCAAACTTTGATTCTCAAATCACTACCCTCACTAGGACTCTTGCACTCCCTTGCACTTGTAAGGTGTTTCTCAGCTGAACAAATGAGCAAGATACCTCTAAAAGAGGTGGAGGGGATGTATTTATACACCCCACAGTCAAATCTAACCGTTACCAGCTAACTCAGCAAAACACGCACTGACCGGACGCACCGGTCGACATGACCGGACGCGCCGGTCGAGTGTAACGGTCGAAAACCCGAACGATACCGCTGAGTGACCGGACGCACCGATCAGGGGTGACCGGACGCGTCCGATCGTGCAAGAACCTTACTATACTTTAACCTGACGCTCGACCGCGTCCGATCAGTGATGACCAGACACGTCAGGTCAGCTAAGTACCTTACTAGTACGTGACCGGACGCGTCCGATCATTTTCCAGTTGTGTCCGATTATACTTTTACCCTATGAAACACGTGTCAGACTGATCAACGCGTCCGGTTCTCGCAGGGACCACGTCCGGTCAACCAGGTTGAAAACACAGTGACTGTTAGTACTGGCCGGACGTGTTTGGTCGTGACAGAGACCGCGTCCGGTCAAGGGTAAACAACTCAAACGACTTCGAAACGCGACGCAACTTGAACCAAGTTGCTTCCAACTAAACTTTGAGCTTTTCCTGAGCTACCTAGTGCTAAGTTAGACAAGTGTGCACCACACCTAAACAAAAAGACTCACCTAGGTCAAGCTACTCGCTCATGCCCCCCTTTATAGTACGGCCAAAGGAAAAAAGCGAAGATCCTAACGACTATTCTGGATGTAACTCAACACCTTGACATCCGAAACTAACCGTCCTTAATCTTGTCGTTGATCCTTCGAAAACCGAAATGATTTCCATCAAGGGGCATGAATTCCATAGTGCCCAAAGTAGTTATCAATCCCATGACCTAACTTAACAGAGTTTCTGCAAAACACACGTTAGTCATGGTAATAATGCGTTGTCATCAATTGCCGAAACCAACTCCCGGGGCCTAGATGCTTTTAGCCGGAAAAAACAGCCAACTCCATGCACGCGCACGGACACGCCCATGGCCTACTCTATCTTGATTTTTTTTATTTTTAGCCCAAATTTGAAACATATTTTGGATCTGACCCGTATTTGAAAATATTTTCAAAACTAGTCCGTTTGGCCCCGCCACCATGCATGGCGGGGCAATTGAACTGTACCCCGCCATGCATGGTGGCGGGGTCCAGCTGCCACGTGGCCTGCAGTCGGGGGTGCCTGCTGACGTGGCTGGGGAACGTGGAAAGGCGTACCCCGCCACGCATCATGGCGGGTTCCCCTACCCCGCCACGCATCATGGCGGGGTACGACCATGGCCATTTAAACGGCCAGGCCCTTCTTGTTTATGTCTTTTCTTCCATTCCATACCCCGCAGCGCCCCTCTCCGCCCTAGCGCCCGAGCTCCCCTCCCCCTAGCACCCCTCTCCGGCGCCCCTCCCCCCCAGTGCCCCTCCCCGGCGCCTGCCGCCCATCGTCGGTCCTTGTCCCGGCCACCCCTCGTATAAGGAAGGTAAAATTTCTTATTTACTTTCCGTCTCTATAGTTTAGTCATGTTAGTTTGCTTAGTTATAGTATGTTTTGTTAATTTAGTTAGTAAAGTTATATTAGTTTTAATCGTATTGATATTGTGGATTATTTTTGAATTGTAAGAATTATAAGTGATATGTGATTTGTGTTGAAATAATTTCGTGTTTTTAGATGGAGGACTCGTATCGTGAGTCGATTTGGAGGAAAAAGGGTCGTCCTAGAGAGATGTACCCTGATGTGTCTTGCAAGGATGCGCCCGTGCCTCCCGAGGAACCTTTTCCTAACTGTGACTGTGGTCATCCGGTGCACGTTGGCCAGTAGAGACATCTGGATACTGCGGCACGTTACTTCTAGACATGTTATAGTTGTAGCGTAAGTAATTATGCCCTCTATTTTTCTTATTGGTTTGTGATGTTGTATTCACGATGAGATAATTGAAACTTTTTTGTAGCCCTACTTCCAGTGCTTTTTCTTCCAATGGATCAACGGTCCAGACAAGTTTGACCCAAGGATTCTCCTTCTCTACCCTGACATTGATCATTGCAAGCGTGAGGTGTTTACTCGTTGGGTTCTGCCCCCTCCTAACCCTCCTCCTATGATGGAGGAAGAGAAGGCCGTAGCATCGGCACGACGGCTCGAGGATCCACCGAAGTGCCATTGTGGAGAGCAGGCCGTGATAAACCCACACAGTGAACAAGAGTTCATTTGTCCTCTACAGCGTGAAGTAAGGTTTGAGTTAACCTTGAAATGTCATGTCCTATATGTGTGTTTTAATGTTTTGATTTTGTAGGATCGTGATTTTCCAAAGTGTTGTTTCGCGGAGTGGGTCTATGGTCCAAAGAGCCATTGGCCAGAGCCGGAGAAGAAGGAGGAGGTGCCAGAGTGGAAGAAGAAGACGAGGTCTATTGCGCCTCCTATGATGTGCAAATGTGGTGTCGAAGCTAGCTATGGCCTAGTCCCTTCAGGTCTTGGGATTGGCCACTTCTATGGCCACATGATCGATTATGATGAGGTTTGCTAGGACTATTGACACTTAGTGCTAATGTTTTATTTTGTTTGTTTTGGTACGCTAACTTTGTATTCATATATTTGTTGTAATAGAGCACTCAGAAATGCAAATGGGAATCATATGATGATGTGTTTAAGTTCAAGGATGAGTATAAGACAAGAGTAGCACTTCGCAAGATGAGAGGATATCCTACAAACTACATCACCGATTTCATGAAGAACCATAAGAAGAAATGCTTCAATGGGCCCAAGAGATGCATGTTCATAACCCGGAGAGTATTGCGTGGAAGAAGTGGTACGAGAAGAGGAAAAAGGAGGTAGAGGAGTACCAGGCAAGGAAGGTTGAAGAGGATGCAAGGAAGGCTGTGGAGGAGGCTGAGAGAGCAGAGATGCAAGGCTTGAATGATACTATTGCCTCATTATGTGTGAGTGAGTCATTGCGTTTTTGAAAGTCAAACTTCTTTGTTTCACTGGCAATAAAGTCCTTGCAAACATCATGCTAATTGTTTGCATTTTGTACTTACAGAGATTGGATGCACCGGCAACTGGCAAGCAGATGTGGCTCGTGCTAGGTACACGGAGAAGAGGACACTAGAGCGGGATGCTGGAGTTGGTGGCACCGCAAGCCGTCTGATTATGGTTGAAGAGGAGGCCGAGCCGGAGGAAGACGATGACACTAGGAGGATAGGCGAGCTGATTCGTCTAGCTGAGGAATTGGGCTACCCTCAGGACGAGGATGCCTACGACATGGGAAGGATAGCCGAGCTACTCCGTCTTGCAGAGGAGTTAGGACCGATGCCCGAGGAGGATGGTGATGCATTTGTCACTAGGCCTGTCAGGGACTTAGAGGAGGGTCAGGCTGCATACCACAGCCAGAAGACACCGTTGTTCGACGCATGGGGGTCAACAGACATGACCGAGGAAGAGGCCGAGTTGTACTCTCAGGCCGCGGAAGAGGCGAAGGTGGCTTACTACCAGTGATAGGCCTCTCAGGCCAAGGCAGTGGAGGCGAGCATGGGTAAGGAGGTTGTAATGGAGGATTCAGAGTCCGAGGATGAGTTGCTTACGCAGTGGTGCACACAGTTTGATTGACGTAGTAGTGTTTGTCAGTGGCTTAGGGATGAGAGTGTTGTACTTTGAAACTTGTCATTGTAATAATTTGCATTCTCACGTCTTCATTCATTCCATGTGTAGTTGTCCATGTGTTGCTCCACTCATTAAAATTGTTGTCTGGTGTAGTTTATCAGTGCAGTTTCTACGTTCTAGCAGATTTAGGGACACCCCGCCATGGCTGGGGGTGGGTTAGGGGTATGGCGGGGTACCCCTAACCCGCCCCCCAGCCATGGCGGGGTGTCCCTGAATCTGCTAGAACATAGAAACTCTGCCTAATTTTTGCATTTGCAACGCGTGACAAATGTGGACATGCCATGTTGAGTCAATTGCAGCAAGTCATACGGTAGCCATGGCACGAAGTAATGCGTTTACGCCAAGGATTAGACGAGTGTTACCAACTACATTAGTCCAATCGAAATAACCAAGTACATTAGTTTTAAGATCAAGGTACTACTGCTACACCTACAGATAATTTAAATGTTCTAGCACTACATAACTAAGATAACAGGTGTCCGTCGCCTGCTAAACATGACTCTTCTAGTAATCGCCAGGGGTGTAGGGGTTTCGCGGTTTCCGCTGCCTCCTCGGATTCGTAGGTACCACGTTGCTTCTCCAGCCCATGTCTGTGTGGTCCCGTTGCTGCCTCTCGCGCTGCCGCCTATCTACATGCTCAAACTACTGCGTGGAGGTAGTACCCTGCAAGCATGCACCGTAATGAGCTACTCTAATTATTTAGCTACGAACAATTGAAGTAAAGAAAAAGCAAAGCATAGGCACCTGTTGCTCGGCCTGTGTGTAGTTCTCCTGCTGTGTGTACTCCACCCCCTGTGTACCAATAGGAGCACCGTGTAGCTGTGAGGGACCCATCTCCTCGTGACCGGTGTACTCCCACTAGTGTACGTCATCGTCGTCATCGTCGCCGTCGCCACTCGTCGTGTTGTACTGAAGTTCCTCGTCCACATCGTCCTCGTCCGCTGAACCCTTCCCTCTGTTCTGCGGGGTACGTACAGAGGAGGACGCAGCCCTCGTGTCGCTAGCCAAAGCAGCTGTGGTGGACATTGTCTGGCTCCTAGACCACGTGGGGTTGTACGGTGCCTCCAACGTCGTGTCTGCACAGCTCAACTTCTGAGCCAACTTCTTGCAGCCCTTTTTCATTCTCTATAGGTTAAGATGACAACATGCATTATTGAGCGTGAATTTTAAAGGTAATTGAGTTGTAGTAATGAATGTTGTTGTCAAAAGTACCTTGACAAAGCTGCGAAGAGGGTTGCTCTTGTCGTCCCTAGTCCGGAAAAGTTGCCTAGAAGCTTCCTCGGAGTAGTTTGACAACTGTTGTGCCTACAACATCACACACAAGGTTACCTCGATCATTTTTAATGGATTGCAAAACCCTAACCTCGATTGAAGATGCAAGTCCAAGGTACTTACCACGTATCTATTTAGAGGGCCCCTTAGAAGTTGTGTTTCCACCCTTTGCGCCTCGTCGAACGCATCGGCGATGTCATCCTCGCCACCCTCATCTGCAGGCTTGTTGGTGTACGGGACCATGAGATGAGTCCTCGTACTCCGCTATAGCCATTGTAGGTACTCCATCCATCTTGTCGGGTGGTGATGTGGTAGTTCATTGAGGCGGGGAACATGCCTGTGATACCAATTAAACAAATGTGCTTCATGCTTGATCGCCCAATCCTTTTGCGTGGTCTGAAACCTTCGATTGATCCTGCAATGACAGATTGCATTAGCAATGAGGCACTTAAGTAGAACAAACAAAGTGGCATCATACCCATGCAACTCAGCGTTGGTGGAGTACAGTGGTGGAATTCCCTGCAACCTCCCGAACTGTATGTAAACCCTGCAAGGGTAGTGCATCTCGATCACGTGGAAGAAGATAAGTGGCCCTTCGTAAAGCCACTCGTCCCCCTCCTCCTCGTAGCGTGGACTAAGGTAGTCCTCTAGCTCCCACCTAGACCACGGTGTCCATGTTACCTGCAAATTAACAAACTTAATTTAGTATTTCCGGATCAATCGCATTGATAGTGCCTTTAGTACGAAATATGGATTAAACTTACGTAGTTGTGTGTCAACACGTCTAGCGCGTCCGTGTACTGCCTGTACGTCCTATCTAGCTCGCCCCTGACTACCTTAGCGTCTTTCTAGACGAAAAGGGCGGTGGGTCGAACGTCTTCGTGCTGCCAAACCTGCAATTAACACAAACATGGTGTCACAAATCTCTTAAGTGTTAAGAAGAAATTAAAGTAGCCAATGCACTCATAGGCAAACACAGAGGTTTAGTAGGCCTCCCAATCGGAAAATGCTCCCAAATCCAGACTTGAAGTAGGTACGAGCAGCCACCTAGGTTGGCATTGGGCGACTGGCGACGACAGGCGTTACAAAGCTGACGGTATGTCCAAGCAAGGACCGCGGTACCCTAGCTATAGGTTGCAATGTTCTCCAGTGGCTGCATAAGGATCCTCAGGAAATCTAGCTGATGCTGTCGCTTGAGGAGTCGAGGAATAGGAAAGCGCCCAAGAAGTGCCACAACCACACCTTTGCATACATCTTGACCTCGTGATCTGGAGCACCAATCGGTGGCCCTGCACCAAAGTTCTGGGTTATCCATGATGTCGACACTCCTGAGGTCTTCCTGCAATTACAAGTAAAGCATTATTATATAAAAATTGATGTAGCTGAAATTGTTGTATTAGTGATTTCAATGGGACGCAAATATGAACTTACTTTGTGCCTTTAACTTCAGCATCCGATGGCCTCCTACCACAGAACTGCTCCACCAAGTCTACCCAAGTAGACTCGTCGACGACCCCAGTCACCGGATGACCAGACAAACTCAGACACAATATCATATTCACATCCTGCATTGTGATAGTAAATTCCCCACAAGGTGTGTGGAAGGTGTGCAATTCACTAACTTGGATGTCTTCTATGTGACATCCTTCAAGCCTCTAACTAAGTCATGCTTCACTAACTTGTCTTCTATGCGTTAGTGAATTGCTTCACTAACGTTAGTGAATTCCTCACCATAATATGGATGTCTTCTATGTGACATCCTTCAAGCCTCTAACTAAGTCATGCTTCACTAACTTGTTCAATTGTTTCATGCCAACATGACCAAGTCTTCTATGCCATAACCAACCCATACTTTGGTGAGCAAGCATGTTGAAAGTTGAGTGTCACTAGCATTGAAATCAACCAAGTATAGATTCTCATATCTAAAGCCTTTGAAGATCAAGTTAGAGCCATCAACACTAACTATCTCCACATCATCAACACCAAATATGCACTTGAAACTGAGATCACACAATTAAGCAACCGAGAGAAGATTGAAGTTCATTTTTTCAACTAGTAGCACATTAGAGATGCTATGATCATTAGAGATTGCAATCCTTCCAAGAGCCTTTACATCACCCTTGCTATTGTCACCAAATGTGATGCTATCAATGCCACTATCATTTGATTTGAGAGAGTTGAACATTCTTAAATCACCGGTCATATGTTGAGAGCACCCACTATCAAGCACCCAATGTCTTCCTCCGGCCTTGTAATTTACCTACAAAACAATTTAATGTATTTTAGGTACCCATACTTGCTTGGGTCCTTGGAGGTTAGTAACTAAGCTCTTTGGTACCCAAATGGCCTTCTTCTTTGGGACCACAATTGGTGTACCAACAAACCTAGCATGCACACCTTTCTCACCCTTGGTAAGCACATAACAAGAATCAAAAGGAATGTAAGGTACATTAGCATTTTTCTTGTTTTTGTTCATTTTGTTGCAATTAATCTCTATATGCCCAACTTGCTTGCATCTATTGCAATAACGACCATTGCTCTTCACAAAGCGAGGCTTTGGAGTAGCAAAGGCCACCTTGCCCTTCTTGGGAGTATAGCCCAAACCCTTTTTGTTAAGAGAGAATCTTTGGCTACCCAAGCATTTTAGCAAGCAGGCATCCCCACCATAGGCATTGCCTAATGCGCGGGTGAGATCATCCACCTCTCTTTTGAGAGTCTCATTCTCAACCACAAGTGATGAATCACTAGTAGTAGAGGTAGAGTTGGTTGTGGTGGATGATGATGAGCTACATGAAGCATTAGTAGGACCAACAAATAAAGAATCATCAATAATATCACATGTTAGTCCAATATCACAAGTGACAATCACTTGCTCCTCCTTAGCTTCCTTCATGAACTTCTCCAACTTGAGGTCCTTTTCCTTGATGAGCTCAAGTAGAGTGGAGTGGGCTTCCTTAAGCCTAGTGTGAGCAATTTCAAGATCCTCGTGGTCTTTCTTTAGACACTCACGAGAGGCCTCTAGCTCATCAAAGGATTTCCTAAGAGCTTTAAGCTCTTGTTCAATTCCTTTGCACTCTTTACTCTTTTTGAGAGTAACAAGCTCCTTCATCAAAGCATCATTTTCATTGCTCTTGGCAATGAGCTCTTGTTTCAAGATTTTATATTTCCTGGTGGTCCTCTTGTAGCCCTTGCTCATTTGATCTATTATGCCCAATAGATCATCCTTAGAGTAGTCCTCATCCTCCTCATCATCACTCCTACAACCATCACTAGTACAAGAATCATTATCACTATCATTATATTTTACCTTGGTAGGCTTGGCCATAAGGCATGTCGATGTAGTGTCGAAGATGGATGACTTGTTGGAGAGGGCGATGTTTGCAATGGCTCGCCGAGTGGTCCTTTCATCATCACTAGAGCTTGCATCATCATCACTATCGGAGTTGTCACTATCCCAAGTGACTACATAACCACCACCCTTCTTCTTCTTGTTGAATGTGAAGTTCTTCTTTGCTTTATTCTCGTTCTCTTTCTTATCCTTCTTGTTCTTCTTGAGCTTCAACTCTCTATCATGATATCTTTTGTCTTCATAGGGGCACTTCGCCACTACATGATCGGGGCTATTACAATTATAGCAAAGCACCTTCTTTGCCTTCATGAAGTCCCTTCTCTTTCTTGCACCATAGCCTCTCTTCTTCTTGAACCGACCCATCTTTTGCACTAGAAGGGCCATGATCTCATCATCAAATGGATCATCATCATCAACCTTGCTCTTGCCCTTGGAAGAAGAAGCCTTGAATGCGGTGGTCTTCTCTTGCTTGACCTTGATCTCCTTCTTCTCATCTTCATCTTCATCATCATCATATTGAGCATCGGTCATGACATCTCCAAGCACTTGGTTTGGAGTCACCTTGTCCAAACCCTCTCTTTGGATCATCTTCCTCAAGATAGCAAACTTCTTAGGTAAGTTCATCAAAAACTTATGTGAGAAGTCCTTATCCTTGACATCTTCTCCTAGGCTCTTGAGATCATTGACAATAACTTGTAGCCTATAGAACATCTCCGGTATGGACTCATCATCCTTCATCTTGAAGCTTGCAAACTTATCCTTAAGCATATAGAGCTTGGCACACTTTACCGTTGAAGTGCCCTCATATGTTTCCTCTAATCTTATCCACACTTCACTTGCCATTTCAAGATCCTTGATTTGCTCAAAGACCTTTGCATCAATCCCATTGTAGAGAGTATTGAGAGCCATAATGTTGCATTGGTTGTTGATGCGGTCATTGTTGGTGAGGTTGTCGGGATCAATGATAGCATAATCATGGTGTGTCACCTTCCAAACGTTCTCATGAATAGAGCCAAGATATTGCTTCATCTTTCTTTTCCAATGATCAAAAGATGTGACACCATCAAAGAATGGAGGCTTGCCCCCGACATGGTTGAACACAACTTGAGCCATCTTACACCGAGGTTGTTAAGCCTTGCAAACGGTGACCACGGCTCTGATACCACTTGAAAGGTCTTGATGGCTAGAGGGGGGGTGAATAGCCTTTTAAAATTTTTCTACAAAGACAAGCTAAACAAGTTTATCAATATAACAAGTAGCGAGATGCAAGTTTTTCTTAGCCTATGGGGTGTTTGCAAGCCACCTAACCAATTCACAATTCTAGTATATTTGCACTCAACCGCACAAGTCAAACCGCACAACTTAACTACAACTAAAACTAGCTAGCTACACAAGCTAAGAGTAACACTAACAAGCTAGCAAGGTAACTAAGAAATTAATACAAGAGAGAGTTAGGAGGGTATCACCGAGGGGCGAAGTATTGAGCCAACCAATCAATATGATCAAGAGATGAATATCACAATATACAACCACCGGGATCGATCAAACACAATAAGAATGATGACACGAAGATTTATCCCGAGGTTCACGTGCTTGCCGGCACGCTAGTCCCCGTTGTGTTCCTCTTCACCACGTGGTTCGGTGGCTAATCGGTCACACACCGAGCCTCTCAAAAGGCGCCATAAGAACCTACCAAATGGCAAAAGGTTGCAATGACACGAGCAATTCACTAACGTTGCCTTTAGCGCTTCGCCGAGGTAGGCACAAACCCCTCACAATCACCGGAGGTGGCCAAGAATAATCACCAACTCTTGCCAACACCTCCAAGCTGCTCCAAGCCGTCTAGGTGGCGGCAACCACCAAGAGAAACAAGAATCCCGCAGCAAATCAACCACCAAGTGCCAACTAGATGCAATCTCATAATACAAATGCACTTGGATCACTCAATCTCACTTCGAATAGGCAAAGAAGCAAGAGAGATGAGTGGGAGGGGAGTTGCTTAGCTCAAAGTGCTCACAAGTATGTCAAATGTTCAAGAGAGAGAGAGCCTTGAGCCGGCCAACGAGTATTTATTGACGTACCCCTTCGAATAGAGCCGTTAGAAACTTAAACAGCTGAAATCGTGATGACCGAACGCGCTGGTCCAACTGACCGGACGCGCTGGTCACACTGACCGAACGCACTGGTCATACTGACCGGACGCGCTAGTCGCACAACGGCTAACTGCGAAGCACTGACCGGACGCGCTGGTCCAACTGACCGGACGCGCTGGTCGCCCAACGGCTAACTGCGAAGCAACGACCGGACGCACTCATCGCGCAGACCGGACGCGCTGGAAATGACCAGACGCGCTGGTCCCGTGAGTGATCGGACGCGCTGGTCGCCTCAGCAGCGCTCAACAAAATAGTGACCGGACGCGCTGAAGAAAATGACCGGACGCGATAGTGCCAGTGTCCGGTTAGAGTCTAGTAAGCTCCCTGAACGACCGGACGCGTTCGATCGTCAGTGACCGGACGCGCTGCGCGTCCGATCATCAAACTGAAATACGCGCAGACACTGAACGCTGATCGGACGTGTCCGGTCATTTAGAGACCACGTCTAATTTAGCGTCCGATCACCTCTGTGACCTCCGTTCGCCTCCGTTTCTTTTCCGAATTCCGACGTAGTGGAAAATAGTCGGTTCAACTCCTCGAAAACGCCTGAATCCCGCCTCGCAAGCTCGGCGGGAGGAAGAGAGGACCCCAAACCCTCTCTACCGCTCAAACTCCACCGCCTTCGCAAAACGTGCTAACACCACCAAGTGATCTCGTCATGTGTGAGTGTGTTAGCATTTTCACAATCATTTTTCGAGGCGATATTAGTTCTATCCAAATGCATATGATTATGAAATGCACACCCAGAGGCACTTAGGAGTTCAATAGCCGCGTTATTCCCCTCTTTATAGTACGGCTATCTATCCTATAATGTAACCACACCCACTAGGTGTCTTGGTTACTAAAACACAACCCTTAAGCATATACCTTTGCCTTGATCATGTAGGGTTGCGTCCAAATCCAAGTGTGGCCATCATGATCACCATGTCCATCTTGCCACCAACCTTGGAATATACTAATCCTCATATGCTATATACAACTTAGGCATAGGATTAGTACTTAGGCATTGTCACTAATTACCAACACCAAACATAGGACTTTCAACGGCTCAAAGCTCTTCTCCCAAACATTTAGGGTGTTAGCACAGAGATACAAGGGTGACATGTATGGTGCAACTGTGTGGTCAAAACCTCTAAGCCAACAAGACATGATCATGTGTGAGCAAGGGGCATGCATGATCTGAGGGACGTTGCAACTGTATTCTACTTTATCAAGATCGACACGGTACGTTCGCCGACCAAATCGTTCGCCGCCAAGGTTTGTGCCCTCTCTAGCTCATACGTAGAAAACAAGCATGTCCCGTCCATAAGCCTCGGCAACCTGTTGCTTGGCCAATTCCTCAGTCTCCTTCAAATATTCGTGTGCAGCCTTCCCCCATCTTCCAAGCTCCTCTTCATTCCTCAGGGCTAGGCCATACCGCGTAACAAAATACTCATTGAACTTCTTAAAAGAGAACTCAACAATACCGGACACTGGGAGAGATCGAACGCCTTTGAACACACGATTGAAAGACTCAGAGGAGTTCATTGTCATGATGCCATACCGAAAGCCGCCCTCATCATATGCTAATGCCCACTTGGCTTTATTTTCCATCTACTAATCTAACCATGCCTTGCCCGCTTGGTTGAGCATCTTCTCTAGTTCCACCATTGTCTCCTTGAACTCACGTTCCGTACGTTTATTACAAAGCTCCTTTAACTTGTCAGCCACCTCCTTCTTCCGTTGACGTCGCCAGAAATTTGTAGCAAAATGCCGCATGCACCAACAGTGCACTAGGGGCGGGTGCCCATCAATGTGTTCACCGGTAGCATTAAGAATTCTAATGTGACGGTCCGAAATCAAACAAATGGTGCGAGAAGGCCCAAGCACATGAACACAGAGCAGACGCATGAACCCTGACCATGAATCATTGTTCTCCTCCTTCGCCAAAGCAAAAGCCATTAGCATAATCTGGTTCTCTGGGTCTACAGCAGCAGCCATCATCAATGTGCCCCTGTACTTGCCAGTGAGGAACGTGCCATCAACAAGAACAACTGGCCGGCAATACTGAAATGCATGCTTGCACTAATCGAAATACCAGAACACACGGTACAGAATATGCCTCAATGGGTTTTGAAGATACAACCCTCCTGTGTATATGAACGATCTCATGCCAGGGTTGAAGTATTCCATTGCACACAAAATGCGTGGAACCCTGTTATAGGCTTCCTCCCAGCTACCCTAGCGAATTACCAAGGCAATTTGCTTTGCCCGCCAAGCCTTTCCATACATGACCTCATACCTAACAAAAGTGACTATGGTCTCCTGCAAGAAAGACACCAATACGTCGTTGTCCTTATCTACAAGACCTAATATACGACGGCAAGGTACCGAGCCGTAAACTGGGGATGGTACTGTTTCCCCTCATTAGTCTGGCATCTGTGCGACTGCTCCACTGAAGTTACCTTCCACTTCCCATCACTCCGCCTCTTCCGTGCATTCAACTTCCACGAGCACAGGAATCCTGCCTTGCATACTATGTGGAATTTTACCTCCTTGTCGGAATGTCGAACCATGTAAGGCCTATGATGATACACATCATAGTCCTAAAGGAACAACTTCATCTCAGACATCGTATTGAAAAACATTCCCTTTCTGAGTATTATATTTTTATGGTTGTACAATGATTCCTTACACATCTGCAAACCCGTGTCACAAACTGCCATATGCGACATGCTGACATCCTTATAATTTGGCACACCGGTAAAGGGCAAGCCAGCCTCCCTCAGCTGTGTAAGCTCTGCCGATGTATAAGAGGGTGGTGCAACATAATGTTGTGCCTCCCTAACCCTGCCCCATCCTTCATATTCCACTCCATCATCTGGATACCCTGTGGCTAATGTGCCCTGAGTCTACATGGCATGAAGTACCTCAAGCGGTACTCCTGAGGGCATGCCACAAACCGGTGTACACATGGCAGGTGCACCTCCAGAGGGCATGGCACGAACCGGTGCTCGCATGGCATGTGGACCTCCTTCCTCATTTTCTGAATCGTCAGAATCAGTGCTAACATCATCACCAATCATTTCCTCCTCTGCCTCCTCCTCCTCCTGTTCAAACTCGTTTACATCAAAATCATTGCTTATATGACCAACTGGAGGAGAATGAACCCGCTCCTGCGTCCAATTACCATCAAGTCCATACTCTCCATAGTTTGTTGCACATGCACACCACAATCTCCTTGAGTACCACTGGCGAAGGACGACTCCTCATTCTCAACATTCTCTAGCACCAACTCAACCATGCCGACATTCGAACCTTGGATGACCCTATTGTATCGGGACCACTCAGATTAGTTGCACAAGTCCATCATCACATAGTGTGCCATATTCTTTCTAACATCAAACCTACCCTTTAGTGTGAAAGCCTCGCCAAACTTCAAACTCAAACGGTCACATAGATCGCTGAAACTAGGGGTGTCATCAAACCATTCCAATTCTTCATACATATCCTCAAACTGGCAATCCTCTCTCTCCTAACACTTCCTCCGTAAAAAACTCTTACACCGTAATCCATCTACAAAACGATTTGACATCCGATTATCAACTAACCAATATGATAGTACTAATTACTACATAACTAACTAACTAACTAAGTACAGTTATACTATAGAAATACAACATTAATACTACTTAACTAACTAACTAACCGTACTTAACTACCTAACTAACTAACTTACTAACTAAATTATTAACTAATAATTAATATTAACTAACTAACTATAAATAATTGTTAACTAACTAACTACCTAACAATTTAAGTAACAAAAAATTTTAAAAAAATTTACCGTGAACCGGGGCCGGGGCAGGGTGCGGCGGGCGGCGGCGCGGCGGGAGCGGCGCGGCGCGGCGGGGTGCGGTGGCGCGGCTGGAGCGGATAGGCGCGGATGGCGGGGTGCGGCCGTTTAATTGGGCATGGCCGTGCCCTGCCATGATGGGGGGTGGGGTTGTACCCCGCCATGATGCGTGGCGGGGTACGCCTTTCCACGTTCCCCAGCCACGTCAGCAGGCACCCCCGGCTGCAGGCCACGTGACAGCTGGACCCCGCCACCATGCATGGCGGGGTACAGTTCAATTGCCCCGCCATGCATGGTGGCGGGGCCAAATGGACTAGTTTTGAAAATATTTTCAAATACGGGTCAGATCCGAAATATGTTTCAAATTTGAGCTAAAAATAAAAAAAAATCCCCGCCACGCTACTTGGAGTGTATCGCAGGCGTTCGAGCTAGAACTATCTTGAGGCCGTCAACACACTGGGCCGGTGCCAAGATGGGCCCCAAACAACATCAGCAGCGACCGTGCGCTGGTCGGCGGGTTACTCCCCGTCGGACGGGATGATTTCCGCGTCGGGAGCGATCGGAGCAGGCTAGACAAGACATCTAGAAGCTTCCACGAGCAAGCCCAACACAGCCCAGGATAAAACAAGGGGCCCAATAAGACAGTGGTGAAGCGTCGTTTCCGGAGACCAAAACAAACGCCCCCAAAAAGGCCCAGAGCAGCCCCACGTGTCACCTTATCCACACGGCCTCCTATATAAACAGACTCACCGCAAAGGCTTCTGTCGCTGCTGGAGAAAATCACAAGTCAGTCAAAAAAAAAAAAAAAAGAATCCCTCCTACGCGGAGGCGAAGAGATTCGTCGCCTCAGTCGCCTCCCCCTGCTCAGATCCGCGGCGGAGCCTCGCCGGCGGCCCGCGCCCCGCGGCGGCGCCGATCCACGATGCCTTCGCGCGTGCGGGGCTGCTGCTGCTGCTGCTGCTGCTCGCACCTGCGCCGCCTCCCCCGCGACGACGCGCTCTCGTCCCCCTCCGCCTGCGCGCACCGCCTCAAACCTTGGTCTTGGCGTCCCCATTCCCCCGCCTCGTCCTCTTAACGCTTTGCCTCCCCCTGATCTACCTGTCTCTACCCTTCCCTCCTCCCTTCTACCTCTCCCTGTTGCTGCGACTTCAATCGTTGTTCGCGCCTGTTATTTCGACTTGTCTGTCGCGTTCGGTACTGACTTCTGCTGGATCGGATTGGTTTTGATCGGTTGCTCGCTTTCGAGGCGGATCTACACTGATACGGGTCAGGTAGCATCCTGGATCGCCTGCCTCTTACAGTCTTATTATGGTTTAATGTATATGTAGCAAATATAATAGTATTAGCCTACAACAAGCTTAATTCGTGCCATTGAGGAGTTAGGATCGGCTTAAGCTATGCTTGGAGTTCACGTTTACGAATGCAACTTGGGCACTTAGCATTAGCATCTAAATCTGGATGTGTGTGGTATGTCTATGAGGAGGAATGACAGCTACATCTGCTCTTCTCCATGTTTTTGTAGCATCAGCAGCGAAGCGTGGTTGTACGTTTGCAGTGTTGCTTGCTGTATCACTCTGCAAGTGCTAAGCTAGTCACTTTATGGACGGTGGTTCCTGTGGTCTCGAGGGAGCGCCAGTAGTGACATCTGGTGGTAACTCTCCTTCCAGCCCTGGTATTCCGCTTCTGCCAGAGAAGCACTGCGCCTCGTCTAATGAAACTTATGGAGCCGCAGGGGGCAGTACTGGTTCTGAAGGAGTGCCAGTAGTGACATCTGCCGATAACTCTTCGGCCCGCACTGCTATTCCACTTCCCTGCGATTCAGTTGATGAAACCTGTGAGTCCGCGGCAGGCGGCACCGCTCCATTGGAGGCTCAGATATGTACGGGTTTCTCCAAGTCGATCAGCTTGGACGTGGAGAAAGGCCTCCAGAAGTGTGCGACGTTCCCACTCTCATCTGGTCAGGCTCAGCAGGAGGATGGTTCATGCTGCCATGCAGATGATGGGCTCACGGTTGCTCCTGCTTACGAGCGCTCTGTGTCCATACCTGTGAGTACCTCATGTTAAATTGTTTTACCATTCGTATGAAACGATTGCTATTGTACTTAAGTTCTATTACCAAGTCGTACCTGCTCTATGTGTACTTGAATGACATATCTTGGTTGTGACCATATGATCAAAGTTACGGAACCTTCACAACAGACTGGATAACTGGATCCCAACTAGGGTTTTTAGTGTTCACTAGCTGCCTTAAGTAATCAAATTTTGGTTTATATTAGCTTCCCAGTTTGTTGCCATGATTCACTCATGCTCATGCAAAATTAGCAACCACCTTTTGAAATGCAATAATAATTTAAACTAATTTAAAGACATATTGGTTTTATTCTGTGTCAACTGAGTGTTTGGTGGCTAAAGCTCAAGACAATCTCGCCATATGTTTATTTCTTTCTTTATTGATTTTTTTTAAAGGGAGCTCAGATGTAATTGTTTCAAGTTGTATGTCACCTGGAATTCCTTGTGCAAATGTAATTAACTGTTTCTTCTTTCTTTTGCTATAATTGGCCTGCATGTGAATTGAAGGCTCGGACGTTTTCGTTTGCACCACTCTTGTATAACTGGTAACCGAAGAAATGTTTAACATGCAGGGTGATAAATACATGTGTGAACTAAATCTATTGATCTGCTTGTTTATGTAACGGTACTTTGAAACTGTATTATACCGGTTAAATTGTCTTGGTATGCTTCTTTACTGATCTGTTATCCATGCATGCCGGACAATAGTTGGCAATTTGGCAGCACAAACAGCTCATATCGCCTTTTTCATTCACGTGAACCAACCAGTTCATTGTCCTAGACATGGTGGACAGTCACTATTTGCTCACTTAAATTCTATTGCTAAGTTGTACCTGCAGTATGTGTAGTTGAATGGGACCTTTTGGTTGTGATCATTATATGATCTGACTTTCAGAATCTGACAACAGGCTGGATTCCAACTAGTGCTTTTTAGTGTTAGTTAGCTGCTTTAAGTAATCAAATTTGATTTATGATTGCTTTCCTGTCTGTAGCCATGATTCACTCATGCCCGTACAAAATTAGCTGCATCCTTTCAGAATGCAATAATACTTTGAACTAATTTCAAGATACATGGTTTTATTCTGTGTTAACTGAGTGTTTGGAAAGCTGAAGAGATATAGGGCCAGCAGCTGGCCATATTAGCAAGTGGCAGCCATGCCATGCCAGAGCGTCCCAGTGCATCTTTCTGTCTTTATTGATTGCCTTTTTTAAAAGAAAAATGAGAGGCTATAATCTTGTAATTGGCAAGTGGTAACTGAAGAAAGGTATAACAAGCCTGGCGATAAATATGTGCGCGAACTAAATCTGTTGATTTGCTTATTTACGTATGGTACTGCGAAACCGTATTTACCGCTTAAAGTGTATTTGTTTGCTTTTGTATGGAACATTGATTTGCTATCCATGCATGCTGGACAATAGTTGGCAATTTGGCAGCAAAAACAACTACTGGTTATTTTTCATTGATGTAAACCAACTGGTTTATGCTCCTTGATGTGTTGGACATTCACTATTTGCTCTCTGGAGCTTTGTTTGATAATTGACGAGACATTAAGGCGTTTGTGGTCATTTATGTTGCCTAACAGAAAATTATTGACCGCCCTCTTCATTTTAATGTGTCAGCAGCCAACTTTGAAGCTCATCCCTGCTATGAAGGGAGGCCGTGAAAAGAATGGAATAGCATCACCAACAGAAAATCGCCACGTCAAGTGGGCTCCTGATGTGTACGACCCCCCTGTGACATCGGTATGCCATTCAGTGACTAACAGCTATCAGCGTCGGTCAAAGCACCGCAAGAAGGAGAAGAACAAACAGAAGAAACACAAGGGGAAGTCAAAGAAGAACCAACAAAATTCTACCCAGAATTCATCTGTACCGCAGGTTCCTGATCTCGGGTATGTTTGCTAGCGTATTTTTACTGCTATTTTGTCTCTGGGTGTCATGCACATCTGCATGTGATATTCTGTTGATTTACACACATTGAACTTGTTAGGTTGAAAGGCGTTAGCACCACTGGTGGCCAGTCTTCAGTAGACGATCTCAGCAAACATGAGGCCGGGATCATGGATTACAGCATGGGCAATCAGGAAGCCAAATGTGGAAGCAGCTTCCTGCGCGAGTCTGTTGCTAAAATGCATTTCTCGATCGCTGAAGCTTCCTGAGAGGCGCCCGGTTTCTGCAGATGCACCCTCAGTTCTGTAAATATGATGGATGTATAAATAAATCCAGCATGCTGTTTTTGTTGTCGTCGTGTGCGTTTGAGGTGTTTGAGAGCTTGGCCTAGTGATTTGGAGAAATAATTTTTGGACTGACTCTGTTATGTATGTTTTGGACAACAGACATATCTATCTTCAATCCATGGCTTTGCAGTTGTTGCCTAATATTAACCATGATTTGTTGGTTGTAGTTGTAGAGCCTTAGATGGTTATGGATACTCATCGCATACTGGTTGAGTAGATAATATGACGTCTGATCTGGCAGGTAAGTGTCTGAATCAGGACTCATCAAAACAGAGATACAGGGTGTACCCTCCCAGCTTTCATCTCTATCAGTTAAGCATTAGGCCTTGACTCTTCTGAAAACTGATGGATGTTCTGAACTAAAGTTATACACCACAAGATATTTTTGATTAGTTGAAGTTTTATGTGTCATTTTCAACAGTAGTGAAGCCTTGTTCAAACTTCAGCCTCAGCATCCTTCATCCAGGTTTTGAGAAAGCACAAGGCAAACAGTATCATAGGGCATTCTGGATACTAGAATTCCATCATCAGAAAGTTGCAGGTCATGGCAAACATGGCCAAGATATAGCAGAACTTCGATGAACACGCACGCGGAAGGGGGTAGATTGATTGATTCATCACTGCAGTGGCCAGCGGGTGCAGTTTACATAACCCATAACCTTTACATTAGTCATCTGAACTGATGATGCTCATGCTCAGGCAGTGGCAGTTCATTGCTGGCCATCGTCAGTTTGCACGGCCCTGGATCACGTCAAGGCCAACCTCGGCGGAATCGGTGGCCTGGAGCTCCACCTGGATGCCGTCCAGCTCCCGCTTGAACCTCTCCTTGGAGCTGGCGTAGATCATTTTGCTCCTCACGCGCGCCGTGTCAGGAGACCTTCACAAACACACATTGCAATTGCAATTGCAGCCATGAATGGACGTCAGGCACAGCACAAGCCAGCAGTATCTATCCACACTGAACTCTGAACATACAGACAGCAGCAGCGAGGAAGGAAAGGAGATGGCATACCAGGCGATGAAGAAGATCTTGCTCTTCTGGCAGTTCTCCTCGGTGACGAAGTCGTAGTCGAAGATGGCGTACCTGCACTCGTTGGCGGGGAGGCTGGCGGCGAAGTCGTCGTAGTTGAGCACGGGCTCGCCCACCTGCTCCACCACCACCATCTTCTTCTTCTCGTCGATCTTGTAGATGATGAAGCGGTGCGTCCTCTTGGCCTTGAGCTCCAGGAACCGGCGCTTGCAGTCGTCGTCCACGGCCATCCCTGACGCCGCGTTCGCCTGCAGAACGCAGGGAAAGAGAAAACGAAAGGAAAATAAGATTCAGAGTCACTGAAGACGGATTAGTTGCTTGCTTTGTTGCATTGCAGCATCGTGAAACTGCAGAGTAAACAATCGCTTGCTACTTTGTACTACACTCTAGCTTTCACTTTCATTAGGTGTGTTTGTGATGCAATTATGAAAGAAGTTCCATATGAATAAGGTGAGATAAGCACGTTGGGACCAGACCAGGCCCAGGGGATGGTGCCTGTGCCAGTTTCAGAGGGGGATCTTTCCTTCCTTCGGCTGCTGTTGGTTGGGTTGCCTGCCTGTACCCTACCTCTCATCTGAGCTGAGCACAACTAATGCAAAAAGACTGGCAGGACAACGGCTGCCGAACAAACTGAACTCCACGATAAGGTGTGGTACTTGGCGGATCTGAATGACTGAATGTCAGGTGGCAGAACGTCGACATGTCCACCCACGCCATAATGATCGGTGCGAGTTCACACCGGTTGGCATGAAACAATGATCATGACTGTGAGGAGCAACAAACCAGATCGGTAAACAGTGTGATGAACGGAACCTCTCTGGCATTTCCTCTTGGGTTGGGTACATGCTCTTGGATGTGTCTTGCGTGAGCAGCTAGACTGCATATATAAACTCTTGGAGCATTGACAAGCTCATAGGATGCATCTCGCTTGTAAGTAAACTGTAAAAGAAGAGAACAACAAAGCTATTGCTACTACATCTGATCTGATGTGGTCACCAGACGTGTGAATCAGCTAGCTCTTGGATATGCATATGCTGCGCTTAATTCTTGCTCACCCTTCTTGTGTGTGTGTGTGTGTGTGGTGTAAATTAAAAGAGAAAAATGTTGCCGTACTAGGTAAGCTGACGAAATCCGAGGCTGGATTAGTAGCGAGTACCGTAGGTGCCTTGATGGTACCACTTGCTTATCTATGCTTGTGACTCTAAATCGAGGGTAAATTAGATCAACTTAAGTAAACAAGGCTCTAACTAACGGGCAATGTGCTGTGCCGTGACTGAAGGAGATTTTAAGAGTCGATCGCACGCAGAATCCGTGGATCGGACAAACGAAGATGCAGATCGCGTAGCCGATGAACAGTAACAGAAGTACAGAGCAGCGAGGTGCTGTGCGTGCTTACCATCTGCGCGGGCAGGGCTGGAGACGATCCGCAGCGGGGAGGAGACAAACGAGATCGGCGGCAGGCGGCGGGGGCAGGAGCCTCTGATGAGGTATGAGCTGCAGCCGCTGGGTGGTGGTGAGGTGATGGCGAAGCAATGCTGGTATTTGTGTGGGAGAGTCGCGTGGGATGGACGCGCCGCCCTCCCCCTACTGTCTTCCGCGGCATCTTTTTGGTCGGGGGCTGCGAGCGGCGGGGCAGGCACCGACCGGGGCTCCACCCGTCAGCTACCGCTCCCTGCACCAGCCGCAGGCCCACAGAAAGATGCCCTGCCCTACTACTTGTAGCCACCCGTGTGCGCAGTGGGCCCACCAGGATCGTACTCCATCTGTCCCATGAATATTTGCACATCCACGGTTTGACACGGAAACCAAGGAGAAGATAAAATGATGAAATTGCCCCTACGAAAAATCTCATATTCAGACTCATCTCTTCGAGATTGTTCTCCCCAGCCCACACATCGGACGACAAGCGCGGACCCCGCGCCTCCCGCTCCCCTTCGCACGCGCCTGCCCGCGAGCGAGCAGGACGGACACCGCCCCGCCCTGGACCCAGGCTCCCGCAGCCGGAGCCCCGCCCTCCCGCGCGCAATTGCAGCAGGGCCGCCCGCCCGCCAGAGTCGCTCGGGCATCAGTGCCTCCGCCTCGGGCCTATGGGACCCGCGTCGAGCCTCTCCCTCCCCGTGCGTGTGAAGTCACTGCAGTAGGCCATCTCCATGTCCAGAGGAAGAAGAAGGCAGAGGTAGACGACGGCCAGGGGAGGAGCTCTATTGGAATTGATGACGAAGAGCCAAGGGTGCACCGGTGCGGAACGCGTAAAAGAGAGGAATGAGTGGATGAGGACCTTCCGGAGCCTTCCTTAGTTTTCTTCCCTTTTTCTCACAAGTTTTTGTTACCTTGGTCCCACACGCTACTGAACTTGTGGCTAGGAGAGCATGCCGTAGCACTGCTGCTTGTACGGAGTGGCAGATATGGTGTCCTACGGGTGCACTTAAATTTGGGAAAAATTTTGAATCCTAGATGTGCTTTTAAATATGGGACGGAGGGAGTATGTCATGTCGATGTTGGAGCGCCCCAAGTAAAAGTAAGGAAGGATGCTGATAAACTGATGATGCATGGCTGATGGGCCTCGGGCCCAAGCGCTAGATTACAGTACTACAGGCGGCTCATTGGGCCAGGTCTCCTCGTCTTTGAAATCTTGCTGGGCCTCTATGTGGCAGTAAGGTGGCCTTGGGCCAAGGCGCGAGTGTGCGTGACGCAGGACCAACGCCCTGCATGCAGGACCCGTGGGAAATTGGGCCACAACTTCAGGCTCAGACATCCACTCTCTCAAAAAGTACAGCCTCAGAGGCTGAGGCGGAGCCCGATGTATTTCATGGGATCAGATAACCCTGGCCTTATTTGGAAACATTGGATTATTCAGGCGCTTTCTCATTCCTTCTTTCCCCTTTCCTTGCTACAGTTCCCAAAGGACGAAAAAGGAAGCGACTAGGTTTTCCGGTAGCGATTACGCCGGCCTTCTCCTTCTCCGGTCGCCATTTCGGTGCTGTAGAGGGAGGATGGTTGGGAAATTGCTGTGCAGGTGTATATAGACTAGGTTTGTGTCCTAGGTCTAGGGTTTGCTCTCCATCGGTCGGTGGTGGAGCTAGGTTTGGCCAGGAGGACGTTCCTCTGCGGCGTGTTTGTCTGGGTGGTGTCGGCAACGCGGATGCGTCAACGGCGCCAAGGAATAACCTCTCTCGACCTCTTCTTTGCCCCAACGGCGCTCTCCTCCGGCACCTACGGCGAGGTCATGGAGTTATGTTCAAGAGTCCGGGGCCGGGGCTTCATCGTCTTCGTCATGTGATGTTGTCGTTGGCCTTTTTCTTTTGGATACGAAGAAGTCTATGGGTGTGGTGGATGCTGGATGGCCAGATCTAGCTCCATCCCCCTCCGATGGCGGTGGTCGTCGAGGGTGTGTCCAAATCTGGGAGTTGGAGGAGTTGGGGTGCGGCCCCGGTTGTTGGGTGACCAGTTGCTGCTGCTGCTGCATGCAGCTGTATGTTTGCCACTACCACATGCACATATATACATAGTATATGGTCTGTTTACTGCTTGCTGCTGCTACTGCATGCATGCTCTCATACGACAGATATGGTGGAAGATCCCTCCTCTGACGAGCCTTAAAGATGGAGACGGCGACAAGTACTAGCTGTGAACGTGGCCACGAGACAGACCATGACGAGCCCAACAGGAAACGGCCAGCAGGTGCAACTGGCAGAATACAACCCTTACAATGGTCAGCTGCTGCTGCTCGAGCCTGCCGGCAGGTGGCCATGCATGGTGATGAAGGCAGCAGCGGGGCTCTACATCCTCTGCTCTCTAGTTTTCTCCATTCTTCAACCATGGCTGTCGACGACGGACTCCGCTGGAAATCCGACGATTCAAGCGACGGTGGCGCGGATCCTGACCCTCCATGGTCGGATCTGCTCTCTCCCTACTCGGATTTGGAGCTAGTGGGTGGTTTAGCGCCTGCAGCCCGCGGCGGCGGTCGCTGCTCATGTCACGGATAGCTCCGCGGTGGCCTTGCTGCACGCGCTCGTGGCCGTCCATGGGGGCGGTGGTTGCCTGGCTGGGCCGTGCTAGCCATGGCTGGGGCCAGTCAGCTGCGCGGTGGCTGGCCGGCTGCCCAGCTCCTTGCTGCGGCCCTTGTCTTCTCCGACGGTGACACGACAGTAGGCATCAGCACACTGTTGGAACGCGAGCCTGTGCGCTGCGGCCCCCCGGGCTGCGGAGGCCGGGGAGCCTTCCGACGGGGCCATCATCCCCGGGCATCTCTATCTAGCGATGTCACCCGGGAACTCGCCGGGGGTAAAACTGACTCCTCCCCACGCTTGGATCCTGGCATCTCCATCCACACCGGTGCTGCCCCGGTCATGACGGCGGCGCTCGCAGACTCGGCCCTCCTCCACCGTTCCTTCTCCTCTAGCACCCCCTCCACCATCTTCTCCTGGGCCTGGCAGCGATGGTGCCTCCCTGCCCCCACCCCCACCCCCACCCACAAATGACGGCCTGGTGTAAGGTCCTAGATGGCTAGAGGGGGGGTGAATAGCCTATAAAAAATCTACAAGAACCACTAAGCAAACTTGTTAGAAAAACAAACGGCGTAAAGCGAGTTTTGCTTAGCCTACGGTTATGATGCAAGCCTCTTATCCACAAGTCTAGTAGATTGTGATCTCTAGTTCACACAAGGGCTATGTCACTAAACTTATACTAGTGAGCAAGCTAACAACTACTAGCAAAGGCTACCACTAGAGCTACACAAGATATTCTAGTAAATATAAATGCAAGAGAGAGGATTATGATTCTTATACCATCGGTGGAGTGAAGATGTTGCCAATCACCAAGATAATATACAAACAATCAATATTAACAACAACACAATATGAAGACCAATCACCGGGAGACAAGTGACACAATATTTTTGTTCACCCGGTGTTCACTTGTGCACCGACAAGCTACGTCACCGGTTGTGTCGACCAACACTTAGATGGTTCCTCGGTGTGACCCTCAAGTCACTTGCCCCTCAAGGCACGCCCCGTAAGGCACCACAAGACACCACTCTCAAGTGAGGTAACTCAATGACACGCGCAATCCACTAGAGTTGCTTTTGGCGCTCCGCCGAGGAAAGCACAAGAACCTATTACAATCAACCGGAGGTGGCCAAGAACAATCTCCTTCTCTTGCCAACGCCTCCAACAATCTCCAAGCCGGCTAATAGCGGTACTCTCCAAGAGTAACAAGAAATCCACCGGCTAAACCACCCACAAGTGCCACAAGATGCCCTCAAGCTATGCAATACACTTTGTGATCACTCAATCTCACTTATGATTTGCAATCAAGCAAGAGAGATGAGTGGGAGAAGAAGCTCTAGCTCAAAGGATGCACAAGAATGTTAAAAATCACGAGAGACCTCCTCAAGGGCCGGCCAACAAGTATTTATAAGCATCCCAAGCAAATAGAGCCGTTGTACCCCTTCACTGGGTCCTTTTCGGGATGACCGGACGCGCCGGTCGAAACTGACCGGACGCGCTCAACCGTGTTCGATCCTCCAACGGTCACTGATCTCCAACGGTCAAACCAACGACCGGATGTGCCCCAGGCAATGACCGGACGCGCCCGTCAAATGACCGGACGCGCCGCTCAAACGATCGGACGCGCCGATCGCGCTGTACCACGCACCCGAGAAGCAACGGCCGGACGCGCCGATCGCACAGTACTACGCGCGCAACGACATGACTGGACGCGCTTCACGCAACGACCGGACGCGACAGGCCAGCGTCCGGTTTGAGTCCAGTAAGCTTCCTCAACGACCGGACGCGTCCGATCGCGTGTGACCGGACACGCCTCGCGTCCGATCGTCCTTGCGAACTATTGTTCCCTCTGGGCACCTGACCGGACGCGCCGGTCCCGTGAGTGACCGGACGCGTCGATTGCAAACCCTAGCACCCGCACGCCTGACTGCTGACCGGACGCGTCCGGTCATACCATGACCGCGTCCGGTGCAGCGTCCGGTCATCTCTGTGACCTCCGTTCGCCTCCGTTTCTTTTCCGACTTCCGGCGTAGTGGAAAATAGGTATTTCAACTCCTCGAAAACGCCTGAATCTCGCGCTCGCAAGCTCGGTGGGAGGGAGAGAGGAACCCAAACCCTCTCTACCGCTCAAACTTCATCGCCTTCGTAAATGTGCCAACACCAACAAGTGATCACCACCTTGTGCACGTGTGTTAGCATTTTCATAAACATTTTCGAAGGTTTTCCAGTTAGCTCACTAGGCCCTACATGCAATACACTTCATGAATTCACCTAGTGGCACCCGTGCATCGAATAACCGATAAGACTTCCCCTCTTAATAGTTCAGCTATCGATCCTAAACCACTCACACCCTCTATGGTGTCTTGAGTGCAAAACAAAATGGCTCTATGGTTATACCTTTGCCTTGAGCCCATTTTGTTTTTTTCCAAAGATATGATCCACTTCATATCATCACATGACCGTCTCGATCCATCGACCTTGACTTCACTTGCTCTTCACCGTTGCATCGGTCCGTCGGCGCCAAGTCTTGTTGAAGCTTCACCATCGTATGGTCCTTCGCTTCGAAGCCTCGACTTGCCCTTCACCTTCACAACCGGTCCATCGAGCCAAGCATCATCTTGGTCTTCATCATCTTGGTCACATGAGTCAATGTCATGTCTCATAATGACCACCTTTATCTAAATCATCCACTTAGATACAAAGGTTAGTCCTAGGTTTCATCAATTAGCCAAAACCAAACTAAGGACTTTCAATCTCTCCCTTTTTGGTAATTGATGACAACCCTCACAAAGATGATTTTGATAATAAAAGTTTTGAACTTGTCATACTTGTCCAATCATTTTGCTCATAAGTAAAGTTTGGACAATTATCACAAGCTCGGTTTTGGTAGCATTAGCTCTCCCTACATATGTGCATAGAGTTTGGATTGAAAGCTTTGCACATATGCATGGATAGAAGTGTTGAGAGAGTAATTCTACCAAAATGATGCTAAGGTGTAAGAAATAGACCTTTGAAGCGTGATACCAATCGAAGTTGTCTTTTACACCATCCTTAGCATCATGAGGTAACTAGACAACCATCACAACTCAAGAACCCCGTGAGATCAACATTATAGTAAAGGTTCTTGGACCACTTGTAAAGTTTAAGGCACGTCTAGATACCACATGTAAACTATTCCTATGTATGCTAGTAGATCATTTTATCATTCAAGTTCTATACTAGCATTGCACCACACAAGCATGTATATTGAATTTAAATACATGTGCAATGATCAAATCATATGAGCATGCACAAACAAATGCAACAACTTTGTTTATGAGCTTGCTCCCCCTACTTGTGTGCATCAAAATTTTATTTACCCCTTTATCATGTTGAATCATCTTTTTCTCTCCCCCTTTGTCAACAACTTACCCAAAAATGGGATCAAATTGTGAAGAGAAAAACAATGTTTGATGGAGTAGGTTAGAATTTATCAAATTTGGTTCAACCTAGAATACTTGCTAAAGATATTTAATTCGATTTGAACCAAAGACAAGCTTCTTCACACCTCATAATAAGGGTTATCTTGCCTATGTTGAATTAAACACTTATAGCAAGTCTTCTAGATCCAACACTAGGTTTGTAAGCTCACAAACATGTCATATGACACCACTAGATCAAAGAAAAAGCATAGAAGCAATAGTGGTAACATATATCCATCAAATTCATTTGATTTATCATGAATGCTCATGTGTACCACTTATTATGTCTACATGCTCTAGTAAGTCCTTAGCATAGGATAAATGACATGTCAATCAAATTTTACCTTGCAATGTCGAAGGAGAGGCATGTCAATAAGTGGGTGGGATGCATTCAACTCATGTTTAAGAAATCAAGAATGTTCAACTCATTCCTTAGCTTGCAAAACATCTTTTCATCAAGTGGCTTGGTGAGAATATCGGCAAGTTGATCATCGGTGCCAACACTTTCAATGGCAATATCTCCCTTTTGTTGATGATCTCTAATGAAATGATGCCTTATGTCAATATGTTTTGTTCTTCCATGTTGAACCGGGTTTTGTGTCATCTTGATTGCACTTTCATTATCACACAACAATGGCACATTCTTGAAGTTAAGGCCATAATCCTTCAAAGTTGATTTCATCCATAGCAATTGTGCACAACAACTCCCCGCACTCACATATTCGACTTCGGCGGTAGAGATTGCCATACTATTTTGTTTCTTTGAGGACCATGATACAAGTGATCTTCCAAGTAATTGACATGTGCCACTTATGCTCTTTCTATTGATCTTGCAACCCCCATAGCCGGAGTCCGAATATTCAATCAATTCAAACTTTGACCCCTTGGGATACCATAGTCCAACATCTCTTGTTTGCTTCAAGTACCTCAATATTCTCTTTGCGGCCGTGAGATGACTCTCTCTAGGTGAGGCTTGATATCTAGCACACATACAAACACTAAACATGACATCCGACCTTGATGCGGTGATATAGAGTAGACTTCCAATCAAAGACCGATATTCCTTTTGATTCACCATTTTGCCATCAAAATCACTATCTAAATTGCCATTTGTACTCATTGGAGTTGAAATTGGCTTTGCATCTTGCATTCCAAACTTCTTCAACATGTCCCTTATGTATTTCCCTTGACTCACAAATGTCCCATTCTTCAATTGTTTGACTTGGAGACCAAGCAAGTAGCTAAGTTCACCAATCATAGATATTTCAAACTCTTTGGTCATCATAGCACCAAATTCTTCACAATAAGCTTGATCGGTTGATCCAAAGATGATGTCATCAACATATATTTGCACTATGAATAGATCATTCCCAATCTCCTTGGTGAATAGAGTTGTATCAACCTTGCCCATCTTGAATCCCTTAGAGAGAAGAAAATCTCTTAGTCTCTCATACCATGCTCTAGGTGCTTGCTTTAAGCCATATAAAGCCTTCTTCAACTTATATACATGGTTGGGTTTCTTGTCATCTTCAAATCCGGGTGGTTGCTCAATAAAGACTAACTCATTGATAATCCCATTGAGAAATGCACTTTTGACATCCATTTGATATAATTTGATGTTGTGTGCACAAGCATAAGCCAATAGAATCCTTATTGCCTCTAATCTTGCCACGGGAGCATATGTCTCATCATAGTCAAGACCTTCTACTTGAGTGTAACCTTGAGCACATAGTCTTGCTTTGTTTCTCAGCACAATGCCATCTTGATATTGTTTGTTTTTGAACACCCATTTGGTTCTAATCACATTGTAGTCATTTGGCCTTTCTACCAATTCTCAAACATCATTTCTTGTGAAATTGTTAAGTTCTTCTTGCATAGCCATAATCCAATCGGCATCCCTCAAAGCTTCTTCTATTTTCTTTGGTTCTAAGGTTGACACAAATGATGCATGCTCACAAAACATAGCCAATCTTGATCTTGTTTGCACACCACTTCTAATATCACCAATAACACTATCAATGGGGTGATCTCTTGCAACATGTTGTGGTTGGAGTACTTGCACTTGATTGCTTGAGCTTGGTTGATCACTTGATGTATCTTGATGAGATGAACTAGCACCTTGATCTTGCACTTGAGAGTCACTAGCTAGCTTGAATGGAGAATTGAGCACTTCATCTTTATCATCATCTTGAATATCAATTACTTGCTTTGCTCTAATATCCCCAATGTCTATGTTCTTCATTGCTTCCACCAATAGAGTTCCACCAACATCATATAGATTCTCTTCTTCATCTTGTGACCCATTGGTTTCATCAAATTGCACATCATGAACTTCTTCTAGAATGTCGCTTGAATTGTTCCAAACTCTATAAGCTTTGCTTGTAATTGAATAACCAAGTAGGAACCCCTCATCACATCTCTTTTCAAACTTTCCCAATCTAGTGCCCTTCTTCAAGATATAACATTTGCAACCAAACACTCTAAAGTAAGAAATATTTGGCTTTCTTCCATGAAGTAGCTCATATGGGGTCTTCTCTAGCAATGGATGACAATATAGTCTATTGATGTAGTAGCAAGCGGTATTGATTGCTTCATCCCAAAATGATTGACTCACATTATACTCATGAAGCATTGATCTAGCCATATCAAGCAATGTTCTATTCTTTCTCTCAACTAGGTCATTTGATTGTGGAGTGTACTTGGCCGAGAATTGATGTCCAATGCCATAGTGATCACAAAGTTCTTCGATTCTTGTATTCTTGAACTCACTTCCATTGTCACTTCTCACTTTCTTGATTCTAATCTCAAACTCATTGTGAACTCTAGTGAGAAATGTCTTGAAGGTGTCAAACACTTCACTTTTGTCACTAAGATAGAATACCCATGTGAATCTTGTGAAGTCATCCACTATGACAAATCCATACTTATTACCACCTATGCTTGAGTATGTTGTTGGGCCAAATAGATCTATGTGCATCAAATCAAATACTTTGCATGTGCTCATTGTACTCTTCTTTGGATGTGAGCTTCCAACTTGCTTCCTGGCTTGACATGCACTACAAAGCTTATTCTTCTCAAATTCAATATTTTTCAAACCATTGACAAGATTGTGAGTTGTAAGCTTCTTCAATTGTTTCATGCCAACATGACCAAGCCTTCTATGCCAAAGCCAACCAATGCTTGATTTAAAGATTAAGCAAGTTGTCAAAGAAGTTTCTCTAGCATTAAAGTCAACTAGGTAGAGATTCTCATATCTAAAGCCCTTGAATGCCACATTTGAACCATCCATACTAATGACTTCCACATCATCAACCCCAAAGATACATTTGTATCCAAGATCATATATTTGTGCCACGAATAGAAGATTGAAATACAAGCTTTCAACTAGCAACACATTGGAGATACTCAAGTCATTTGATATTGCAATCTTGCCCAAGCCAATAACCTTGTCTTTCTTGTTATTGCCAAATGTGATAGAATCAACACCACTATCATTGTCATTGATTGAGTCAAACATTCTTGATGTACCAGTCATGTGTTGAGTGCACCCACTATCAATAATCCAATGCCTTCCTCCGGCTTTGTAATTGACCTACAAGCAAATCAATAAAGCTTAGGTACCCATTTTTGCTTGGGTCCTTGTAGGTTAGTAACTAAGCTCTTTGGTACCCAAATAGCCTTCTTCTTTGGGCTAATAATGGGTGTACCAATAAACTTAGCTTTCACACCCTTCACACCTTTGGTAAGCACGTAGCAAGAATCAAAAGGTATAGCATTAACAAATTTCTTGCTTTGGTTCTTTTTATTGCAATTATGCTCTAGGTGCCCAACTTGCTTGCATCTATTGCAAAACCGACCATTGCCCTTCACAAAGCTAGGCTTTGGAGTTGCAAAGGCTGACTTGCCTTTTCTTGGGGGTGTAGCCCAATCCCTCTTTGTTAAGAGAGAACCTTTGGCTACCCAAGCACTTAAGCAAGCGGGTCTCACCACTATAGGCCTTGCCTAGGGCGTGAGTGAGCTCATCCACCTCTTTCTTGAGAGTCTCATTCTCAACCATTAGTGAAGCATCATAAGTGAAACCATCACTAGTAGAGGAGGTAGAGTCGGTGGTGGTGGATGAAGAGCTACATAAAGGGTTAGCATTTGACATGATGATAGGTTCATAAGAGGATTCATCAATTATATCACATGTAACACCTATATCACATGATACAACAATCTCCTTCTTTGCTTGTTGCTCAAGTAGCAATGAGTGAGCTTTTTCAAGCTTGGAATAAGCCTTATCAAGATCCTCATGGTCTTCCACTAGACTCTCATGAGTGGTCTTAAGCTCACTAAGAACTTTCTCAAGTATTGCTACTTTCATTGAAAGCTTCTTACACTCCTTGTTCTTGGCAATAGCTATGTCTCTAGTTTGTTGCATCAAGTCATATAGTTGTTCTTTAGTTGGTTCATCATCATCATTTTCATTATCATTATCATTGTCACTATCATGAGCATATTCCATTTCACTTTCATCATCACTCTCATCATATAATACCTTAGTTTCTTTGGCCATAAGGCATGAAGAGGATGAATCAAATAGTGATGGCTTCTTGTTGATAGCAATGGAAGCAAAAGCCTTGTTGGATGATGATTCTTCTTCTTCTTCATCATCACTTTCCCAAGTAACCACATAGGCTCCATTCTTGCCCTTCTTGAAAGTCATCTTGGCTTCTCTCTTTTTCTTCTCAAACTTGCCCCTCTTGTTATTCTTCTTCTTGTCATAGGGACATTCGGCTTGAAGATGTTGAGTGCTATCACAATTGAAGCACTTCCTTTGTTGCTCATTGCTCTTGAAATCGTCATTTCTCTTTTTGAAGCCTCTTCTCTTAATGAACATGTGACCCATTTTCTTGACTACAAGAGCAAGTGTCTCATCATCAATTTCAAAATCTTCACCTTCATTATTGTCTTCTTCTTCTTCTTCTTCTTCTTCTTCTATGATGATAGCTTTGCCTTTGGAGGAGATGGCCTTGAATGCCACAGTCTTCTTCTTCTTTTCTTCCTCCTTCTTCTCCTTCTCATCGGCATCTTGATCATACTTGTCATATGTCAAGACTTCACCAACTAAATCATTGGGCTTCATTGCATTAAGCCCATCTCTTTGTAACATCATGATCAACATTTTGAATCTTCTTGGTAAGCTCAACAAGAACTTGTGGCAAAAATCTTGGTCTTGTGTCTTGTGCCCTAAGCTCTTGAGATCATTCACAATGACTTGCAATCTATGAAATATTTCTAAGATTGTTTCTTCTTCTTTCATCTTGAAGTTCTCAAACTCACTCTTGAGCCCATATAGCTTGGCACTCTTTACAACCTTACAGCCCTCATATGTTTCACTCAACCTTGTCCATACTTCATTTGCCAATTCTAAATCCTTGATGCCCTCAAATACTTTTGTGTCAATACCATTGTAAAGTGTATTGAGAGCCATTCTATTGCATGTTCTGTTTGCTCTATCTTCATCAGTGAGATGATCGGGATCAATGATAGCAAAATCATTCTCAGTGACTTGCAAAACTCTCTCATGAATAGAACCAAGGTACATTGTTATTTTTCTCTTCCAATGAGCAAAATAACTAACACCATCAAAGAACGGTGGCTTGCCCCCAACATGATTGAACACAATTTGAGCCATTTTTCACACCGAAGGATGTTAAGCCTTGATTAAAACGGTGACCACGGCTCTGATACCACTTGTAAGGTCCTAGATGGCTAGAGGGGGGGTGAATAGCCTATAAAAAATTCTACAAGAACCACGAAGCAAACTTGTTAGAAAAACAAACGGCGTAAAGCGAGTTTTGCTTAGCCTACGGTTGTGATGCAAGCCTCTTATCTACAAGTCTAGTAGATTGTGATCTCTAGTTCACACAAGGGCTATGTCACTAAACTTACACTAGTGAGCAAGCTAACAACTACTAGCAAAGGCTACCACTAGAGCTACACAAGATATTCTAGTAAATAAAAATGCAAGAGAGAGGATTATGATTCTTATACCATCGGTGGAGTGAAGATGTTGCCAATCACCAAGATGATATACAAACAATCAATATTGACAACAACACAATATGAAGATCAATCACCGGGAGATAAGTGACACAATATTTTTGTTCACCCGGTGTTCACTTGTGCACCGATAAGCTACGTCACCGGTTGTGTCGACCAACACTTATATGGTTCCTCGGTGTGACCCTCAAGTCACTTGCCCCTCAAGGCACGCCCCGCAAGGCACCACAAGACACCACTCTCAAGTGAGGTAACTCAATAACACGCGCAATCCACTAGAGTTGCTTTTGGCGCTCCACCGAGGAAAGCACAAGAACCTCTTACAATCAACCGGAGGTGGCCAAGAACAATCTTCTCTTGCCAACGCCTCCAACAATCTCCAAGCCGGCTAGGAGCGGTACTCTCCAAGAGTAACAAGAAATCCACCGGCTAAACCACCCACAAGTGCCACTAGATGCCCTCAAGCTATGCAATGCACTTTGGGATCACTCAATCTCACTTATGATTTGCAATCAAACAAGAGAGATGAGTGGGAGGAGAAGCTCTAGCTCAAAGGATGCACAAGAATGTTAAAAATCACGAGAGACCTCCCCAAGGGCCGAACAACAAGTATTTATAAGCATCCCAAGCAAATAGAGCCGTTGTACCCCTTCACTAGGTCCTTTTCGGGATGACCGGACGCGCCGGTCGAAACTGACCGGACGCGCTCAACCGCGTCCGATCCTCCAACGGTCACTGATCTCCATCGATCAAACCAACGACCGGACGCGCCCCAGGCAATGACCGGACACGCCCGTCAAACGACCAGACACGCCGCTCAAACGACCGGACGCGCCGATCGCACTGTACCGCGCGCCCGAGAAGCAACGACCGGACACGCCGATCGCACAGTACCACGTGCGCAACGACATGACCGGACGTGCTTCACGCAATGACCAGACACGACAGGCTAGCGTCCGGTTTGAGTCCAGTAAGCTCCCTCAACGACTGGACGCGTCCGATCGCGTGTGACCTCCGTTCACCTCCGTTTCTTTTCCGACTTTCGGCGTAGTGGAAAATAGGCATTTCAACTCCTCGAAAATGCCTGAATCCCACGCTCGTAAGCTCGGCGGGAGGGAGAGAGGAACCCAAACCCTCTCTACCGCTCAAACTTCATCGCCTTTGTAAATGTGCCAACACCAACAAGTGATCACCACCTTGTGCACGTGTGTTAGCATTTTCATAAACATTTTCAAAGGTTTTCCAGTTAGCTCACTAGGCACTACATGCAATGCACTTCATGAATTCACCTAGTGGCACCCGTGCATCGAATAACCGATAAGACTTCCCCTCTGTAAGGTCCGAATGGCTAGAGGGGGGGGGTGAATAGCCTAATAAAAACTTCTACAAGAATTACTTAACCACAAGTTAGTATAAAAGGTGGCGGAGCAAAACGCACTAGCTCTAACTAATTAAGCAAGCCACCTACACAAGTCTAGTACAAGGCTATCCACTAAACACTACAACAACAACAAACTAGATACAAGATGTAAAACGAGAGAAGAGCTTCGAGTGATTATACCGTCGTGTAGAGATGAGAAGTACCAATCAATCAATCACACAAGAGAAATCCTCGGGAAGAGAATGACACAAGAATTTATCCCGAGGTTCACTTGCTTCCCGGCAAGCTACTCCTCGTTGTGGCGATGCACCCACTTGTCGGTTCGCGAGCTAATCAACTATCAAGAGTTGAGCCCTCGGCGGGCGCCGCACAACCGCACACAAGACGGGGATCCTCCAAGCCACGAGCTCCACTAGAGTATCCAATTCACGAACTCCCGCGGGGAAGGATCAAGAACCCCTTACAACACTTGGTGAAGGCTCCAATAATCTCCAATCGCGAGCTCAATCACCTCCGCTGCTCCAAGCCGTCTACCGTGTCGGGAAACACGGAAGAGTAACAAGAAATACGCAGCAACTCGAAGATCAAGTGCCTCTAGAATGCAACTCTCAAGCAATGCACTTGAATCTCACTCAATCTCACTCAAGATGTGCAACTATGCAAAGAGATGAGTGGAGGGGTTGTTCTCTAGCTCAAAGTATGTCTCTATATCTCAAAATGTGCAAGAGTTACCCTCAAACCCCGGCCAACGTCTATTTATAACGAAGGGGTACGCAGCTAGCCGTTACAGACGACTCAGCGAAAATCGTGCTGACCGGACGCTCCGGTCAGGGTGACCGGACGCGTCCGGTCACTACACGACAAACGTGAACAGTGCGCGTCAGAACTAGCCGTTGCCCTGACCGGACGCGCTGAACCGAGTGACCGGACGCGCTCAACGAGTGACCGGACGCGACAGTGCCAGCGTCCGGTCGCGTTCCAGTAAGCTCCAGCTACGACCGGACGCGTCCGATCGTACGTGACCGGACGCGCCGCGCGTCCGATCGTCACTCCGCTTCTCTCTGTGTTTCTGGACGCGTGACCGGACGCTCCGGTCCCGTGAAGGACCGGACGCGCCGGTCGCGCGCTTCTCTCTTACGCCCAGTTGAACTGACCGGACGCGCCCGGTCAAACCGAGACCGCGTCCGGTGCAGCGTCCGGTGCAGCGTCCGGTGCAGCGTCCGGTGCAGCGTCCGGTGCAGCGTCCGATCGCCGTTTTTCAGTGAAAAACAATTCGGACTTTCACCACCTTTTCTCGCCTCCGGCGCAATAGAAAATAGGCATTTCATTCTCTCGAAAACGCCTGAATCCCGCGCTCGCACGCTCGGCGGGAGGGAGAGCGAACCCCAAACCCCTCTCTACCGCTTAAACTCCACCGCCTTCGCAACTGTGCTAACACCACCAAGTGTACACCTCCATGTGCATGTGTGTTAGCATTTCACAATCATTTTTCAAGGCGTTATGTTAGCTCTTTACTAGATCCTAATGCATATGCTCAAGACGTTGATCTAGTGGCACTTGATTTCCGAGCTAACCGTGATTGCCCCTCTTGATAGTCGGCTATGTATCCTAAACCCGGTCAATCACTTCTCTACTCATCTTAGACCGGCAAAAGGAAAACCCTATGGTTATACCTTTGCCTTGCGCTCTTAGATCCTTCTCTTTCACTTGATCATCTTGTCCTTCATTTTATGTGCATCTCCACCATGATCATCATTTCATGTCCATGCACCATCTCTTTGTGATCTTGTGGCCACCACTCCTTGCCACATACACCTTCATCACATGTGTTGCTTATGCCTAACTCAAAACACTTAACACATGACATTAGCAACTTGGTGTCATTGATTACCAAAACCAAACTTGGGCTTTCACCCTCTTAATAGTTCGGCTATCGATCCTAAACCACTCACACCCTCTATGGTGTCTTGAGTGCAAAACAAAATGGTCCTATGGTTATACCTTTGCCTTGAGCCCATTTTGTTTTTTTCCAAAGATATGATCCACTTCATATCATCACATGACCGTCTCGATCCATCGACCTTGACTTCACTTGCTCTTCACCGTTGCATCGGTCCGTCGGCACCAAGTCTTGCTGAAGCTTCACCATCGCATGGTCCTTCGCTTCGAAGCCTCGACTTGCCCTTCACCTTCACAACCGGTCCATCGAGCCAAGCATCATCTTGGTCTTCATCATCTTGGTCACATGAGTCAATGTCATGTCTCATAATGACCACCTTTATCTAAATCATCCACTTAGATACAAAGGTTAGTCCTAGGTTTCATCAATTAGCTAAAACCAAACTAGGGACTTTCACCTAGGCCCACTGCCCTCGTGTGGCAGTGACCGGCTGCGCGTGTCTTCGACCATCCATCCATCCGCCATCCCCGTGTGGTGGTGGCTGGCGCTCCTTCCCCAGCGTGACGACTGCGTAGGTGGTGACCTGTGGTGGCGACTGGCGTCGTTGGGCGTGCCTTCCATCGTCGTGGGTGAGCCCATTCGGCTCCGCGGCGTGTGGCGATGACCGGCCCTGTCGGTGTGCGCCTCCTGTCACCGCGAGTGAGTCCGTTCGGCTCCGTGGCATGTGGCGACGACTGACCCTGCTGATGCGCGCCTCCTGTCGCCGCGGGCGAGTCCGTTCGGCTTCGCGGCGTGTGGCGGCGACCGACATTATCGGTGCACGCCTCCCATCGCCGCGAGTGAGTCCGTTCGGCTCCACGGCGTGTGGCGGCTGCCAGCCCTATCAGTGTGTGCCTCCTATCGCTGCAGGTGAGTCTGTTTGGCTCTGCGGCGTGTGTCGGCGACCGATCATGTCGGTGCGCGCCTCCTTGTAGGGTCGAGATGGCGGACTAGAGGGGGGGGTGAATAGTCCTTTCTAAAATTAATCGCGTCGGCAAACCGAAACAAATGCGGAATTAAAACTATCGGTCTAGCCAAGACTACACCCCTCTATCTAAGTTCACAAGCACCTCACAAAGATCCTAAATATGTAACTAAGGTGCTTTCCTTAGCAAGAGCTCTCCTAAACAATTCTAGAGCAAGGTCACACAAACCTATGCACTAGTACTTTAGCAAAGCCGGGGAGCTCCTACACAAATCTAGTAAGCAAAAGCACGAAGCCACCTATGCTCACTAGCAATGCTCAATAGCAAGGCAACTAATGCCAAACTAGAGAGCGCAAATTACTAAGCTACACAAACTAAGCAATATGACTAACAAGGTTACACAAACCAAATTAGCCACGCAACGGGAGCTACTTCTATGCTACACAAGCAAGAAGGTAACTAGCTAACTACACAAGCAAACTAGTTACAAGAGCAACTACACAAGCACAAGTATATGAATGTAAATACAAGCTTGTGAATCGAAAGCAAACCACCGAGAAGATGTACACAATGTTGACACGGCAGTTTTTCACCGAGGTTCACTTGGTTGCCACCAAGCTAGTCCCCGTTGTGGCGATACACCCACTTGATGGATCACGAGCTAATTGACTATCAAGAGTCAAACCCTCAGTGGGTGCCGCACATCCACTCTCAAGATGGGGATCCTCCAAGCCACGAGCTTTACTAGAGTTGCTCTTCGTGATCCCCACGGGGTGAGCACAATCCCCCTCACAAATTCTCCTCCGGAGCCACGCACAATCTCCACGCGTGCTTCAACGGAGTCGCAAGCCACCAAGCCGTCTAGGAGGTGGCAACCTCCAAGAGTAACAAGCACCACCGGCTTGCAACACGATCACCTAGTGCCACTCAATGCAATCCTCTCGATGCAACGCACTAGAATCGCTCTCTCACTCGATCCGATGAACACTATCAAGCATGAGTGAGTTAGAGGGCTTCCAAGCACTACCACATAAGCCACCAAGGCCAAAGTGTGCTCGGCTTATGGCCACAGCCGGCCAAGGCATCTATTTATAACCCCACGGTCAAATAGAGCCGTTACCCCTTCACTGGGCAAAACTCGGGACGACCGGACGCGCCGGTCGTAACTGACCGGACGCGCTTCACCGCGTCCGGTCGCCCTGCGACGTCCACGTGTCCCTCGAATTTCAAACGCGACCGTTAGATCCTCCAACGGTCACTGCGCCAACGGTCAAACCCTATGACCGGACGCGCTTCTCAAAACGACCGGACGCGCCGGTCGCACAGCACCGTGCGCGCGAAGCAACGACCGGACGCGCTCCTCGCAACGACTGGACGCGCCGATCCGCACAGCACCCGCACCCGCGAAACAACGACCGGACGCGCTCCTCGCAACGACCGGACGCGACAGTGCCAGCGTCCGGTTAGAGTCCAGTAAGCACCTTCAACGATCGGACGCGTCCGATCATGTGTGACCGGACGCGCCCCGCGTCCGATCATACTCAGCTTCCTCTGGACACCTGACCGGACGCGCCGGTCCCGCGAGTGACCGGACGCGCCGGTTGCAAACCCTAGCACCCGCGCCTGCGCTGTACTGACCGGACGCGTCCGGTCATACCATGACCGTGTCCGGTGCAGCGTCCGGTCACCTCTGTGACCTCCGTTCGTCTCCGTTTCTTTTCCGACTTCCGGCGTAGTGGAAAATAGGCATTTCAACTTCTCAAAAACGCCTGAATCCCGCGCTCGCAAGCTCGGCGGAAGGGAGAGAGGAACCCAAACCCTCTCTACCGCTCAAACTCCAACGCCTTCGCAAATGTGCCAACACCAACAAGTGAACACCTCCTTGTGCACGTGTGTTAGCATTTTCATAAACATTTTACCGAAGGAGTTAACCACTCAACTTGCCACGCCACTCGATCCTAGCAACGATGCATAGTTAGATCACACGAGTGGCATAGATGACCGATATGCAAACAAGTTTGCCCCTCTTGATAGTACGGCCATCTATCCTAAACCCGGTCATAAACTTCTCTACACACCTATGACCGGTGAAATGGAAATGCCCTAGGTTATACCTTTGCCTTGCGCATTCCACTCCATCTCCTCCGACGTTGATGCAACACATGCACCAACCATATCACAAATGATATGATCCACTTCATATCATCATGTGACCTTGGTCCATCGATCTTGACCTCACTTGCTCTTCACCGTTGCGTCGGTCCATCGGCGCCAAGTCTTGCTCAAGCTTCACCGCCTCGCGGTCCATCGCTCCAAAGCCTCCGACTTGCCCTTCACACTTGCAACCGGTCCATCAAGCCAAGCCTCATCTTGATCTTCGTCACCTTGGTCACATGACTCCATGTCATGTCTCATATGCAATGAGCTCCTTCATGACACAATCATCTATGGACTAATTCCCTGTGTATCTCACATAAACACAATTAGTCCACCTAAGGTTGTCACTCAATTACCAAAACCAAACAAGGACCTCTCACTCCTGTCGCCGCGGGTGAGTCTGAACGGCTCCGCGGCGTGTGGCAGCGACCGGCTACCACCTCAATCTGGGAGCAAAGGTTCTGGGCAAAAGCTCATCTCAGGTCTTTCTAAGCCAGCGACGAGATTCTCCTTGTTGAAGGCGTCACTGAAGAACCTTGTAGCTGCTTCTCCTCGGCACATGGCTCGGGCGAAAGCCTCGCCAAGCTTATGCTTGGCCGACGATGATTACGTTACGGCGTCATACACCTCCCTGGAGGCATCGTTGAAGTGCTTTTGTGTCTTGGTGTAGTACTCTATGCTCTCGCTAGAGCTTCATTGTTTTATTGTGGTTTCTGTCACTTTTTGCCCTGGAACTGGGGTGTCCTGTGTTGTTGCCTTTTCTTCCTCAAACCTTTTGTATATCAGCCGTTTTGGGCCATTTTTTGAATATATTCAGGTAGGGAGTAATCCCCCTATGACATTTCAAAAAAAATGGCGCGTAGTTGTGGGTGTCGAGCCCACCCCGTCCTCAGGACTGTTAGGTACTGGGTAATCGGCTGGAGCCAAAGACGAAGAGAGTTGGGGATCACCGGCCAGAGGTCCGGTTACAGAGGAGTAATTAGAAAACGTAAATGAATTGTCTATTACAGATTGGATGTGTAACAGAACCAACCAAATTATAAGAGCACAAGTACAAAAACAAGCACCGAAGCGCTCAAATTTTTGAACTTGAGCCCCTATAATCCCGGTAGTCAATCGAAACCACGAAGGATTTCAAACCAACTTGCTTACAACCAAGATCGCATCATTCAACATACAACATCATACGTTACATTTCATAAGTAGTTCCGAAATAAGTTTACACACACGGAGTCACAATTATTACAAACCAAGTTTATAAAGTAGCGGAAGCATACACACACCAGTTGTTTAACTACTGTCAGTCTTGTTGATCAACAACCCGCAAAAGCATCAGGAAAGTACATAAAAGATGATCACGCCCTAGTGATCTAGTCTTCGTCACCCGCAGGGTGGAGACAAGTTTTGCAGAAGCCTTGATAGAGCATATCATCTGCAACAGGAGGGAATAAACCCTGAGTACTGGAATGTACTCAGCTAGACTTACCCGTCAAAAACTAGAAATACGATGACACCAAGGATTATGCAAGGCTTACACAAGAGGCTAGCTGACATCACATTTTGTATAAAGGCATAAGTAATTGAAACTCTTATAACCTGTACTAGCAGTTATTTTCAGCATTTACCTATCATCTATCTTAGCACCTGTACTAAGCATGCACTTGATTAAAATCAAACAATTATCAACATTATATCCAGAGCAGGTATAAATTGTGGCTACATTGTATCATTCACTTAACCATCTATTCATTTAATGAGATCTACGTTGCCGCTGCTCAAGTCAAGTGCTCACTAACCGGGAGCGACGGCGATTCGAATCGAATTCCTATCCAGCTGGAGGGGTATTTCTAACACTCACCGTGCAGACCCCTGCCAGGGTCGCACAGGCCACCTTTTCATATGATTCAGGAATCGCGGGTCTGAATGATGTCGCGACCCCAAGGGCGACACTCTGCCAGGTGATAGGGACTCTAACCCCCCCTTGGTCTCACGCCAATGTCCCCAAGCACATCCTTTCTCTCCTCAAAGAAGCAACCTACCATTCGATTCCTGGCCTGAATCACATTACTCGGCTTTGCGGTCGGAACGACTTATCTGGCCAACTAAGTGTTAGACTGCGTTCAACATGACTCAAGGACGTACAACGAATCGGTCCTTAAACGACTCAGACGGGCATAGCTCCACACCCAAGACGTGAAGTGTCTTGCGGCTGTACTATCGAACTCCCGCCCGGTCTCAATTTCATTTTAAAGCATGGTTCCATCCACGATAGCCATAAAGCCACTCGTGACTCCTTCCTACATCTCGTGGATGACCGAAAATCACCCGACTTCTACCGTACTAAGCAGGGCTAAGCATTGATACGTGCCTAAACCTAAATTAGGATTTAAGTACGATATCTGGGCAAGGACAGGTATAATGCAACAATTGTTTTCATACAACTCCTACAACTTAATGCATTAAACAATTAAAAGTACTCAAGATAGATTTATAAAATGATGGGTTCAGCATGCACCGGGGCTTGCCTTTCAGAAAGATCGAGGGCCGGTGGTCAGGACACTCGGGTAGATCTTCGGCAGGAGCTTCGTCACCGGTTGGTTCCTCTGGCTGCTCCGGCTGGTCCTGGACTTCCTCCGGAATCACTTGCTCGAATTCGAGGAGCATTACCCCCTCCGGAACACCTATTGCATGAGTGCATAATAAATCTCATGTATGCATAGTGAAAGATGCAGTATGCTCGGAATGAAATGCATTACAACATTCTTAAAGCTCTATTCAAATCACTTCAAATATTAGGTGCAAATTTCCTCTCCGGTAGAGAAGTACTCACCTAATCTACTCAACCTAAGATATAGCTGTTCTTCTTCGGTTAAGGCCCTAACACCTAACAATTACAAGAGTAGCATTACTTAGGTTACCACATCCAACACCAAAATACCACAGTAAGACATTCTGGGCAGCAGCTCAAAGATTCTAACATAACTAAAGATTCCTAACTCCAAAATATATGATCTAAGACAATCTGGAAAGCTTAAGAAATGCACTACAATTCATTTTCAGATCTCAACCTTAAATTCCTAAGTTTTCCATGTCGAATTTCATAAGATTCAGAATCTGTCCTCTCTAAACAGAGAGTAGCAAATTCTGGACTGTCACTTTAAACATCAATAACTCCCAAACTACTAAGCCAAATACTCCCAAATTTTGACACAAGCTATTTTGTCAAGCTTACTACAACTTTGGTATTTACAAGTTTTCCAGCAACCACCTTTATCAAAGGTCAAACCTAGAAATACTACCAGCTGTCCAGAAAATCTAGAATTACAAAGATTAAATATTTATTTATGTGACAAACATCCCTTAAGACCAAAATAATGTTACCACAAGTTCACATAGGTCACAAAAACACCAGAAAGTAAGGTGTGCCCACCTAGAATATTTATTTGTACTCATTTCTTAATTTACTTAATTAATTAAGTGGGATTTTAAATATATATGTAAACTGCTCCTAAAATTCTACAAAAATTACAGGAGACTCTATGAACCAAAAAGAGACCACTGTAAAAATTTGAACTAAAATTATTTACAGAAACTCCCTAAACAAAATTCACAATCCCAAAAGGCTGATTTTTTTTGTATAATTAACAAATCATATTGAAAAGTATCAAACAACAGATTTCATAATTTTCTTGGACACTTTAGGGTACCAAGACATTCTCCAAAAAGTTATAAGAACATTGCACATGTAGAAAAATTACTAAAATTCATTTAAATATTTCCTAAAATAACAAGATAGCATTATAACTTGAAAAGTACTTAAGCACTACTGCCCAAATTTTTACCAAAGCTAGAGCAAGTATAAATTAGCCTACCCAGCAAATTTCATAATTTTTGGAATACTACAGCTCAAGTTATACATTTAACAAATTTGCCTTCATTTCAAAACACATTTGAAAGATCTATTTAATTCTCCCAGAAACTAAACATCACATACCAGATTTATATTTTTCTAAAATACTACACATCATGTAGATCCTAACAAAATTTATCTCCTAATTTTTGGGCAAGTAAAACTCTAGATCTACATTTTCCAAACATCAACTAAATATGTGACAAAATAAATAAATGAAATGGATTTTATCTAAGACTGGGCCGGCCCGGGAACAGACGCGGCCCACGATGCGCGCGCGCAGCCCGCTCGGGCTCTCGCCCGTGCGTGGCACTGACAGGCGGTCCCCCACGGTCAGGGACAGAGGCAGGGGAGCGGCGGCCGTGAGCTCCGGCGAGCGATTTCTCGCCGCCGGCGGCTCCTCCGCCCAAACCGAGTACTCCGGTGGCTTGCCCAGACCTAACCACACCGAGGCCAACCATTTTCCCCAAAGTTGCTGCACCGTAGCACCTATGCCGACAGCGATGGCGGATGGCCGTGGCGCCTGGCGGTACGCCGGCGAGTCCTGGTCGTCGCACGACCGACCGAAGGGTGCACCACCTTCCTGGAACCCTAGCGGACCTCTCGCGACCACTCACTCAGACGGGGGTGGAGCGGAGCCGCTTGACCGCATGAGCACCTGCCCGGCAGCCATGGCACGGCCATGCGCGGTCTTGTTCCGGCCTGACCAACCCGATGCTGGCGGTAGCATCTTCACCCGAGCACACACGTGTGATAGAAAGGAGGGAACGCGAGCGAGGGAAGGCGGAGGACTACGGTGTGGTGCTGGCCACGGTGACCCTAACATGGCGGAGCTCCGGTGATCTTTAGGAACGGGCGGAGGTGGCAATGCGGCTCACCTCGGGCTCAATCAAAGCCACCGGCTGGCCGAGGAGGTGCAGGGCGGTGTGGTGGAGTGGAGGACGTGATCTGGTGAGCGGTGGTGCGGTGGTGAGCACGCGCGAGCACGGAGAAGGCTGTGGCGGCAATGGCATCTCTGATTTCCGCCTTGGTGACCCCGGTCAGAGTGAGAGGGAGGGAGAAGAGAGTGAGCGCGAGTGAGGGGGGTGGAGGTGTCCGCTCGGTGTTCAAACTCGCGCCTGGGCTCGCAACGTGGAGGCGATGGCAGCGCTCGGTCGCCACGCGGCGACGCTCTTCTGCCCGAGCGCCACGACACAGCCGGTGTCCGAGCTCGTTGACTGAATCGAAGCTGCAGACGTGACATCGGTGGTCGACTGACAGAGCAAGTTTGGTGCTGATTAACTTCCAAAACAGCTCGATTCGGTCCAAGGTGACAACATCAAATTTGTAGAGCTATGTGAGGGCAACAAGTTTGTCAATTGGAGTTTGGGCTGGTTCGGCCTAGATTAGAAACTACATAGCTCCAAAGTGGTGCCCTGTGAAACTAAAACATGTTTTCAGTTAAAGATACCGACTGAAACCCTAACTTCTTGACACTATATCTCCTAAACCATTGAGAACCAGATATGGGTGATGTTGGCAATGTTGTAGAGCTACATGAGGACTATAAGTTTGTCAATATGAGTGGAAGCTAGTTTGGCCTAGTTTGCAAACTACAAGCTTCTAAAGTAGACCTCAGTAAAACTGAAGGGACACTTGGAGACTTAGAAAAATTTCTAAGTGTTGAGACAGCCCCTTTAGCTGACTTGTGGGCCATTTTTGAGCATGTTCTGGCCAGTTTCATGAGATGGTCATATTGAGACTTTTGTTTCCCATAAAATTCCCTACAACTTTGCTTAAGGGTGCTTCACCATGCAAGGTCTCTAAGCTAGACTGTTTAATTGGTCAAACTAGAGCATCCTAGGGCTAAATGGTGGTCAACTACACCTTGGAGGGCATTTTGGTGATTTTGGTCAACATGAACCATGCTCCATTAGTGACCCTAAGTATAACTAAGGTGTTGTGAGATATAATTAGCTACTCTCCCCTTTTGTTACACCAACTACCTAGTGTCACATGATGTGAGCCAAACAAAATTCTAAAAACAACCACATTAGTTGCAACCACATAAAATAACATGAATGATGCATGCTTAAGCTTATGCAATGCAATGCAATTATGGAGCTAAACACCTAAGGTGTTACAGGATGCCTCTCCCCTCTCCTCTCGGTATGGCGTATCTACTCCTCGCTGCTTGGCTTACTGGGCTCGCACTTGATGCAGGTCCATTGCGGACCAGAGATCCTTGAGTTCCTAGACTGGGCCTGTGCTCCATGCCTTGGCCCAAGTACTTCTGGTGATGGGCTCGAGTGAGGTACGGTGACATCCCCTCCCCCTTGGGCACCTGCTTGTCCCCAAGCCGGAGCACCTGGGAACTGCTGGCGAAGAGCTTGCTCATCTTCCCATGTGGCGAGCGAAGGATCGAGGCTAGACCACCTGATGGGGACTTGAGGGACAGCGGTGTCACCGGAGGTAGGGGTCCGGCGTGGGCAAGGGAGACCCCGATCTGCAGCGGACGACTCCCTCCCTCTCTCTACCGCCTCTCCTCTCCTTCCTCCCGATCCCGCTACGAGAGCGTGGGGTGGGGAGCACGACGGGGATGGGGCTACGCCAGCTCGAGCAGATCCCATGGAGAAGACCTAGCTGGTCGCACGCATCTCCTTGGCCTGCCTCTAGGTGCCGTCGAGGAGGAGGAGGGTGGGGGCTATGCGCGCAGCCGCAGCGTGGACCGGAGGCATCGGGTGAGGTAGAGGACGGGCCTCGGTGAGGGTGGGGCGGAGGAGGCGACAACCCGAGAGGAGGCGATGGGGTTCTGGGCAGTCTCGTAGTTTTTTTATTCCATGAGATTACAGCCTTCGATCCCTGCTCGCGACGTGTATGCCTTCAAGCGAGTTCGAAGCCTGCGTGCATGGGATGGAGGGCGCGGGGATGACAAGCCTAGCATCACACATCAAATCAAATATTAGCTTTTAGATAGGTTTTGGTGTTTTATTAGCCTTTGATTTTAATGTAGACGAATTCTTATGTGCATTTTATTGGATACACAATGGTTGGACACTTTTAGCGGGGGACGCTTTACTAGGGACCTAGTATAATTTTGACTGGTCCATTATAGTAGAGAATAACTATAGTCATGTACTTAAAAAATTCTTATGATTGGTTAAAGGGAGTAGTTAAAAAAATTCACTTGTCCATTCATCATGTTCTTTACTTAATAAACCATTAAATAACTATTAAACATTGAATATTGAGTGTTGAATTAATATGAATGTAGTTGTGAGTATGGCCTGGTTTAGATACCCAAATTCACCCCCAAATTCCACTATGCAAAAAGAAGATTCCCCATCACATCAAAATGTCGGCACTAAATGTAGATGAAATCGAAAACTAATTGCACAATTTTATTGTACTTTGCGAGATAAATATTTTAAGCCTAATTAATCAATGTTTGGATAATTATTAGCAAATAAAAACAAAAGGCTACAGTAAATCGGCACACTGATTCCGGCGCCGAATCGGGCGATCTAAACACGGCCTATGTTGATCGATTTGGTGAACATTAAATAATTGATACAGAGACATATTCTCTTAGAGTCTATATATGCATTTAATTATTTGTGTATAAATTTTTTTCTTACTTAAATGTTTTTGTGCATAATTACATAAGGATTTTTAAGTTTTTTTATAAAAGGTCACTAAATAAAATAACCTTAGCTCTCCATTTATAACATTGAATGCTAAAGGCACAGCACCACAGCCCACAACCCATAGCTTGGCTGGGTTGGGCCATTTTCTAAATATTGTAGTACCCCACTTGGACCTTGGTAGCCACCAGCCCGCCACATTACTCAGTGGCTGAGCCAACCAGAACCCTTTTGGCTCTCGTCCAGGCTCATGGGAACAAAACCCAGCACCTTCCACGTCGTCGTCTGGTGTCTGGACCCTCCCCTTTCACCTGGCCTCCACCTACGATTCCAATGCGGCAACGCACGCCCCTCACCCTGCCCCTTGATCTCGGATCTCATCTCAGTACCAACTTGGCAACAGTCGCATGGTTCTTCTTCTTGTTCTTGTTCTTGGGGACGAGCTGGATGTGATTGTTACGGACCCACAGGGTTTAGGTCAATTGATGCTGCCTCTAAGGCTAGTAATGTCGTAATGCGAATTGTGAAATGCTGGTACATGGTAGTAATGGGGTCTTGCGCGGATAGCAGCCAAAGCCAAGGTCCAACGGCTACTGGATGCGGGGGGTGATTCGCCCAGTAAAATACCCCCCGCTGGCTATCAAATGTCATCCTTATCAAAAAGAAGAACGACAAATGGAGAATGTGCGTTGATTTCATCGGTCTCAACAAGGCATGTCCAAAAGACAACTTCCCCTACCAAGAATCAACACCCTCGTCGATGTAGCAGCAGGCTGCGAGCTCCTCTCACTCCTTGACTATTTTTGGGCTACCACCAGATCTAGATGAATCAGCAAGATGAGGAAAAACAAGTTTCATCGCACCCTTCAGAACATATTGCTTTCGAAGAATGGTCGAATGTCTAAGAAACGCCGGAAGCACCTTCGCCCGTATGACAGCAGAAGTTTTCAAGGACAACAAAACAATCTCTACCTACGTTGACAACATCGTCGTCCAAAGCAAGCTAAAAGCAGACCATATCAATGACCTCACCAGAGCCTTCAGCAACCTCCGCGCTGCAGGACTCAAACTCAACCCCGATAAGTGCATATTTGGGGTTAGCAAAGGAAAGCTGCTGGGCTGCCTCGTATCCGCTAGAGGAATCGAGGCTAACCAGAGAAAATATACGCAATACTTAACATGGAGCCACCAACCACAAGAAAAATGGCACAAAGACTCGTTGGCAGGCTCGCAGCTCTTAACAGATTCATTTCAAGGTCAGCGGAGCGAGGGTTACCCTTTTCCGAGGTACTAAGAAATACTAAACCATTCAACTAGGGACCAACATAGCAGAAAGCATTTTATGACCTTAAAAAATACCTCCTCAGCCTCACAACCCTCGCCATCCCTTCGCCCGACGAGCCACTCCTCCTCTATGTATCAGCCTCACCTCATGCAGTCAGCATAGTCCTGGTAAAGGAAACAAAAGAGGAACACCAGAAAAACAACTCCCAATTTATTTTGTCTCATAGACACTCGAGAGTCCTAAAAAGTTCTACACTGAAATGGAGAAGATATCATAATCGAGTCTTTATATGTATTTTTGTATCTGTGTTCACAATTTTTTCTTACTTAAATGTTTTCGTGCACAATTACATAAGATTTTTTTAAGTTTTCTAAAAAATTAGTAAATAAAATAACCCTAGCTCGCTATTTATAATATTGCCATAAAATGCTAAAGACAGTGCCACGACCTACAGCCCACAACCAGGGCGGGTTGGGACATTTTCTAAATCACGTAGGTACCGACCTAGGCCCTGGCAGTTACCGGCCCACCATGTTACTCGATGGTTCAGCTAGGGTGTGTTCACTTCACGAAAAGTAGCTGAAAAGTTACTGTAGTATCTTTCGTTGTTATTTGGCAAAAATTGTCCAATTATGGACTAACTAGGCTCAAAAGATTCGTCCCGACATTTACAGACAAACTATGCAATTAGTTATCTTTTTTACCTACATTTAATGCTTCATGCATGCGTCGAAAGATTTGATGTGATGGGTGGAAGAGGAAATATTTTGGGTTGGGAAGAGGAAGTGAACAAGCCCTAGACAAAATTCTTTTTCGGCTCCCACCCAGCCTCATCGGAACGAAACGCAACACCTTCCCCATCGTCCTCCGGAGTCTGAACCCTCTCCTTTCACTGGCCTTCACCTCTGAATCCAATGCAGCAACACGCGCCCCTCATCCTGCCCCTCGGCCTCAGATCCCATCTTAGTACCAACCTAAGTAACAGTCTTCTTGTTCCTGGGGATAGACCTATAGACGCGAATGAGTACCAACCTAAGTAACAGTCTTCTTGCCAGTCTCAATGACAAGTTTCACCTCGCAGTTTCCAAGACATAACCTCCACTATAAAACAGGGTGAAATATGGTCTCTCAATGCACAGTTTCATTATACAGTTTCATAGGAATAATTTTAGTCATCTGTGGGTCCCACCGTTTCTTCCCCAAGCAAACTCTGGAACGAGCACGGCATCAGCACGGTTAGGGATGAAAACGGTACGGATATTTTCCGACCGTATTCGAGACCGAATCCGTTTAGAGGGATTTTAATCCGTCCGTATCCGAGTCCGGATATTTAACATCCGATACCGTATCCGTATCCGAATATTTAAATCACGTATTTATGATGTCGATATCCAATCGTATCCTATCCGGTATTTTTTATACTATCCGTATTCGAATCCGAATCCGGACATGAATATGAAAACAAATACGATATTAGTGATATCCGTCCGTATCCGATCCGTTTTCATCCCTAAGCACGGTGAGCACTGCAGCAAGCGCTGGGACACCAGCACGGTGACCACTGTAGCAAGCTAGCTGGGTGAGCACGACACCAGCACGGTGAGCACTGCTGCGGCGGCGCACGTGGGCAAGTAGATGGGGGAGAGAGGAGGCGACACACTTCGTCTGCGTTCATCTCGTCCGCCGCGGGCGGGTAACTTCGTCTGCGTTCATGTCATCTGCCGTGGGCGAGTACAACATTGATGCGGGGAGCGGCTCCAAGCCCCACAGCCACCATGGTCCGCAGCTGCACACCTGGGGGGCCTGGCCGCCGACGGCATCGGCAACTGCGTGGCCTCCTGCACGCGCCCGTGCTTCCTCTCGCGCCACGGCCGACGGAGGTCCCACTCGCTGCGGAGCTCACGCCCGTGACCGCGGCCGATGAGCCCGCTGTGGAGCTCGCGCTCGCGCCGGTGGCCGTGGCCTGCGGAGCTCCCGACGAAGCACGTGCTCGCGACCGCGCAGCGAGCGGCGGAGGTCCCGCTCGCGTCCGTACAGGCACCGGCGTGGTCTCCTGGTCGCGTCCGTGCCGCGGCAGGCGGAGGTCCCGCTCGCGTCCATGCCGCGGACGCCGCGAACAGTGGAGGTCTCCTGCTCGCGTCCGAGCAACGGCCGGTGGAGGTCTCCTGCTCGCGTTCGTGCCGTGGCCGGCAGATGTCTCCTGCTCGCATCCCCGCCACGACCGGCGGAGGTCCCGCTTGCGTCCGCGCCACGGCCGGCAGAGTTCCCACTCGCCGCCATGCCTCGGCCAACGGAGCCCGCAGTGGAGGTTGCGCCTACGACCGCAACCGGCGTCGAAGAAGACCGCAGCCCTGTGGATGAAACGAATTGAGCTCCTCAGTGCGAGTTTCACGCAATTTCCCATGTCTCGGAAACAACGCTCTATCGTTTCACCATGGCGAAACTTTTCTATTCTCTCTCCTTCCAATTTCATGCAAAAAGTGTGCCCTTGCTGATGTGGCAGGCTATTTAATGTGCATGACACTCTTGGTGAAACCCATCGAGACTGGCCTAATTAACCGATGAGCTAACACCGAACGGAAATATCCGGCACCGAAACCGAATTCGGTCTCTGGTTTCAACTAGCCGAATTTATTAAGGTTATTCGGTTTCAGTCCTCTGTTAACCGAAATACCCGATGTAAACCGAAGTTTAGGCCCAACAGGAGTTTCTAGCCCAGCTGCTCAAGCCCATTTACTAAACCCTACCATATCAGTTCACCAACACACCCACCCCATGCACCCCCTCGGACGGACGGCCGCCACCCCCATCCCCCGCCGCTCTTCGCATCTCTCCACTCCAACAATACTGCCAGGCGCCGACGGCGGCGCTGCGGCCGCTGCTGCCCACTTGCTCTGGCTATCAGATGACTCCTCCCGCACGCAGCTGAGAAGGTCAGAAGCAGGCAAGCAGGGGCTGCAGGCTCAAGAATTTCAGACTGCTATCTCCAAGAACTAAACACTGAGTATGTACCTTTAATTTTTTGTTAAATATATAAAATTGAAGTGCTGTGGGGAGCTGCCCCACAGTTTTTGCCTTAAAAAAAAAGAACTAAACACTGAGTTGATGTTTCTTTTGCTTTTCTGTACTGCGTGTGCAAGTACATGGTGCGTTGGCGCCTACTGCCTGCTAGCTACTTCTACTTTTGATGTTTTGGCCTTGTGATTTCTGTTGCAATACCATGAAAGACTTAAGCTGTTGTGAAGACGTGTGATTTAAAATTTTTATCTGTCAAAAAATATCTTTGCAAAGGGGAAATCTGATGTGGGGATTCACTGCTTTTATTTTTGTTGTGATGGAGATGACCGAAACCGAACCGAAATGCTCGGTCTTTAGTTTTGTTATTACGAACCGATCGGTCCTGAGTTTCTGATGACCGAAGAACCGAACCGGATTTCTCGGTCTGACCGAATGCCTACCCAGCTAACAGGGATTGGGTCAATTGGTGCCGCCGCTAAGGCTATTAATGTCGTAATGCGAAATGCCTGTTCGCTTGAGCTTTCAGCCGTTTATTTTTAGCCAGCCAACCGTGTTTTTTTCTCACAAAAATCAGCCAACGCCTACCGTACTTCCAGCCGCTTATTTTCAGCCCAAACGAACAAGGTCTTGCGCGGATACCGCTTCCGGGTCTTGTTATTTGTCATATTTGGATCTGGATGCGAGGTGTGAATCTTGGATTTAGTTCAGGCGTGCCCCGAGCTGGCTCAATTTGTTGCCTCTGTTCAACATGAATATGGTTGGTGTGGAGCTGAAATCTTATATGTTGTGCTCTCGCTATGGGTTTCTTTCTGAATTACGACTCACGAGACGCCAACTTGATTTTGCCGCTGTTGGGTAAAATTCAGAGGCTTGGTCTTGTCACCTACTTTAGTCATCAAGGTGTGCACACAGATCTAATAAATTAACACATGGATCCTTGCACAGAGATGATATATGTGTTTTTTCTTGGAAAACCCTGGGTTGGTTTTCGATTTATGGTGTTTGCCTGAGCTTGACTGTAACAGTGAAAACATTTCAATCAATAAATACACATCCTGATGATATGTCCGTAAGTGTAGTCCATGATACTGTTTCCAACTCATTCTTTTTGCAGTCCTACTCCTTTTTTACATAAAGGAAGATGGGAGCATATGCGACGACTGGTATGCGGATGATGGCACAGCGCCCTTGCATCCCAGCCTGCAGGCAAATGCTTGGGTCGACATCAGCACTATCTGCATTTGGAAGGGCAATTTGTACCAGAACTGGCTTTGCCAGCTCTTCTAAAGCCACATCAGCAGGACCACTGGTTTCTTCAAATTGCAAGAGGGTTGTGAGGGCAATGTCGCAGAGAGGTGCCCAAGGACTTCCCATTGATCTTACAGGTAAGCTGAACTAAGATATCCATCCAGAAATGCAGATTGTTAGTGGTATAGTTCTAATGGTTCATGTCTTTGCTTATGCACACTTGTGCTTCTGTAAAAATTGTATGTAATCATGAGTCCATCACTTTTTTTCTGTGTTGATGTACATGATCTAGCAATCCTTTTTTTATCTATGGGATCTGAACTAATGCACCTCTTCGATCACTGCAAGTTTTCAGTTGTCAATTATCTTGCAAGTTTTCAGGCAAAAGAGCATTTATTGCTGGAGTTGCTGATGATAATGGTTATGGTTGGGCAATTGCTAAGGCTCTTGCTGCTGCTGGTGCTGAGATTCTTGTCGGTACATGGGTGCCTGTAAGTTGATCTCATTTGTGAAATTTATCAGATTGGGTGTTCTAGTGTAAAATTGTACTGGAGTTATCAAAATTTTGCAGGCGTTGAACATATTTGAGACAAGCTTGAGACGTGGAAAGTTTGACGAATCACGGAAGTGTGTGCATCTAATGAACAGTAGCTTGAGGCTTTGAGCATAATTGAAGTTTTCTTTATTCTACTTCAGTGTTTCTTGATGGAACTGTTGTTATCTTTTTGACTTTACAAGTATTTGATTCAGGCTACCTGATGGTTCTCTTATGGAGATTGCTAAAGTATATCCACTGGATGCAGTTTATGACACCCCTGAGGATGTTCCTGAAGATGTAATGCTCATCATTTATGATGGTTCCGTTATCATTTTTCTTTCATGCTTTATGAACCTTTTGTCCATGTTGCAGGTTAAAGCAAACAAAAGATATGCTGGAGCTTCAAACTGGACCGTTAAGGTTAGTTGCAAATGCAATGTGCCTTTGCACCCATCAAGCAGCATCATTGCCGTGCTATGAACTTTTTCTTATCCAGTGCTTGATTCCTATGTATTTAAAATCTGGTAGGAAGTTGCTGAGACTATAAAGAATGATTTTGGTAGCATTGACATCCTTGTACATTCTCTCGCCAATGGTCCTGAGGTTAATTTGCCATCAAAAACTTTATATTTGTTGTTTCATTGCCACCATCAGGAGCATTTAGTTGCCCTTTTCTTTTGTCATCACAAAGGTAACAAAGCCACTGATGGAGACATCAAGGAGAGGATACCTTGCTGCAATTTCAGCATCTAGTTATTCTTATGTTTCTTTACTTCAACACTTTCTTCCCATAATGAATCCAGGTAATATTCCATACTGATATGCTGTGCCGATTTTCTCTTCTGCTCCTATGTGTTGACTCCGATTTGGTGATCCCCTTTTTGCTGTCAACACTATGATATTGGCTTAGGACTTTATTTTTGGGAAACTACTCATCTGCTCAAGGTATCATTATATTTAAAGTGAGCAAGGTTTTAGTACTATGTTTAACTAGTGTACATGTACGTTGGAAAAGGTTGAATATTCCAGCAGCATACTTTACCTTGTGCTATGTGAATTATGAGCCCTCTTAGGTTGGTGTCGTAATCTGACATACTCACATTTAGCCTATGGACCAGTGTAGTCAGTGTTTGTTTCCTGCCGCATTGGTGTGCAATGAATCCTTCCATGAGGTAGCCCCTTGCCACATTTTTCTACTCGTATAAACATAGCAAAGAGCAAAAGACAATGTTTGTCAGCTCTTAAGGCTCGCCACACAGGATAAATTAAGGAACCAGCAATCACTGTTAAGCCAAGCACCAGGCATGTGAAGTTGCCAAACATAGCTTTACATTGGTAACAATACACTATGCTAGACTTACCATAAAATGAGGCCACCGCTACTAGCATTGTTTGTGCCTTGGTGTGGTTAAATTGCACTCTAACATGCTTGTTTAATAAAAAAGTATTTCTTATTCTCGTCAGATAAGAATTTATTTGTTTTGATGTGTTTACCTTTCTTTGACACTGTTTCACTTTTGAAAATAATTTGCAGGAGGTGCTAGTATCTCTTTGACCTACATAGCTTCTGAAAGGACAATTCCTGGGTAAATATTTCTCTATTGATTTCACAGCTAAGCTTTCAGCGCTCATTACTTATGATTGTTTTGGTGATTGCTTTGTAGATATGGTGGTGGTATGAGTTCAGCAAAAGCAGCACTTGAGAGTGATACAAGAGTACACACTTTTCTTGAGAGTCCAATGGTACTTCCCCATACATATAGTTACTTACAAGCCTTTTTTTCTGTTCAGGTTCTTGCTTATGAAGCAGGTCGAAAAGGCAAAATCAGAGTGAACACCATATCAGCAGGTAACTATTTTTTCTTCTTTTCCTTTCCCAAGAAAGTAAACAAGCCCACTTCAGGAAATCTTGCTGAACAGAATTTACATTTGGGAACATCACTTATATACAAAATTAGAAGATAACTGTAGTTTACAGTTTGTCTAAGGCTTAAATATTTATTACCAGCACTTGCATTGTTGTATGTCATGCATTGCATCTATCTCCTTAGGTCCGTTGGGAAGCCGAGCAGCAAAAGCCATTGGATTTATCGAGAAGATGATAGAGTATTCTTATGTCAATGCACCACTGCAAAAGGAACTATTGGCAGGTTAAATTTCCTTCTTTCCTTTATATCTATTTTGCCTGCCTGAAAAGGAAAAGAAGGGATTTCTTCGTTACTTTTTCTGAAAACGGCTTACATAACATATCAACAGATGAAGTGGGGAACACGGCAGCATTCCTCGCGTCTCCTTTGGCATCAGCAATCACTGGTTCAACTATTTACGTTGACAATGGGCTCAACACAATGGGACTTGCACTTGACAGCCCTACTTTATCCACATGAGCACATTTCAGCTGAATGTGGTGCAGTTAGGTTTGAACCGGAGTAGTACTCGGACTCGCAGGTCTGAGCAAGGCAGTCGAATTTTGGAATTAGTTTGGAGGATGGTAGTTTTTTTGCAGGAGATACTGTTTTCGTTTTCATTAACTTGCACTGTCAGTTACCCGTTAGAAATAAGAACTGTAACAGGCTGCGGTCTCCTGGTCTATGCAATGCACTAATGCGGATTTGGATTTTGCAGGAATTTGAATTTGTTTTGCTGTCAGCTTCTGTTTGTATAGCAAATCTCCGAGGTCTGGACCTCGGGGAAAATGAGTTTGCAACTCTGGTCTGTACTTTGTCAGCTCATTCGATCATGTCAAACAACTTAGAATAATTTCAAAACCTGCACGGTGGCATGGCTTTGGAAATATTTGAAGGACGTAATTACGCCGTTTTTCCATGTATACCGAATCATCTGTGATGTGGCTATTTTTAGGGCTCTTTGGATAAGCTAGGGCTAGTTGCTAACTGGGCTAAAAATTAGTCTAAATTAATAAGATTGACTGGGTAGTTGAAAATTAGCTCACCTATTAGCACTAGCACACCTGTTTGGATGACTATTTTTACGGCTGTTTGATTAAGCTAGGGCTAGTTGTTAATTGGGCTAAAAATTAGCTAAAATTAATTGAGATTGGCTTAGCTAGTTGGCTAACAACTAATTGAAGACTTGGCTAAAAAATTAGCTCACTTTTTTTTCTGGGGGAACAGCAGGGGAGGCCCCTACATAATTTTTTGATTATATATAACTGCACAAGTACAAAGCTTTCAAAGCCCAAGAATAAAAAGAGGAAAGCAGCTAAGGTATACTCTCTAGCCACAATTCTAAGGACAGCTCTGCTTGGCCTTGATGCAAACCAGGCCAAGCTCCTTGAAATCTTCTACCCATCTAATGAGTGAAAAGCTTGCATTGTCAAAAATAGCCCTATTTCTGGTTGTCCATATGATCCAACAAGACGTTATTACAATTTCTTTGAAAATGTGACTGCGAAAGGCATTTCGAGCTTCAATGATCATGTTTAAAGGAGGGAGCTGCAGATCCCCGACAATAGAGATAGCTTGCCAACAGCTCAAGCTGAAAGGACATTAAAAAAAAGAGGTGCATGCATGTCTCCTCACAACAGTTGTTGCAAAAGACAAGAATAATCCTCCAGGAACTTGTTTTTTTTTCCTTTTTAGAAGGTTTCTGGTGTTTAGCCGGTCTCTCACTCCCTCAGGAGCAGCCAAAAGAAGAACTTCTGCTTTCCAAGATCGCTAGAAGACCATAGCCAAGGAAAAAGGGGGGAGAGGCATCTATTGTACCTTTTTGTTGCTGAAGTTGCCTGAACCCATTTAGACTATCCGCAGTGGGTACTCCAAAGGGATACTCTAAAGATTTAGAGTATGAATATAGAGTAAAAACTGTTGCACTGGATACTCTAAAATGATACTCTATCCTTTCTCTCACTCTATATTTAGAGTAGTACAATGCTTAATCTATAGTGTGCAGTGGCAGGCCCCACTAGCTAAACAAAGGAAAAAATGCTATAACTTACAAACCAAAAATTCAAATTAAATTTTGATTACACCATTAAATTCGTCTCAATAAATCCTTCAAAACTAGATCACACATGGATATATTTAGATAAAGTGACAAGTGAGTCCCACATTGGATAGAGTGGATAGATGATGGATGTGTGCGGGAGAATTGAGTATAGAGGAGAAAATCTTGCTGACTAGGACGTATAGAGGATGAATATAGATGTCCATGAGTGCGGATAGTCTTATAAAGCCATTTATCATTTTCCTCTATGTTCCACAGTCTTTCTTCTAGAAGAGTTTGCAAATCGACTAGTTGACTAGATGCTTGTATGGAGAGAGGAAGACGGAAAAGTCTGCTTAAATCCTGTTCAAGAAAGTACCTGATGGAGCACTTTTGCCTTTTTTTTTTTTTTTTGCATATGAGGCCTTGTTTAGTTCGTGGGTAAAAAGTTTTTAGGTATCACATCGGATATTTCATGGGATGTCGGAAGGGTGTTTGAGTACTAATAAAAAACTAATTACATAACTCGCCTGGAAACCGCGAGACTAATTTATTAAGCCTAGTTAATCTGCCATTAACACATGTGTGTTACTGTAGCAATTATGGCTAATCATGGACTAATTAGTTTTAAAAGATTCGTCTCACGGTTTTCATGCAAACTGTGCAAATTAATTTTTTATCTACATTTAATACTCCATGCATGTGTCTAAACATTCGATGTGACGGGAGGTGAAAAGTTTTTTGGTGAAAACTAAACAGGGACTGAGTAGACCTGAGGGTATGTGTTCTGGAGGGTTGCAGCCAGCCAATTGTCTGCCCAGATATTAATGAATTGCCTCTGTTGGGTTGACAATGTGTCATCTGCAAGAATTTATCTATCAATTTTGAGATATCCTTCCACCAGAAGGAACCTATGGGCCTTCTAACATGAGCTGGAGTGTCATTATTATTGTACAATTTGACCCAAGTGAATTTGACCCAAGGAATGTCAGCTTGGTTATAAATTTTATCCAAAAACTTGAGGAGAAGAGTTGTGTTCAGATTTTTCATGTTAATGATGCCTAAACCTTCTTCCTCTTTAGTTCTGCAGGCTATATCCCAGGCAGCTAGACAGCCACTCTTTCTGTTGATATATCTCCCACTCCACATGCAATGCTTTCTATACTTGTCAATTTGGCGCAAAACTGTTGGTGGAAGTTGAAGACTACACGTGTAAAAAGTAGGGAGTGCAGAAAACATTGACCAAAATTAAGCTGCCTTGGTAAGAGAGAAATCTACTAATCCCATTCAGCCTGTTTTCAATTTTTGAAACCAGCCTATTTTCAATTTTTGAAACCAAGTGTGAGAAGTCCTGGATAGTAGGTTTGGTTATGCCTAGAGGCAACCCAAGGTATGTGAAAGGCATTTTGCCTACTTCACATCTAAAAGTATGAGCTAGATGCTGGCCTTTTTCCTCTGTAACTGAAATTAACATGAAGTCCACTCGAATCTGAGAAGCTTCTAAGCAGGCCCTTGAGATTGAACAGGTTGTTGGCTAAAGCAGGTAGAATTAGCAATGTATCATCACCATATTGTATAATGTGGTAGTCCCCTCCAAAGTCTTCAGTTAGGGGATGCTTTAAGATACCCATTTGCCATGCTTTGTTAACAATGCATTGTAGGAAGTCTGCAGCTAAGACAAAGAGAAGTGGAGAGAGTGGGTCTCCTTGCCTGACTCCTCTTTGCAAGTAAAGGGCGCACCAGGGATTCCATTCAACAACACTGAAGAAGTTCCTGATTGGAGAAGATTTTTATCTAGTTAATCCATTTGGGAGTGAAACCTTTGTGCTCAAGAATCTACAGGATGATCTGGTATTCAATCTAGTCAAAAGTGAAAGTCCTATGTTTGGTTTTGGTAATTGAGACAACTAGTAGACTAACATCTACTCTAGTGTTGTGATTGAGATAGTTAAGTCCACACCAAGGTTGAGCAAGAATGACATTCATGAAGATGATGAGAGGTGGCCACAAGTGATGATCAAGTGCTCAATTCTTGGAAAAAGAAGAAAGAGTAAAACAAAATGCATAGGCTCAAGGCAAAGGTATAAGTTAGAGCATTTTGTTTTGCCGGTCAAAATACAATAGAGTGCCAACAAAACCTTGATCTGGTAGATGGTTTCTGAGGGCTGAGTTGTTTCTTTGAGAATTTGGTGTTGATACCTTGCAAACACTTTCACAAACTCATTGAAAGGTGCCTACAAAATTTCGTAAGATTGGATGTCATTAGTTGAATTTTGCCCTTTTCCTAGTTTGTTTCGGGCTGCTGTCCAGGCAAACTTGCCCAGGCTGACCTAGCATCTCGGCTCGGCCGACATCTTGGCCAGGCCGCCATAACATCCTGGCTAGGCCAGGCTTTGTAACACCTCTGGGTGTTAATTCATGCATGTTCATCATCATATTGCAATATAAGTTAAAATTAATTAAATTGTGAGAAACATATGTTTGAACCCTAAATTATTGCAATTGCTAGCTCAGAGTGGTAAAAATTTGTTGGGCTATAACTCTAAATGATTTAGAATTATTTAGCATGATTTTTGGAGCAACTTTTGTATTCAAAATCTCCCCAAATTTTGTTTTTAAAAATATTCTAGAAAAATGAGTTTTTATTTAAAAATTGGACTTTAAATCACTAATTCAAAATCTGTTTAGAATTTTGAAAAGTGCCCTAAATGAAAGTTATAGAGAATTAAATTTTGAACAACTTTTGTTTTGGGGACAACTTGTGAAAATGTCTTTTTCATCTTCAAAATTTAAATTTGAATCAATTTAGAAAATCTAGAAATTTATTTAGAAAAGAAAAACGTTTCTCCGGCCTTAACGGGCCGCGACCACCCTTTCGGCCCGCGAGCCGAAGCCAGCCCGGCCCCGCTCGCCCGTGCCTTCCCCGCTCGCGCGCGCTCGCCCGCGCCAGCGCGACCGGCCACGGTCAGGAGCCGCCCGCCCCGTGGCCGTCGGCGTACGGCTCCGCCCGACACGTGGCCGCAGTGGCCCCCACAGCCGCGCCACGCCTCCAAGCAGCCGACCCGAGCCGCTGCCCTCGCCATCCTCGCCATTCCGCACTCCGCCTGCTCGCTTCCGCCACCCGCAGCGCAGCTCGCCACGGCAGCCGCCGTGCCATTGCCGCCGCCGTTCCGCCCTCGTTGCTCTACCTCCCTTCGATTCGCCACATCTTTGCTTCGCCTCGCCCTCGGCTTTCTTGGACGCGAACCATCTCCACGGTTCGTGCTCAGGTGAGGGCCAATTTGGCCGCGTTCCTCCTCCGCTGCCCGCCATGGCCGCCGTTGGCCGACACTCGTGGCCGGAGCTCCTCCGTCGTCTTTCTCCCTCCATTTTCCCTTTTCATGTCCGCCTCCACCTCGCGGGTCTCGCGCGCGCCTCATCGGCCACCACCGTGGCCTGCACCGGCCGGCCACCGTGCGCCAGCGCCGCTGCCCCGCCATGTGCACTGACGAGCTCAATGCCGAGCTCGTCTGGCCACATGCTAGGCACCCTCGGCTTCGCCTCTCCGCGGGGAAGCCGCTGCTGGTGACCTCACCGCCGGCGAGCTCACCGGCGGCGAGAACCGCGCGGTCAGCGCTCCCCCGCCTCTGGGTGACTGACCCATGGGGTCACGGGCCCACCTGTCTGCCTTCTCTCGCGCACGCGTGTGCACTGCACCGGGTGCACCTAGCGTTTTGAGTGGTCGGATTTCAAAAGGGTTTAAATAAAATGTTTTCTAGAAATTGTTAAAATGGTTTCTAAAATCCATAACTTGCTCATTTTAGCTCCAAAAATTGTGAAACAAATTTTGTAGTGTTTCTCATGAGGGGATCTACAGTTTAAAATTATTGCATGTTAGTTTTGTGATACTTTTCTGTAGGGTTTTTATTTAATACTTATTATTGCTGTTTTCTTGAGAAATATGTAATAAATCATAGAAATTTCAGAAAATATGGTTCCAATTGTAATAATTTTCTTTTGTGATGTACTTTCTAGGAAAAATATATGCCATGCATGTTCTGTAGAAAAATTTTTATGTGTAGTACAAGTGCTTATTATTGTTAATAATTGTTATTTCTGATAGAGAGAAAAATATGAATAAAACATGCATGTAATAATTTTTCTATAGTGATTGTTTATTGTGTAGAATGTAGAAAAAATGCAAAATCTGCTGTTTGACACTTTTCATAGTATAAAGTATTTTTATGCTCATTTTTAGGCCCTAGCTTGTTATTTTTGTGTAGGCAGTTCTATTAATCCAAATGTAACGAATTTTTTGTGGCATGCTAGGTTAGATGATAGTAAGCTACTGTAATTTTCTCAGATTTTTCTATGCTACTAAAATAAGTGTTGCTGTTCAAACCTAGTTGCAATTAGGGTTTAATTAACCCTATTAATGCATGATTAGTTAATAAGATTTACTTTGGCGTATCTTTGAAGCATTTTAGATTTCTATGATGACTTGGCCTGGTAGAGAATGTTAGTAGTAGTATACGAGTACATGTTCTTGGATGGTGTTGACTACCTTGTAGAAGAGTTGTATTCCTACTTTATGCAATAAAGTGAAACCTATTCATCTATATTTCATTCATCATGATCATTACGTGTCATTTCTGCAATGCACCTAGGCATGAGCACTTATACATTTGCATCATACAGGATCGCAGGAAGTAACTCCAGTAGCAGTTCACGAGGAGCCGGAAGAGCAGCTGTAAGGTCCAAATAGGCTAGAGGGGCGGTGAATAGCCTAATTAAAAACTTCTACAAGAATTACTCAACCACAAGTTAGTAAGAAAGGTGACGAAGCAAATGCACTAGCTCTAACTAATTAAGCAAGCCACCTACACAAGTCTAGTACAAGGCTATTCACTAAACACAACAACAACTACAAGCTAGAAACAAGAAGTAATACGAGAGAAGAACTTTGAGAGATTATACCGCCGTGTAGAGATAAGAAGTACCAATTAATCAATAACACAAGAGAAATCCTCGGGAAGAGAATGACATAAGAATTTATCCCGAGGTTCACTTGCTTCCTGGCAAGCTACTCCCCGTTGTGGCGATACACCCACTTGTCGATTCATGAGCTAATCGACTATCAAGAGTCGAGCCCTCGGCAGGCGCCGCACAATCGCACACAAGATGGGGATCCTCCAAGCCACGAGCTCCGCTAGAGTATCCAATTCGCGAACTCCCGCGGGGAAGGATCAAGAACCCCCTTACAACACTTGGTGAAGGCTCCAACAATCTCCAATTGTGAGCTCAATCACCTCCGCTGCTCTAAGCCGTCTACCGTGTCGGGAAACACGGAAGAGTAACAAGAAATCCGCAGCAACTCGAAGATCAAGTGCCTCTAGAATGCAACTCTCAAGCAATGCACTTGAATCTCACTCAATCTCACTCAAGATGTGCAACTATGCAAAGAGATGAGTGGAGGGGTTGTTCTCTAGCTCAAAGGATGTCTCTAGTTCTCAAAGTATACAAGAGTTACCCTCAAACCCTGGCCAACTTCTATTTATAACGAAGGGGTACGCAGCTAGCCGTTACTGGACGACACAGTTCAAATCGGGATGACCAGACGCTCCGGTCAGGGTGACCGGACGCGTCCGGTCACTACAGGACAAGCGTGAACAGTGCGCATCAGAAGTTACCGTTGCTATGACCGAACGCGCCCTAGCGTATGACCGGACGCGCTGGTCAACTGACCGGACGCACCGATCGCTCAGCACCGCGAGCCCTAGCGAATGACCGGACGCGACAGTGCCAGCGTCCGGTTTGAGTCCAGTAAGCTCCCTCAACGACCGGACGCGTCCGATCGTACGTGACCGGACGCGCCTCGCGTCTGATCACCACTTCGCTGCTCTCTGCCCCTCTGGATGCCTGACCGAACGCGCTGGTCCCGTGAAGGACCGAACGCGCCGGTCGCGCGCTCTGCTTCTGCGCACAGGTGAACTGACCGGACGCGCTGGTCAAGCCAGACCAGCGTTCGGTCACGCACCCTAGGCACGCTGACCGAATGAACTGACCGGACGCGCTGGTCAAGCCGTGACCGCGTCCGGTGCAGCGTCTAGTCACCAGAGTGACCTCCGTTCGCCTTTGTTTCTTTTTCGACTTCCGGCACAGTAGAAAATAGGCGTTTCACTTCCCAAAAAGCGCCGAATCCCACCTCGCAAGCTCGGTGGGAGGGAGAGAGGAACCCAAACCCCTCTCTACCGCTTAAACTCCACCGCCTTCGCAAATATGCTAACACCACCAAGTGTACACCACCATGTGCATGTGTGTTAGCATTTCACAATCATTTTCCAAGGCGTTATGTTAGCTCTTTACTAGATCCTAATGCATATGCTCAAGACATTGATCTAGTGGCACTTAATTTCCGAGCTAACCGTGATTGCCCCTCTTGATAGTCGGCTATGTATCCTAAACCCGGTCAATCACTTCTCTACTCATCTTAGACCGGCAAAAGGAAAACCCTATGGTTATACCTTTGCCTTGCGCTCTTAGTTCCTTCTCTTCCACTTGATCATCATGTACACCATATTATGTGCATCTCCACCACTTGTGATCTTGTGGCCATCACTCCATGCCACATGCTCCTTCGTCACGTGTGTTGCTTATGCCTAACTCAAAACACTTAACACATGGCATTAGCAACTTGGTGTCATTAATTACCAAAACCAAACTTGGGCTTTGAATCTCCCCCTTTTTGGTAATTGATGACAACCATCACAAAGATATGAAATGAAATCAATTTTCAATTTCGATAGTATTAGCTCCCCCTACATATGTGCTTCCATGAGTTTGGTTCAATTGTGCACGTATGTATGAATTTGAATTTTGGGAGAGTTATTACTATTAAATTGATGCTAAGGTATATAGAATGGACCTTTGAAGCGTAATACAAATCAGAGTTGCCTTTATATACCATCTTTAGCATCGATGTAGCTAGACACCACTTGTAATACATCACTTGTAAAGATCACAAACACTAAAGTACTTCGTGAGATCAACATTAAAAACAAAGGTGTCTGGATACCACATGTAAAGCTACTCTTAACAAAACATCATTCAAGTTCTATATCTAGCATACACCATTCAATCATGAATATCGAAATTAAACTTTGCAATGCAATATTTCATCATGTTAATGCACATACAAATGCAACAAATAATCCATGAGCTTGCTCCCCCTACTTATGTGCTCAAATTTAATTTCTCTTGATTTCTCTCCCATTGTAACTTAACTTTTTATCTTTGTGACTTTTCTCTCCCATGTGACTTTTCTCTACCCCTTATTATATCTTATTCCCTCTTTGTAATATCTTTGTGACTTTTCTCTCCCCTTTGTCAATAATCACCAAAAAGGTGTCAATTTTAGTGAGAGTTAAGTCAATCAATATGAGGGAGTCCAAATTATGGTTCAATCTAGATTACTTGCCTAGAATATGTAATTCGGTTTGATCCAAGGACAAGCTTTTTCACACCTCATAAAGTATAAGGGTTATCTTGACCATGTTGAATTACACATCATGAGCTCGTTTACTAGATTCAACACTAGGTTTGCAAGCCCACAAACATGTCATATGCTACCACTAGATCAATCAAACATAGAAGCAATAGTGGTACCATAAATACATCAAAATCATTTGATTTTCATGAATGAGTCTATTTGTCATGCAAATATGTCTATATGTTCTAACAATGTCCTTAGCAAAGTATGAATGATATGCCAAACAACTTTACCTTGCTATGTTAGAGGAGAGGCATGTCATATAAAAATGTGGGGGTGCACTCATCTCAAGTTGGAGAAGTCAAGTATGTTCAATTCATTCTTCAACTTGTAAAATCTCTTTTCATCAAGTGGCTTTGTAAAGATGTCGGCTAGTTGATCTTCGGTACCAATGCTCTTAATGCTAATATCACCCTTTTGTTGATGGTCTCTTATGAAATGATGCCTTATGTCAATGTGCTTGGTTCTTGAATGTTGAACCGGATTTTGTGTCATCTTGATAGCACTTTCATTGTCACAAAATAATGGCACATTCTTAAATTTAATTCTAAAGTTATTCAAGGTTGCTTTCATCCAAAGCAATTGTGCACAACAACTACCGGCACTAATGTATTCAGCCTCGGTGGTAGATAGTGCAACACTATTTTGTTTCTTTGATGACCATAAAACAAGAGACCTTCCTAGCAATTGACAAGTGCCACTTGTGCTCATTCTATCAATCTTGCATCCACCATAGTCGGAGTCCGAATATCCAATCAACTCAAAATTAGACGCCTTTGGAAACCATAGTCCAACATCATGAGTGCCCTTAAGATATCTCAATATCCTCTTGGTTGCTTTCAAGTGACTTTCTCTAGGTGAAATTTGATATCTTGCACACTTGCACACACTAAACATCACATCCGGCCTAGAAGCGGTGACATAGAGCAAACTTCCAATCATAGACCGGTATTGCTTTTGATCTACCATGTTGCCACTAGCATCAATACCCAATTGATCATTAGTGCCCATTGGAGTACTCATTTGCTTAGCATCTTGCAATTCAAACTTCTTGATCATGTCCTTGATGTACTTGCCTTGACTTACAAAAGTGCCATTCTTCATTTGCTTGCTTTGAAATCCAAGGAAGTAACTAAGCTCTCCAATCATAGATATTTCAAACTCATTAGCCATCATATTTCCAAACTCTTCACAAAAGTCTTGGTTGGTTGATCCAAAGATAATGTCATCCACATAGATTTGCAACACAAACAAGTCATTTCTAAGTTTCTTGGTGAAGAAAGTGGTGTCAACCTTTCCCATCTTAAACCCTTTAGAGAGAAGAAAGTTCCTCAATCTCTCATACCATGCTCTAGGTGCTTGCTTCAAACCATACAATGCCTTCTTTAGCTTGTAAATATGGTTGGGCTTCTTGTCATCTTCAAAACCGGGAGGTTGCTCAACATAAACTTCTTCATTGATGTAGCCATTGAGAAATGCACTCTTGACATCCATTTGATAGAGCTTGATGTTGTGTGCACAAGCATATGCTAATAAGATTCTAATTGCCTCCAATCTTGCAACCGGTGTATATGTCTCTCCAAAGTCAAGACCCTCAACTTGAGTGTATCCTTGTGCTACTAATCTTGCTTTGTTCCTCACAACCATGCCATCTTGATCTTGCTTGTTTCTAAAGACCCACTTAGTGCCAATCACATTGTAGTTCTTTGGCCTCTCAATAAGTTTCCAAACTTAATTTCTAGTGAAGTTGTTTAGTTCTTCATGCATGGCATTTACCCAATCGGAATCCTTCAATGCATCTTCTATCTTCTTTGGTTCTTCTAATGCGACAAATGAGTAACGCTCACAAAAGGATGCTAGCCTTGATCTAGTTTGAACACTACTTTGAATTCCACCAATGATTTGATCTAACAGATGATCTCTTGCAATGCTAGTAGGTTGGAGTATTGGGAGTTGATTGCTTCCACTTGCTTGACCTTGATCTTGCACTTCATCATGATAACCACTAGAGCTTGCTTGATTTGTATCAATTTGCACACTTTGATTGATCATATGAATATCATCATCATCAACTTGCCTTGGCCTAACATCACCAATGTCCATATTCTTCATTGCATTTGATAATTGATCTCCTCTCACATCATTAAGGTTTTGAGCTTTATTTTGAGATCCTTGGGTTTCATCAAACTCAATATCATGAACTTCTTCCAAGGTGCCATTTGTGAGATTCCAAACTCTATATGCCTTGCTTGTGGTAGAATAACCAAGTAAGAACCCTTCATCACATTTCTTTTCAAACTTGCTCAATCTAGTGACTTTCTTGAGAATATAGCATTTGCAACCAAACACTCTAAAGTATGCAATGTTGGGCTTTCTTCCATTCAATAGCTCATATGGTGTCTTTCCAAGCTTCCCATGGCAATAGAGACGGTTGCTACAATAGCAAGCCGTGTTGATGGCTTCACTCCAAAACGAATGACTAACATTGTATTCACTAAGCATTGATCTAGCCATATCAATCAAGGTTCTATTTTTTCTTTCAACTACACCATTAGATTGAGGAGTGTATGTTGGTGAGAATTGATGTCCAATACCAAAATCATCACACAAATCTTCAATTCTTATGTTCTTGAACTCACTACCATTGTCACTTCTAATCTTCTTGATGGTAGTCTCAAATTCATTTTGCACTCTCTTGACAAAAGACTTGAATAGATCATAAACATCACTCTTGTCATAGAGAAAGAACACCCAAGTGTATCTAGTGTAGTCATCAACAATCACAAGACCATACTTGTTGCCACCAATGCTAGTGTATGTTGTTGGCCCAAACAAGTCTATGTGCAATAACTCAAATGCCTTTGATGTGCTCATTTCACTTTTACTAGGATGTGAATTTCCAACTTGTTTGCCGGCTTGACAAGCACTACAAGGTTTATCCTTTTTAAAAGTCACATCTTTCAAGCCTCTAACTAAGTCATGCCTCAAAAGTTTGTTCAATTGTTTCATTCCAACATGACCAAGCCTTCTATGCCACAACCATCCCATACTAGATTTGCTAAGCAAGCATGATGTCAATTGTGTCTCACTATCATTGAAGTCAACCAAGTATAAGCTACCATGTCTAAATCCTTTGAATATCAAATTTGTTCCATCAACACTTATGACTTCAACATCATCACTACCAAATATGCACTTGAAGCCAAGATCACAAAGTTGTGCCACCGACAAAAGATTGAAATCCAAGCTCTCAACTAGCAACACATTAGATATGCTCATGTCATTTGAGATAGCAATTTTACCAAGCCCTTTGACCTTGCCTTTCTTGTTGTTGCCGAAAGTGATAGCATCAAAACCACCATTTTGACTTGTATCAATTGATTTGAACATACAAGAATCCCCGGTCATATGTTGAGTGCACCCACTATGAAGCACCCAATACCTTCCTCTGGCTTTGTAATTGACCTACAAGACAAGATCAATTCTTTTTAGGTACCCAAACTTGTTTGGGTCCTCCAAGGTTAGAGACTAAGCTCTTTGGTACCCAAATGACTTTCTTCTTTGAGCCCATCCATGATGTACCAATGAACTTAGCATGAACACCATTTGTACACTTGGTAAGCATATAGAAAGAATTAAACTTAATTGAGGATACATTAGCATTGGATTTCTTGTTCATGCAATGTTGCTCTATGTGACCAACTTGCTTGCAACTTTTGCAATAGCTACCATTGTTCTTCACAAAACGAGTCTTGTGAGGAGCAAAAGCGGCCTTGCCTTTCTTGGGGTTATAGCCCAATCTCTCTTTGTAGAGAGAAGCTCTTTGGCTACCCAAGCACATAAGCAAGCGGTCCTCACCACCATAAGCCTTAGCTAATGTGTGATTGAACTCTTTTACCTCCTTCTTGAGATTTTCATTCTCAACTATAAGTGTGGAGTCACAAGTGAAACCATCACTACTAGATGAGAATGATGTAGATGCGCTACATGAAGGGTTAGTGGGAGCAATAATAATAGGCTTATGAAAGGTTTCATTAATTATATCACATGATATGCCTATGTTGCAAGTTTTAGCTTTCTCAACATTAGTTGGTATGTTTTCACATTTTTCAACTAGAGAGGAATGAGCTTCTTCAAGCTTTGTGTGAGACTTTTGAAGCTTCTTATGGTCTACCTTTAGACTCTCATAAGATGTTCTAAGCTCATCAAGTTCTTGCATAAGGTTTTTCTTTTCCTTAAGCAAGCCCTTGCACTCCTTCCTAGATTCTTTATAATGTTGAGTGCAATCTTCTAGCATAGTGAATAGTTCATCTTTAGTGAATTTTTCTTCATCACTATCACTATCACTAGCATTATCATGATCACTCTTATCATCGGATGATACCTTAGCGGCCTTAGCCATGAAGCACGATGGAGTGTCGAAGAGGGAGACCTTCTCTTGGATGGCAATGCTAGCATGTCCCTTCTTTTTGCTCTTGTTGTCCTCATCATCACTTGAGGAGTCATCACTATCCCATGTAGCAACATGAGAATCATTCTTCTTCTTATAAGAGCTCTCTTTTTTTTCTTGCTTCTTCTTTTGCTTCTTCCTTTCCTTCTTGATAGCATCTTCATCATCACTATCATAAGGACACTTTGCAATGAGATGGTCCTTGCTATGGCATCTAAAGCATCTCATGGTATGCTTATTCTTCTTGTAAGAGTTCTTCCTTCTTCTTGCATGAAAGCCCTTCTTCTTCATGAATTTGCCAAATTGTTTGACAAAGAGAGCCATCTTCTCATCAATGTCATCACTATCACAAGAGCTTGAGTCTTCATCACTTGATGATTCAATCTTGGATTTGCCCTTGGATGTGGTGGCTTTGAATGCCACACTCTTCTTCTTCTCATCATCCTTCTTCTCATTTTCCTTCTTCTTCTTCTTGACCAACTCATCCTTCTCATCATCTTCTCTATATGAATCATCGGTCATCACTTCTTGGAATATTTGTTGAGGAGTTGAATCCTTCAATGTAGTCCTCACTAGCACAGTGATCAATGTATCAAATCTCTTGGGTAGACTTCTCAAGAACTTCATAGAGAATTAATTATCCTTGACCTCCTCACCAAGTGCCTTGAGCTCATTGACAATGACTTGCAACCTATGAAACATCTCTGGTACACTCTCATCATCTTGCATCTTAAAACTTGAAAATTTTTCTTGCAAGATATATGTTTTAGCAGTCTTTGTGCCTTCGGTGCCCTCAAATGTTTCTTCTAGCTTGGCTCAAGAATCATGAGCAATCTCAATGTTCTTTACTTGCTCAAAGGTCTTGTCATCTAGTGCCTCATGAAGAGCACTAATGGCAATGTCATTGCATTGGAGCTTCTTCTCTTCCACCGGTGTAGGTGCTTCCGAATTAGCAACCTCAAATTTTGTTTCGGTGACCTTCCACACTTCTCTATTGATTGAATTTAGGTGTGCGGTCATCTTAACCTTCCAATATGCATAATTTGTGCCATCAAAGTGAGGTGCCTTCTTAGTGTTGTTGATGTGCAAGCTTAATTGATCCATTTCTTTTTCATCATAGGTTGTTAAGCCTCAAATAGATGGTGCCTCGGCTCCGATACCACTTGTAGGGTCCAAATAGGCTAGAGGGGGGGATGAATAGCCTAATTAAAAACTTCTACAAGAATTACTCAACCACAAGTTAGTACGAAAGGTGGCGAAGCAAATGCACTAGCTCTAACTAATTAAGCAAGCCACCTACACAAGTCTAGTACAAGGCTATTCACTAAACACAACAACAACTACAAGCTAGAAACAAGAAGTAATACGAGAGAAGAGCTTCGAGAGATTATACCGCCGTGTAGAGATGAGAAGTACCAATTAATAAATAACACAAGAGAAATCCTCGGGAAGAGAATGACACAAGAATTTATCCCGAGGTTTACTTGCTTCCCGGCAAGCTACTCCCCGTTGTGGCGATACACCCACTTGTCGATTCGTGAGCTAATCGACTATCAAGAGTCGAGCCCTCGGCGGGCGCCGCACAATCGCACACAAGATGGGGATCCTCTAAGTCACGAGCTCCACTAGAGTATCCAATTCGCGAACTCCCGCGGGGAAGGATCAAGAACCCCCTTACAACACTTGGTGAAGGCTCCAACAATCTCCAATTGTGAGCTCAATCACCTCCGCTGCTCCAAGCCGTCTACCGTGTCGGGAAACACGGAAGAGTAACAAGAAATCCACAGTAACTCGAAGATCAAGTGCCTCTAGAATGCAACTCTCAAGCAATGCACTTGAATCTCACTCAATCTCACTCAAGATGTGCAACTATGCAAAGAGATGAGTGGAGGGGTTGTTCTCTAGCTCAAAGGATGTCTCTAGTTCTCAAAGTATACAAGAGTTACCCTCAAACCCCGGCCAACGTCTATTTATAACGAAGGGGTACGCAGCTAGCCGTTACCGGACGACACAGTTCAAATCGGGATGACCGGACTCTCCGGTCAGGGTGACCGGACGCGTCCGATCACTACAGGACAAGCGTGAATAGTGCGCGTCAGAAGTTACCGTTGCTATGACCGGACGTGCCCTAGCGTATGACCGGACGCGCTGGTCAACTGACTGGACGCACCGATCGCTCAGCACCGCGAGCCCGCGAAGCAATGACCGGACGCGCCCTAGCGAATGACCGGACGCGACAGTGTCAGCGTCCGGTTTGAGTCCAGTAAGCTCCCTCAACGACCGAACACGTCCGATCGTATGTGACCGGACGCGCCTCGTGTCCGATCACCACTTCGCTGCTCTCTGCCCCTCTGGATGCCTGACCGGACGCGCTGGTCCCGTGAAGGACCGGACGCGCCGGTCGCGCGCTCTGCTTCTGCGCACAGGTGAACTGACCGGACGCGCTGGTCAAGCCAGACCAGTGTCCGGTCACTCACCCTAGGCACGCTGACCGAATGAACTGACCGGACGCGCTGGTCAAGCCATGACCGCGTCCGGTGCAGCGTCTGGTCACCACAGTGACCTCCGTTCGCCTCCGTTTCTTTTCTGACTTCCGGCGCAGTAGAAAATAGGCATTTCACTTCCCCAAAAAGCGCCGAATCCCGCGTCCGGTGCAGCGTCTAGCCCCTCTTGATAGTCGGCTATGTATCCTAAACCCGGTCAATCACTTCTCTACTCATCTTAGACCGGCAAAAGGAAAACCCTAAGGTTATACCTTTGCCTTGCGCTCTTAGTTCCTTCACTTCCACTTGATCATCATGTACACCATATTATGTGCATCTCCACCACTTGTGATCTTGTGGCCATCACTCCATGCCACATGCTCCTTCATCATGTGTGTTGCTTATGCCTAACTCAAAACACTTAACACATGGCATTAGCAACTTGGTGTCATTAATTACCAAAACCAAACTTGGGCTTTCAGCAGCCCGAGGTGCAAGAGCAGGAGGTGTCCAAAGCCGAAGAGGAGGTCGGTGAGGATCTTCCAGAGTGCCCAGACCACCGTCCGAGCTCTTTTGAGAGAGGCAAGCCCTGGAGCATTTTCTCTCCCGGTTTGCAATTATTTTATTAATGCTTTACTTTAACTGATACATTACGTTTAGGAGTTGTTTGCAACCGTTGCTGCATTATACCTTGTTTACCATGTTCTACCATATCCTTGATATCTTGGTGTTCGCAGTCAAGAAATGCTTAGCTTGCTTAGACCGGTAGAAGTCGGGTGATTTCCTGTCACCTGCGAACTATAGGTGGTTACCTAGATCTGCTTGAGTAAGTATGTCATCGTAAAATAACTAAGTGTTAATGTGAAATTGAAACCGAACGGAGACTTGCAGGGTTTCGGACTATAGTGTTTTCTATCTATGTCGATTAAGGACCGACCGTTGTTGGGCCTCGAGTCATGTTGAATGCATGCCTTACATTTAGCTGGCCGAATAATGTACATTTCGACCACGAAGCTGGAAGATTATTCGGGCCGAGTGGATTGCCCGCAACGCACTGTACCGGAGCAGTAGTGGTAGGATACGGGGGCGCGATGATAAGGCCAAAGAGCAGTCGGGCGGCCCCCGGGTACATGTGGTTCCTGGCAAGCTCGAGACTTTACCTGAATGGTTGACTCGGTGACCAATATCTCACTTTAGCGGGTAAGTGAGGTTTGTGTGAGAAATAAATTACCAGCTGGTTAATAATCGATTCGAATCGCCATCATTCACTGGATAGTGGACACTTGACTTGAGTTACTTCATCGTAGTAATTCTAATGGAACACTTGGATAGTTATATGGAATATGACATGATGGAACTTGTAATGATCATTGGTCAACCTTACCTGTTTAATTACATGTTACTCTAGTATAGGTGCAAATGTAGTTGATAGGTTAATAAAGATTTTAACTTGATGCAAAGCTTCTAGAAAAGATTCTTTAAATACTAAAAATGTCTTTTGCAAATGAGTCAGCTACCCTACCATAAAGCCTGTCATGATCCTTGGTGTCAATTTTATTTTCGGTTCTATCGGGTAAGTCTAGTTGAGTACCTTCTCGTACTCAGGGCTTTGTTCTCACTTGATGCAGATGGACAGATGTATTATGGCTACTATATCAACTACCTTTATCCTGCGATGGGAGAAGATTAGGACCATGGGCAATGGTCACTCACTACGTCTCGTCTGATGCTTTTGTTGGAAAATGATCCTGAGCTGGCACTTTATTTTGAACTCTGTGTGAGTGTGTGGTTTGAACTAAATGCTTCCGCTACTTTCATTTGAACTCGGTTTGTAATAACTATGTTTAAACTCCGATGTATTTACGGCATGAACTTTTATGTAACTTGTGATGGTGACCGCTGAACTTATTATGATCTTGGCTGGTATGTAAGTTGGTTTGAAATCCGTCGTGATTTCATAGACTATCGGGTTATATGGGCTTAAGTTTGCTAAATCGTCTGCTCGGTGGATGATTTTTCTTACTTCATCTCGTATAATTGGTCGGTTCTACTACAGCTGGTATTAGAGCATGGTTTAGCGTGTTTACTGTTCACAAGTGTATTTAAACCAAAATTTTGTTTGAAAAATGTGATTTCCAAACTAAAAGTGTGCTAGTGGTCATATCCTTTATGCCCAGTAAGGACTCTAGGTGGCTTATTTAAGTACTGACTTGGGGGGTTCTTGCACCATATTTCTCTTTCGTTGCTCATACGGTGTGCTATTGTATGAGTGCCACTTAATTGAGTGGTAATGTAGGGATCAATTGCCTCTACGCCTCGGTAAGTGTGAGATGTGAGAGCATGATCGGATACACTGCCGATCTAGGGAGAGTGCTTATACGATACTGGAGTAATTACATGTTTTATGCATGTTTTTACAAAAGTGTCGCATGTGTGGTTGTTCCGTCCATTGAGGCGATGCCATCAATAGGACGATGTTTTGGGTAGTTACTACCGTTGTACGCGTATCTGGGGATTCGTGTAGAGCGTGTAGATAGATTTACTGCTTTCATGCATTTATGGGGAAATGGGCTGAAATGAATCTTCTGTAGGTACATAACAACGTTTCTCGTGTAGAACATATTAGTTACGTATATGAGAGATCGCCTGTATGCCACCGAATTCATCGCTAGATATTATTTATTTTATAAGTTTGTGAGAACGTAAGGAATATACATACATCATATTGCTTGTGCATTTCATTCATGTCATGCATTCCTCCCCTTATAAATTGATTATCCCCTTTTGATAAAAATTGTACCAACTTAAAATATATTCTCACCGGGTAATTAAAACTTTTGCGACAGATGGCCCGCACGAAGAAGACTGCCCGTAAGTCCACAGGCGGAAGAGCACCCCAACACCAGTTGGCCCCGCGGGAGCGCCGCAGCACGGACACCTTTCTGAGCGAGTTTGGCATGCCAACTTTGCTTTGGAGAGTGCTCCATGATGTGGGGTACCCGGAGGGTCAGGAGCCGGTGTACTCTTGGAGTGAGAGACAGTTAGCTGAGGATGGACTTGCAGTAGTGGAGATCACAGTCCCTGCTCTTGGTGATGCTCTAGAGTGGGATGGTTGGCACTTGGAATTTGAGGGATGCACTCCGGTTGAGGGTGCAGAGGGAGCAACTTTTCGTGTCATCCGGGACATAATGAGCAGATTTCCCAACGAGCTGGCAGCAACCTTGGCTAGCACTTTTCCTAGGGATGATCCTCGCGATGCTATTTGGGTGCAGCCACAAGGAAGTGCTTTAGTCAGAGGCCCACACGAAGGATAGGCTAGCGACAACCACGCTATGAGTGCGATGTATGCAGCTATCAGAGCATACCAGGGTCTTGAGTGCACCTATTGGACATTGACTGGTTTGCGTGGGGATGATCGGCTCAAAGCCAGAAAATAGAAGAAGAAGCAGGCACGTGCTATAGCTAGTTTGCAGGAGCAGTTGGCTGACATGAGCTTGCAGCGAGACCAGGCTCTAGAGAGAGGTGATAGTGCTCTGCAGCGGGTGCATACGTTGACTCAGGCCAACAATAATGCAGACCGCATGATTGGACAGTTGGTTTAGGAGAGGAATGAAGCCTAGAACGAGAAGGACCTTCTGAGGCAGAGGGTCGAGGAGCTAGAGGAGTATAACATCAACTTGCATGAGGAGTTTCACGCGCTCTACAACGGGATTGGCCCGTATGCTCCTCTAGACGCCGCCGGTATGAATGTCGACGATGACGAGGACAAGCCTGCAGCTGCACCTGCCGACGATGATGTTGCTACTGATGGTAGCGATGGTGACGTCTCCGACCCCGATGATGGCCCCGAGGAGTAGGCTAGTTGCCTTGCGTTAGCTACTAGGCCCTGTCGCGATGACCTTTCTTTTGACTTCATTCGAACCTTGAGACTTAGTAGTATGTTGGAACTTGGTTGGTCATGCGATACCTGAGCGCATAAAAGTCCAGTGTATGTATGCTGGCAATCTGGTTGTATGAACGTGATGTTTGCATTTGAAGTAATTTAATTAGTGATGTTGTTTTAATTGGAATGCGATTATTGTGCCTCTATTTTATTGTATGACTTGTTCTCTCCAATGAATTCAGTATGACATAATTTTTCATTCACTCATAATTACTACAGCTTCACTTAATCATTACTTGTTGCTAAAATATGCAGATGGCAAACACTCGCCGCGCCACGTATGAGGCTGCTGAAACTGGTGGTAATAGTGCCGGGGCAGGTGGGAGTGATGAAAACAATGTCAACCATAATGAGCCACACCAGGAACCACATTTGCTGCCTCCTCCACCGCTCACTACAGAGGTATTCTTTGCATAGTTTCTTGGAAGTCAGCGCAATGCCGAGCAATCGCAGAAAAACATGGAAGATTTTCTGCGTACCATTGCCAACAATGTTCAACGTGGTAACAACCAAGGTAGTGGCAATGTGGTGAATCAGTACAGCAACTTCAAGGATTTCATGGACACCAGGCCACCAATTTTCAAGGAAGCAACCGAGCCACTTGACGCTAAAGAATGGATCAACACTATGGAAGATAAGTTCCGTGTGTTAAGGCTGACTGAAGTACTAAAGACAGAGTATGCTGCACATCAGTTATAAGGACCAGCAGGGATGTGGTGGAAGCATCATCGCACCACCTTCCCTCCAAATGCTCAGATCTCGTGGAGAGAGTTCACTAAAGCCTTCCGTGGAGTTTATATTCCACCAGGGTTGGTTGAGATGAAGTTGGAAGAGTTCTTGGCTTTAAATCAGGGCACCAAAACCATGACGCAGTATTTGCATGCCTTCAACAACTTGTGTCATTGTGCTCCCGACATGGTTGACACCGATGCTAAGAGAATTGCTAGTTTCAAGAGAGGGTTAAGTCCGAAGATGATGAAGCATGTGGGTACCAATACCCGCGCCAGATTCAATGACTTCATCAGTGATTTTCTGAAACAAGAGAAGAATAACAACAAATACACTGCATCGAAGACTCGTAAGAGAACCTTTGAGTCAGGACCATCACAGCCAAGAGTTTTCACTGCTAATCGTTCTGCCTATCGTCCGTCTGCACCAGGTGCAAGGTTTAGGCCACCACAACATAAAACCCAGAACTACAAGGGACCACAGAAGCCGTACAAGATGTCCGTGCCGCCAGCTAGGACAGCCGCAGCTGCGGGACAAGGCAACTCTAAGGGAGCTATAGGATCTGCTGGTACAGTGAAGGGACCCTGTTATAATTGTGATCAACCCGGCCACTTTTCAAGGTTCTGTCCTTATCTGCCCAGATAGAAGCAACATACCTATAATACTTGGGTACATCACACCACCGTGGATGAGATTCCTGAGGGAGAGCCTATAACTTCTGGTAAGTTTCCTATTAACCAAAACCCTGCAGTTGTTCTATTTGATTCTGGATCATCGCATTCTTTCATGAGTCAAGCATTTGCACGGAAACATAAACAACTATGCACATATTTGAGTTATGGTTACCGTATAAGTTCAGCAGGGGCTGATGTTTTAACCAATCAGATGGTTAGAGGGGCAACCCTTGAATTAGGTAGTCAAAAGTTTAGAGTAAACTTGATAGTTATGCCTGGACTAGTTCTGGATGTCATCATAGGGATGAATTGGATGAAGGATTGGGGAGCAGTTATAGATACAGGAAGTCAGGTACTTACCCTTAAGGATCCCCAGGGAGAGGGTACTTTTCAGGTACCATTGCCCAAAAGAACAGACCTTGTGAGTGTGATATGTGTTATGGAAGTCATTCCGATCCATTAGATTCTGGTAGTGTGTGAGTTTCCGGATGTGTTTCCAGATGAGTTACCTAGTCTTCCGCCAGATAGGGATATTGAGTTTGGAATTGAGTTGATCCCCAGGATAGCTCCAATTTCAAGGAGACCTTATCGGATGCCTCCAGATGAGTTAGCTGAGCTGAAAAAGCAACTAGAGAAATTGTTGAAAAAGGGGTTTATCCGGCCAAGTAAGTCTGAATGGGGATGTCCTGCCTTATTTGTAAAGAAAAAGAAAGAGGGTACTTTGAGAATGTGTGTGGATTATAGGCCTCTTAATAATGTAACTATCAAGAATAAGTATCATTTGCCTCATATTGATGTTTTGTTCGATTAGTTAGCCAAAGCCAGAGTGTTCTCCAAGATAGATTTAAGATCGGGTTACCATCAGATAAAGATTATGCCACAAGATATACCGAAAACAGCCTTTTCCACCAGATACGGGTTGTACGAGTATCTTGTTATGTCTTTTGGCTTAACAAATGCTCCTACATACTTTATGTATCTGATGAATACGGTTTTCATGCAAGAGTTGGACAAGTTTGTGATTGTGTTCATTGATGATATTCTAGTATACTCTAAGAACGAGAAAGATCATGAAGAGCATCTGAGAATTGTCTTAACCAGACTTAGAGATCATAAGTTGTATGCTAAGTTTAGCAAATGTGAATTTTGGTTGAAGAAAGTTCCTTTCCTTGGTCACATTCTGTCAGAGAATAGAGTTTCTGTAGATCCGAGTAAAGTGCAAGAGGTTATGGATTGGAAGACACCAATCACAGTTTCAGAAGTTAGAAGTTTCTTAGGATTAGCTGGTTACTATCGTCGTTTTATACCAGATTTCTCGAAGATTACCAAGCCAATGACAAGTCTGCTACAGAAAGATCACAAGTTTGTGTGGACAGAGGAGTGTGAGACAGCTTTCCACACCTTGCGGAAACTGTTGACCACTGCTCCAGTTCTAGCGCAACCGAACATTGAGAAACCTTTTGATGTGTTTTGCGACGCATCAAAAACAGGATTAGGTTGTGTTCTTATGCAAGAAGGAAGAGTCATTGCTTATGCCTCCCGTCAGTTGAGAAAGCATGAGATCAACTATCCGACACATGATCTTGAACTTGCTGCCGTAGTGCATGCATTAAAAATTTGGAGACATTACTTCCTTGGTAATGTGTGCAATATTTTCACCGATCACAAGAGTCTCAAGTACATCTTCACCCAACCCGAATTGAACATGAGACAATGAAGATGGTTAGAATTGATCAAAGATTACAACTTGAATGTGCAATATCATCCTAGAAAGGCCAATGTAGTGGCAGATGCTTTGAGTAGAAAGTCACATTGCCTGAATGCGCAACCTTTGCTCGAAGATGGTTTTGATCTGAGGCATCCTGCCGTGTTACATAGTATTCAGATTAGTTGCTCTTTAGAGAGTAAGATAATAGAATGCCAGAAAACCGATAAAGGGATATTCCATATCAAAGAAAAGGTTAAAGAACCATCCAAGCACTTTAGAGTAGATGAACAAGACGTATTATGGTTTGACGACCGTCTTGTTGTTCCCAAGGATCGGGAGCTTAAGAATAAACTTATGGATGAGGCTCACCTTTCAAAGTTATCTATCCATCTCGAAAGTAGCAAGATGTATCAAGAACTAAGATCTCGTTATTGGTGGACAAAAATGAAGAAAGAGATTGCAACATATGTGGCCAGATGTGACACATGTTGTAGGATAAAAGCTATTCATATGAGACCTACCGGATTGTTGCGACCTTTGTCCGTACCTAGTTGGAAGTGGGATGATATAAGTATGGATTTCATCATAGGTTTGCCCACTACTCAGAAAGGACATTATTCGATTTGGGTAATCGTGGATCGTCTTACAAAGACAGCTCACTTTTTACCTGTCAAGACAGATTATAGACCACCTCAATATGCAGAGAAGTATATTGCTGAGATTGTGAGATTACATGGCATACCGAAGACTATAGTGTCTGACAGAGGGTCACAATTTACTGCTCACTTTTGGGAGCACTTACACAAAGGATTGGGAACTAGTTTGATTCATCCTTAGATAGATGGTTAGACCGAAAGAGTTAATGCTGTTCTGGAGGATATGTTGAGAGCCTATGTGTTATCTTCCAGAGGTTTATGGGAGTCATGGTTACCATTAGCAGAGTTTGCTTACAATAATAGTTATCAAGAAAGTATCAAAATGGCACCATTCGAAGCTTTGTATGGCAGAAAGTGTAGAACACCACTAAACTGGATCGAGCCAGGAGAAAGAAGATATTATGGTATTGATTTCGTGAAAGAAGCCGAGAAGAAAGTTCATATCATTCAGCAAAATATGAAAGCCGCTCAATCACATCAGAAAAGCTATGCGGATAGAAGGAGGAGACCGCTTGTGTTCAAAGTTGGTGACTATGTTTATCTGAAAGTCACGCTAATGAAGAAGAAACGGTTTGGAGTACGTAGAAAGCTTGCAGCCAGATTTGTGGAACCATATAAGATCTTGGAAAGAAAAGGTCCAGTAGCTTATAAGTTATAGTTACCTGAGACAATAGGTGCTATATTCCCAGTTTTTCATGTATCGCATCTCAAGAAGTGTTTGCGCGTTCCAGAGGAAAGAATCGAACCCTGAGGCATAAAGCTCAAGTCAGATTTGGTATATCGTGAGCAACCGGTTCGAGTGTTGGACTCTAAAGAGAGGGTTACTCGAAGCAGTGTGGTGAAAACATATAAGATACAGTGGAGTCATCATGATGAAGGAGATGCAGCTTGGGAAACAGGTGAATATCTACAAAAAAAACTTATGAGGATTTTTATAACAAATGGTTCGTAACCCAAATCTCGGGACGAGATTTTTATAAGGGGGGATGGCTGTAACACCTCTGGGTGTTAAGCAAGCATTCACATCCAAAAGCATGATCATTAGCATTTCATGCATGTTCATTATCATATTGCAATATAAGTTAAAATTAATTAAATTGTGAGAAACATATGTTTGAACCCTAAATTATTGCAATTGCTAGCTCAGAGTGATAAAAATTTGTTGGGCTATAACTCTAAATGACTTAGAATTATTTAGCATGATTTTTGGAGCAACTTTTGTATTCAAAATCTCCCCAAATTTTGTTTTTAAAAAAATTCTAGAAAAATGAGTTTTTATTTAAAAATTGGACTTTAAATCACTAATTCAAAATCTGTTTAGAATTTTGAAAAGTGCCCTAAATGAAAGTTGTAGAGAATTAAATTTTGAACAACTTTTGTTTTGGGGATAACTTGTGAAAATGTCTTTTACATCTTCAAAATTTGAATTTGAATCAATTTAGAAAATCTGAAAATTTATTTAGAAAAGAAAAACGTTTCTCCGGCCTTAACGGGCCGCGGCCACCCTTTCGGCCCGCGAGCTGAAGCCAACCCGGCCCCGCTTACCCACGCCTTCCCCGCTCACGCGCGCTCGCCGACGCCAGCGCGACCGGCCGCGGTCAGGAGCCGCCCGCCCCGTGGCTGCCGGCGTACGACTCCGCCCGACGCGTGGCCGCAGTGGCTCCCACGGCCGCGCCACGCCTCCAAGCAACCGACCCGAGCCGCTGCCCTCGCCATCCTCGCCATTCTGCACTCCGCCTGCTCGCTTCCGCCGCCCGCAGCGCAGCTCGCCACGGCAGCCGCCGTGCCATTGCCGCCGCCGTTCCGCCCTCGCTGCTCTACCTCCCTTCGATTCGCCACACCCTCGTCTTCGCCTCGCCCTCGGCTTTTCCGGACGCGAACCATCTCCGCGGTTCGTGCTTAGGTGAGGGCCAATTTGGCCGCGTTCTTCCTCCGCTGCCCGCCATGGCCGCCGTTGGCCGGCGCTCGTGGCCGGAGCTCCTCCGTCGTCTTTCTTCCTCCATTTTTCCCTTTTCACGTCCGCCTCCACCTCGCGGGTCTCGCACGCGCCTCATCGGCCACCACTGTGGCCTGCACCGGCTGGCCACCGTGCGCCAGCGTCGCCGCCCCGCCATGCGCGCCGGCGAGCTCAATGCCGAGCTCGTCTGGCCACATGCTAGGCACCCTCGGCTTCGCCTCTCCGCGGGGAAGCCGCTGCTGGTGACCTCACCGCCGGCGAGCTCACCGGCGGCGAGAACCGCGCGGTCAGCGCTTCCCCGCCTCAGGGTACTAACTCGTGGGGTCATGGGCCCACCTGTCTGCCTCCTCTCGCGCACGCGTGTGCACTGCACCGGGTGCACCTAGCGTTTTGAGCGGTTGGATTTCAAAAGGGTTTAAATAAAATGTTTTCCAGAAATTGTTAAAAAGGTTTCTAAAATCGATAACTTGCTCATTTTAGCTCTAAAAATTGTGAAACAAATTTTGTAGTGTTTCTCATGAGTGGATCTACAGTTTAAAATTGTTGCATGTTAGTTTTGTGATACTTTTCTGTAGGGTTTTTTTATTTAATTCTTATTATTGTTGTTTTCTTGAGAAATATGTAATAAATCATAGAAAGCTCAGAAAAATATGGTTCGAATTGCAATAATTTTCTTTTGTGATGTACTTTCTAGGAAAAATATATGTCATGCATGTTTTGTAGAAAATTTTTTATGTGTAGTACAAGTGCTTATTATTGTTAATAATTGTTATTTCTGATAGAGAGAAAAATATGAATAAAACATGCATGTAATAATTTTTCTATAGTGATTGTTTATTGTGTAGAATGTAGAAAAAATGCTAAATCTATTGTTTGACACTTTTTATAGTATAAAGTATTTTTATGCTCATTTTTAGGCCCTAGCTTGTTATTTTTGTGTAGGCAGTTCTAGTAATCCAAATGCAATGAAATTTTTGTGACATGCTAGATTAGATAATAGTAAGCTACTGTAATTTTCTCATATTTTTCTGTGCTACCAAAATAAATGTTGCTGTTCAAACCTAGTTGCAATTAGGGTTTAATTAACCCTGTTAATGTATGATTAGTTAATAAGATTTACTTTGGTGTATCTTTGAAGCATTTTAGATTTCTGTGGTGACTTGGCCTGGTAGAGAATGTTAGTATTAGTATACGAGTACATATTCTTGGATGATGTTGACTACCTTGTAAAAGAGTTGTATTCCTACTTTATGCAATAAAGTGAAACCTATTCATCTACATTTCATTCATCATGATCATTACGTGTTATTTCTGCAATGCACCTAGGCACGAGCATTTATACATTTGCATCATACAGGATCGCAGGAAGTAACTCTAGTAGCAGTTCACGAGGAGCCGGAAGAGCAGCCCGAGGTGCAAGAGCAGGAGGTGCCCGAAGCCAAAGAGGAAGTCGGTGAGGATCTTCCAGAGTGCCCAGACCACCATCCGAGCTCTTTCGAGAGAGGCAAGCCTCAGAGCATTTTTCTCTCCCGGTTTGCAATTATTTTATTAATGCTTTACTTTAACTGATACATTACATTTAGGAGTTGTTTGCAACCGTTGCTGCATTATACCTTGTTTACCCTGTTCTACCATATCCTTGTTACCTTGGTGTTCGCAGTCAAGAAATGCTTAGCTTGCTTAGACCGGTAGAAGTCGGGTGATTTCCTATCACCTGCGAGCTATAGGTGGTTACCTGGATCTGCTTGAGTAAGTATGTCATCGTAAAATAACTAAGTGTTAATGTGAAATTGAGACCGGATGGAGACTTGCAGGGTTTCGGACTGTAGTGTTTTCCGTCTGTGTCGATTAAGGACCGACCGTTGTTGGGCCTCGAGTCATGTTGAACGCATGGCTTATATATAGCTGGCCGAATAATGTACCTTTCGACCGCGAAGCTGGGAGATTATTTGGGCCGAGTGGATTGCCCGCAACGCACTGTACCGGAGCAGTAGTGGCAGGATACGGGAGCGCGATGATAAGGCCAAAGAGCAGTCGGGCGGCCCCCGGGAACATGTGGTTCCTGGCAAGCTCGAGACTTTACCTGAATAGTTGACTCGGTGACCAATATCTCACTTTAGCGGGTGAGTGATGTTTGTGTGAGAAATAAATTACCAGCTGGTTAATAATCGATTCGAATCGCCATCGTTCACTGGATAGTGGACACTTGACTTGAGTTACTTCATCGTAGTAATTCTGATGGAACACTTGGACAGTTATATGGAATATGACATGATGAAAGTTGTAATGATCATTGGTCAACCTTACCTGTTTAATTACATGTTACTCTAGTACAGGTGCAAATGTAGTTGACAGGTTAATAAAGATTTTAACTTGATGCAAAGCTTCTGGAAAAGACTCTTTAAATACTAAAAATGCCTTTTGCAAATGAGTCAGCTACCATACTATAAAGTCTGTCATGATCCTTGGTGTTAATTTTATTTTCGGTTCTGTCGGGTAAGTCTAGCTAAGTACCTTCTCGTACTCAGGGTTTTGTTCCCACTTGTTGCAGATGGGCAGATGTATTACGGTTACTGTATCAACTGCCTTTATCCTCCGATGGGAGAAGCTTAGGACCATGGGCAATGGTCATTCACTACGTCTCGTCTGATGCTTTTGTTGGAAAATGATCCTGAGCTGGCACTTTATTTTGAACTCTGTGTGAGTGTGTGGTTTGAACTAAATGCTTCCGCTACTTTCATTTGAACTCGGTTTGTAATAACTATGTTTAAACTCCAATGTATTTGCGACGCAAACTTTTATGTAAGTTGTGATGGTGACCGCTGAACTTATTACGATCTTGGTTGGTATGTAAGTTGGTTTGAAATCCGTCATGATTTCATGGACTACCGGGTTATACGGGCTTAAGTTTGCTAAATCGTCTGCTCGGTGGATGATTTTCTTACTTAATCTCGTATAATTGGTCGGTTCTGTTTGGGTACTACACAACCCGGCCAGACCGGCTGTGCATCCTGGCCAGGCCGGCTTTCTGCTACTTGCTGCGACTTCGATTTTTCCTCTTGCTTTGCTTCTGCTAGTTGCTCCGCTGTGTTCTCTGAGTTGGTTTGAGTTTATCTAGTCACCAGTTGGCTTGTGTGAACTCCAGTTGGTGTTTTCAGGTTTTTGAGTTCTTTGTGTTTGAATCGAGACATAGCCCAAGTTTCTCTCATTCACCTCCTCTGGTCGCATGCTTGCTCCTTTAGCTTCTCACGAGATCGGATGAGTTTCAAATAAAAACACGTTTTAGGATTCAGACTGCCAAAACCGGTCCATGCCGGGGCGTACCTGATGACTAGGATAAGAGATTGAGGGCCTCGGGCCCAAGGCTAGCCCATTTAACTTTGCAGGTACGCAATTATGCTGCACTTTTGTTTGAATTTTCCAGGGTTATTAAATGCTCGAATCTTTTATATCGTCCCATTCTAATTACGTTGGATTGAAAGGTTTAATCTGAATAAATTTTTCATTCGTTCACCCAAAAGAAGTGTTTAATCTGAAAGATCAAGCTCCGCCTATCTGAACAAACCTTTATACATTTGGGTATATTAACATTGGTAAATAAAAACAAACAAGTGAATACAGTATATACTAGTGTATTAGCAGCAGCAATGCTTGTGAAAAGAAAAACGAGACACTTAGCAATAATGATTAGTACATGCTTATTAGCGAAAACCCTTAAAAAGCACCTATAGCAATATTTTTAGTCATCATCATCATCCTACTGGACCATGAAGACGCCTGAGCATTCAGATTCAGAGAAAAGGCTCTCACACGATCACGGGCTCACGGCTCGGCCATGTCCTTGGCGAACTCGCCGTCCTGAGCACGGCCATCGACCACCACAGAGACGGGTACCTCGTCGGCGTTGCTCATGTCGTGCTGCTGGACCACGAGCACCGACGACGTCACCCCGTGGCCGGACGACGCGAGCGCATCGCCGATGGGGCCGAGCTCCGGGTGCTCTGCCGGGCGGACGGCCAGCTGCGCCACCATCGGGGACGGCAGCCGGCCCTTGCCGACGACGACCAGGCCGTACTCCCTGCTCTTCCCGATCGACACCACCTCCTCGATCACGTTGCCCAACACCACCCGCTCCTCGAACCGCACCAGGGATCCCATCCTCTGCCGGAACTCCGCCACCGCCGCCTCGTCCAGCTCCTGCACGCACGCACCATTAATTGTTCATGCAACAACAAAAATGTGTTGTGAACTTGTGATGGGATTGCACGTCAATGTAAGTTACCTTCTCCTTGCCGGCGTCGACGACGGCCGTGGAGAACGTGTAGCTCCGGTCGGCGTTCTTGGTGTGGGACGGGCGCAGCGTGACCTCGGACTGCTCCTCGCTGCCGTCCTTGCCATCAACGAACCGCACGACGGTGACCTGCACGCCGGGGTGCTCGGCCATCCTCCTGGCGAGCTCGAGGGCCTCCCTGTCGTCTGGCCCGCCGAAGAACACGACGCAGACGCCGTGCGCCACCTGCTCCGAGCTGACCTGCTCGCCGCCGCCGAAGCCGCGGTCGACGAGGACGGCGACGGAGCAGGGCGCCTCGCGGAGGATCCGGCGGTTGACGGCGCGCCACTCAGGGCCGAGGTTCTCGACGTCGTCGCCGCCGTGGCCTGTTTGTTGCTTGTGGAACGGCAGGACGACGAGGGAGACGCGCTTGTCCTCGGCGACGGCGGCGACGTCGTCGTGCATCGTGTGGAGCGCGGACACGGCGGTCATGGCGCGGACGTGGACGTGGCCGAGCTGCGCGTACGTGTCGAAGGCCACGTCCACCTGGTCGTGCGGCTCCCCCGCGCGGCGCGGCCGCAGGAACGGGAGCCCGTTCCGTCGAGCGGCGCGCGCCATGAGGATGGAGGAGGTGCGCTCCGTCAGCTCCACCATGCGGAGGATGTAGAGCTTGACGAGGCGGCGCGGCTGCGTGTGGCCGCGGATGGTCTCGATCAGGTTGATCACCGCGGGCACGTCCTGCCCGCCGTGGATGCAGGCCAGCACGCGCAGCTCCATTGCGGAGCCAGCCCCGGCGGACGGCGAGGACGGCGCGGAGGGGTCGGGGCCCTGGAGCTTGCGGTGGTGCAGGCGCCGTCGGCCAGTGGCACGCGCGGGTTTGTAGATGGCCATGACCGTGGGCGTGGTGATGAAGGTGGTCACCAGCGCCATGAGCACCAGGATGGCGAACGTCTCCTCGTTCAGAACCTGCAGGCACGATGAGAAACCTCATTGTTGCAGAGCATGTGGAAACTTGTGCGGGAATTTTTTACGGAATCCTTCTTCAAACTGAGTTGCTCTCATGCTCTGTACAGTTCCTTTAGTCCCTTGGCACTGTATTTTGCAGATGCAGAGTCAAATTATTTGTGATCAGATTGAATGGTTTTGGGATGTTGGATTCAACATTCAAGCAACATGGTTGGACACTCAGGTCAATGTTTTTCGTGTATCCCTTCAAGTTTTCGGAACAGAAATCTCGGCCCAAACCTGACCCGGCAAATGTGAGTGTGACACTGACGATCAAGACGAGCTTGCTACTTTTCTTTCTCCTCATTCTTTTTTCCTCTATTTCTCTTCTACTTTTTCTATTTTCTTCCCTTATCTTTCTTTAGTCACGCATAGAAATGTTGAGAGAAGAGGGGGCTCCATTGTTCACGCTGGGTATGGGGGCTTATACCCCCATCCCCATGCTAGTTCTGCCCCTAGGATCGCAAGAGAGTAATGTAACTGCAATGCACGACAAAACCAAGAATAGCTACTAAGGTTGAAAAGTCTATGTTATGGCCAATGGTGCACTGAGAGGGTGTTTCTGTTATTTTTCCATACATTAGCTGATATTATCTGATTTGGTTCAACTAGTGAGATACTTGTTACCTAGATGTCTAGCTAACAATTAGCTGATCTATTATCTATACTTGTTTGGATCCAAAAGAGATAATCATTGGCAGATAACTACTATCTATAGGGATCCAAATAGGGTCTAAAATTGAGTTTTTGACTATTGCCATTCAATCAATAAAATAAACAAACAAGCTACAAGCAAGATCATATCGCACATGAGGTGCCTATGGGACAAGGGAATATACATACATTTTGAAGTTTGCATGAATGTATGACGGTGGACGGGCGGACTAGTATGCTTTGGCTAGTGATTTCTCTTACAATATGTATTGTGAACCATAAAATGTTATTGTTGTGTCAAAAGATATTCAGAACACAAAAATAGTATGTATAAATTTTGACTTTTTTAAAGGTATAAATTATGATTAATTGTTGATCAGAACCTGTCAAAGTTTGACCTTTCAAAATCCTATTGGAGACATTCTAGATATGGACAGGTGTGTATAAGTTCATGGTAACTAGTTCTCAATCAGTTTCAAATAGTTCCACTTTATAAGTCAGTTCCAGTATTTTTAGATATATAATTTTTATTTATATATCTAAGAAAAAAATATATTTAGATGTTTAATAAAAAATATATCTAGAAAAACTAAATTGACTTTCAATTTAGGTCTTGTTTGATGCGCATGTATTCGTCCCAATCCACGTATGTTGAAGTGGATTAGAGTGTAACTAAACTAAGTTTTATTTTAATTCACTCGACCTATTGAAGTGGATAAACATACAGGATCGAAGAAAGCAAAAGGAAGACTGCAAGGAAAGGTAAAGTCCACGGGATGAGCGACGATATTCATGGACTCATGGTAACTCCTGGTCATTCTACAAGGTGCATCCCACTTTCCAAATTCCAACGCACCGCACAGGCCGGCCTGACATGACATACTAGCTACACTAGCAGCCAAGACTAGAAGATTCATGCCAGTGACGTACGTCCCCCGGCCGATTGCCTAGAGGAAAAACCTAGTCACACTAGCTAGTCACGAGCACATCAGCCACTGATGGCATGGAGCACCACGACTAGCAAGTTCCCTGCCAACACTTGGGGTGTGTTTAGTTCCCTGGTAGAGGGTGAAAAATGTACTTTAGCACGTTTTGGTTTTATTTGGTAAATAGTGTCCAATCATTGACTAATTAGGTTCAAAACGTTCGTCTCGCAAAGTACAACTAAGATGTACAATTAGTTTTTAATTTTATCTGCATTTAGTACTCTATGCATGTATCGTAAATTTGATGTGACGGAGAATTTTTTTTGAATAGTGCTTTTTGGTGGAACTGAACACACCCTTGGACGACGATGACACGCGCGACCATGCAGGGTGGTAGAGTAGGAAGCTGCATGCATGCATGCATTGTATATATGGTCCAGCATGTCATCACCAACGGGAACCAGGTGACCTCTGCTTTACTTTGTCCTCACTCACATGACTCCTCAGCTCCTCTTTTGACTTCATGCATGCTTTTTAAAAAAAGAACAAAAAGAAGAAGAAATGGCAACAATAACTACTCCTATGCAAGAAAATAAAACATTGCACCGAACTGGAAAAAAAACTGAAACGTGTTTGTACGTAATAATTATTGAATATACTGCTCGTACGTAGGAGAAGGTGTACCTTGCGCTCCCTGCCGATGTTGAGCACGATGAGCTCGACGAGTCCCTTGGTGTTCATGACGACGCCGAGCACGAGCGCCTCCCTGGCCCCCATCCCGCACGCCATGGCCACACCGAACGTCCCCACGATCTTGCCCGCGCAGGCGGTGGCGATGACGAGCGCGAGCATGGCCCAGGCCTCGCCGCCCCGGATGGTGGCCACGTCCGTCTTGAGCCCGCTGGAGGCGAAGTAGAGCGGCAGCAGGAGCTCCGACACCAGGTCCTCCACGCGCGCCGTCACCCGCGCCGCGAACCCGCCCTCCTTGGGCACCGTCAGCCCGAACACGAAGGCGCCGAAGATGGCGTGGATCCCGATCACGTCCGTCGCCAACCCGGACGCCAGCACACCCGCCAGCGTCACCGCCACCCACGCCTCGCCGCCGCCGCTGTCTCCGGACGCCTCCGCCCGCCGCGCCACCCACGCCATCGCCGGCTTCACCGCCACCATCCACGCCGCCACGAACGCCGCGCCGCACAGCAGCACCCACAGCGACACGATCGGGCTGCGATGGTTCGTCCCGTTCCCCCCGTCTCCCGAGATGGCGACGGCCAGCGCGAGCAGCACCCAGGCCGCGACGTCGTTGAAGGCGGCGGCGGCGAGCGCGGTCTCCCCGATCGGGGTGGTGAGCAGCTTGAGCTCCGCGAGGATGCGCGCCATGACGGGGAACGCGGTGATGGAGAGCGCGACGCCCATGAAGACGAGGAACGGCGCGTAGCCCGCCTGGTCGGCGCCCGGGACGGCGGCGCGGAGCACGAAGGCGACGCCGACGCCGCACGCGAACGGGAGCGAGATCCCCGCAGCCGCGATGGCGAAGGCGCGCCGCCCGCTGCTGCGCACGGACCGGAGGTCCAGCTCCAGCCCCACCAGGAAGAGGAAGAAGAGGAGGCCCAGGCTGGCGACGGACTCCAGCACCGGCGTGCTCCACGCCGGGAACAGCGCGCGGAGGTAGGACTTGTTGCGGCCCAGCGCGGAGGGGCCAAGCAGGATCCCCGCCACGATCTCCGCGATCACCTTGGGTTGACGGAGGGGGCGGAGTAGGAACGCCAGGAAGCGGCTCAGCACCAGGATCAGCAGCGCCTGTAGGATCAGCAGCGGGAACGCGAAGTGGAGTGGGTCGTCGCCCTGCCACACCCCGTTCGACGACGTCTTCACGGCCGCCATCTCCGCCGCGGACACTGACGACTGCGGCGACGACATGTTGGCCGGCCGACGGCGCGCGCAGGCGCAGAGGCGAGCGAAGATGACGAGTGGTTCAAACACACGAGGTGGGTCAGAGTCAGATCAGTTCCTTGGATTTTTCAACTTGTAGGCGCTTCAACGAGCGACCCAGGGTAGGGCAGCGCGGGGGTCCCGTGATTCCATCGCCATCGCCATTGCCCATTGGGTGCGTGCTGTGCAGCTGTGCTTCGCTTGGGAGTTGAGAGCGAGAGACGGTTCGGACTATCTCGGCTTGCATTGCATGTGAACTGAAGCGTGGTCATGACGGGTCACTGACGCGTGGGTACTCAACATGTTGGGAAAGGGATAAATGCCTCGATGTTTGGTTCGAGAAGTTAAAGTTTAACGAACACTGTAGCACTTTCGTCTTATTTGACAAAAAGCTTTTAATTTTGGACTAATTAGGCTTAATAGATTCGTCTCGTACATTACTCTTAATCTGTGCCGACATGTATGCAATTAGTCTACATTTAGTACTCCATGTATTTGAGAGAACATTGATGTGATGGGAGTTAAACTTTAACACATTGAAGCCAAACAGACCCTAAAAGTTGCGACTAAATTAAATCGATGCTTTAACCGATGCACACATTCATTCGACGATTTTCAGCTTCCATATATCCTGCTCGTCCATCTTCCTCGTCTTTTGCCGGCCGGTGCTATTGGCTGCCCAAGCATCGTATTTGACCCCATTTGGTAGGGCTATACTATACGTGACCTCGGCTTTAGCTCTTCCGTATATCGTGATAAGAAAAGCGACATGATAGAGCCTAAACGTCCGGACCGACGCGCGCGTCTATATGGTTTATATATTGATATGAGGTATCTTAGGCTAAGATCTATATGTCGATACACAAACCACCAAAGACACAGGACGTAGGTTATTACGTCAAGCTGACGGTCTGAACTTGTCTAATCGTTGTCTCTAGCGTTCTATGTCACCATCCGGCTCCCTCACGTGCACCTCCACCGATTCATCTACTACCGTAGGCATATCCCTTGGTAGACTACTAGACGTATTTCATCGACAGTGACGCACCAAGTAGGAGTGTGCGTGCTGATTTTATGGCGAGCCAGATGGGAACTTCTTCAACCAACGTCGCCGACAACTCGGCGTTCGGCGGCAACTCGACGCTGGCACACAGCGGATTGCTTTCCTCGGCGAACGGCCACACGTGCTGGAGTTCGACACCTGGTCATGCGCCTCCAACAGATGCAACACGCGACAACTAGATCGGGAATACGTGCAAGGCGGAGCCAAGCAATCTAAGAAAGCTAAGTCAAGTCGCTTCCTAATTAAATATTGTTATACTCCCAGATCTATCCGTATGTCTGCATGCATGGTTTATGTTGGCAGCAACCCGATCGAATACGCAAGATTGTTGCCACGGATCACGACAACAAGCAATCAAGAAAGGCAGCCGGCGTTAAAGCGATGTGGAGTAGTGTTTCCATCAGAGATGCTGATCGACCGTACAAGCTAACTGGTGTAATCGAAGAGATATAGAAGCACATATTCATCTGGATCTACGGAGGCGTGGGATGCAAGCTAGTAATCAGGGTAGTAAGACTCCCTCGTACTCATGCACGTATATGCTTGATATGTGCGTATGCGTTTGTGTGTCCAGGATCCAATTCCAACTCGACGTTACACATGCAGTTTCATCGAAAGCTAAAATCATGACCTTTTCCCTGTTCTAATTAAATATTCTATAATGCGTTCTGGATATCTCTGTCTATGTGATGATTAATGGCAGGATCTCGATTGTGCCGCTGTCATCGACATCGACTCATTGGTGCCATGCGCCGACAAGCCCGCCGTCATCCTATGCCGGCCCGCGTGAGAAGGTTAAGGCCAGTCTCAGTGGGAGTTTTACGTGAGTTTTATTTGTATTAAATAGGTTGTCACATAGGTATTTTGGATGACATGACAATGTATTTAAGAAGAGAGAGAAGAAATATGTTTCATCTAGATAAAACTCTCTTAATACGATTACCAACTCTCTATGAGTCTTGAAATTAAATATCTATGAAATCATAGAATAAAACTTTATTTTATTTCACATGACATAGCAATCTTGAAAACAACGTAATAAAACTCCCCGGGCCTAACGACCGAGCTGCCAGGGCGCCACAACCTCCCTGACGTCTCCAGCGCTAGGCCACGCCGCCACGCGTGCTAGATGAAAGGTTCACCACCGTGCCCTGACCCAACGCGATCGTTTGCGTCACGGGGTCGCATGTGCAGCAACATATCCAGGCACATAATCAGTGAGCTCAACTGCGCCGTTCACCGTCACACCGTGGTCGTCATCTGCCTGAGCCGTGCAAGGCGCACGCACACATCGCGCTTTTGGGGATCCAAATCCAATGTGAGGCAAGCTGCCCGAAGAGCGAGCCGGCAAGCCACGATTGAGCCGCTAAGCGAGCCGTCCGAGCCATCAAGCGAGCCACAAGCGAGCCATATCCGTCTACTCGGACATCGCGATGTGCCGACTACTCCACTCGATCGTCAATAAGCTAAGTCACGCTTTAATATTTTTCTAAATATTCTTCAACCTTTATATATCTCCGTGACGTTTCTCCATGCCGTTTTATCCATGTTTATTCGCTAAGCGAACTTTCTCCATGTATAACATCTTAAAGATGACGTGCAATTATGCATAAGGTAAATCCCCAAACAATTATGTTTACGCTCGGAGGTTTCTAGAGACGGCATTGTCTCCGACTTCTCTTTACACGTACACAAGCGTCTACCCTCTGCGTTACGGGTGGTCGGCAGCGGCTCCTTGGCGACGCTTTGTTTTCCTACACGTGCACGGGCTCCGCGCTCCGCGTTATGGTTTCCAGGCTAGTCCGGGCTGGAGACTCAGCTACAAACTAACTACTCGAACGGTTTATGTTAAATATAAACACATCTCCAAAAGAACATTTAGTGTTTACACCAACTAGAAGGAAAAATATTCATATTTAAAATATGAACAAACTCCAAAATAAACATAATGTTTATTTACTCTGCTCTACTGCCTCCATCGCCGAGTTCATATTTTTTATTTTTACATCATGTACTACCCGCTCTCTATATCTTTATTACAGAGATCAAGTTTGGTTGTCGAGCTCATTTTTTACGCCCGGGGACTGGATCAGTTGGGAAAGACAAGAGAATCATCATCCGGATGGTCGGACCACCAAGCAGACGGACTTCACCGCCAACCAACTGGTCGGACTGTTTGGCGCTCATTTCGCCACCGACTAGTTGCTTGGGCTCCATCTTCAGCTAAGCTGGGGACTCCTCGACGTTCGGATTTTTTGTGCAAGCATCGCTAGCTAAGCTGAGGGTTTCTCGGTGTTCGGATTTTTCGTGCAAGAGTTGCCAGCTAAGCTGGGGATTTCCTTTGGCGATCAGATTTTGCTACGCATCATCGGTGTGTTATCAAGTTGCCCCATGCTATTAGGATCAGGGTGCTGATCCTGAGCAACACATCCGAGGTCTTGATAAGTACATGGCAGATGACATCGGTAAGCTTTCATTAAAATTCTTTGATCCTGCTACAAGATTTCTTCACAATCTTCTAGCAGTCTCGAGGACTACGTGTGTACACATCATCTGGCGATAACTGTACTGATTTCTACATTGTTTTTTCTCAGCTAAGCTGGGGACTGAGTTAGCACTTGAAGATTACTGCTTTAGACCTTGGCACCACGTGAATACTTCACCTACTATCAAGCTCGGGGACTAAGTGGTGCCACTTCACCTAGCGGTGAACATGCTTTTTGGGACTCGGTCTTCTTCGAAACGACTAAGTCATAGACCGTAAACGTTCAAGCTCCATGTTTGGCTCTAAGAATCAATTCTGCTCAAGGCATGGATGCTAAGCATCTCTTTCCGCTCTTGAGGGACTAAGTTCCTCTGCGCTGACTAAGTCCGGGACGCTAAGCGTCCAACTACGCCGTCCGAAACCTAAGTGGGCACACTTCACCTAAGGTGGAGACCTTAAAATTTTTTTCACTTGAGCTCCTTACATTCTTCTGGCAAACCTCAACTTCGAGCAAGTCCGGATTCAGTGACCAGTCGAACTGCTCGGACAGCTGCCTCAACAGCTCGGACGCATCGTTCAACAGCTCAGACACTCGATCAACAACTCGGACGCTTGTTCAACTGTTCGGACGCTTGCTTCAACAGTTCGGCTCCCAGTTAAACTGGTTGGATGCCTGCTCTTGGTGATTAGCAGCAAGTTGGATAGGTCGGACAAGCTCAAGACGGTGTTGCTCAGCGGATACAAAACGTTCGGAGACTAGCTGTGGGGGTATGACCCTCGATACCCACATGACAAGACATGGGTCGCACCATCAGAGGTGACCCAGCCCACAAGATCAAGACGTGCGATGCACGACACTGGTCGACGTGCACCGATAGTACCAAATAGAATATTTTTCTTGTAACCTATCTCTCCAGAGTATATAAGGAGAGACAGGGGTCCCCTAGTGATCATCGAATCACATCTCTCATAATACAATCCACAAAGACACATGGCGTAGGGTATTACGTTAAATTGATGGTCTGAACCTGTCTAATCATTGTCTCTTGCGTTCTGTGTCACCATCCGGTTCCCTCACGCGCACTTCTATCGATTCATCTAGTACCGTGGGCATACCCCTCGGCAGACTGCCGGACGTATTTCGTCGACAGAGAGAATAAATCGGTGACTAAACTGTAAAACCCGCTTATAGTATTTAAAAAAAAGAATAAAATAGAAATTCGGTGTTCTATCACCGCTCAGGTCAAATAGTAATTCTTTGATTTTATCCACACTGTTTTATTGGACAAAATCTTAACTAACTTTCACTATCAAAATAATTAGTGACGCTTAGGGTCTAAATGTTAACCTTACAACTTTTAGCGAACTTTGACTCGCTCATTATCCAAGCGCACATCTATTTATGAGTGTTGGCGGCCAAACTTTGGTTTGCCTAACTTTAATTTAAGCATATATATCTTATTTGACCATAATTTATTGGCTATACCTATATATATGAACAAAATTTTGGGTTGGCTTCTTAGAGTCGTGAACCAAACGGCCCATAAAAACTCACGGAGTATTAAGCAGATGGTGGACTGCACCATCCACTGCAAGTAGCATCGTCCACGACTCACATGTATCATGTACGTAGGACTACCGGCAGTATCGTGTGCACGTGAACGACGAACAAACAAACTGTTTGAGACCATAACACATCTTCATCAACAAATTAAAGTGGTTCGTTTCAAAAGACGACATGTCGCTCATGTTTGCTCCCAGTCCCAGGGCCTATATATAATAGGAGACAGAGAGCCCGTTGGACATTATTAATTTATTAACTGGGCCTCAAGAATGTTGGACCAGGCTGCATTGCTCTGTTTTGGAGCCCATTGATGAAGGGAAATTGCTATGGGCTTCCTAGTTCGCTCAAGAATAAAACCAAGAGACGAGTTATGTTAATCTCAATAAATTCTTTCCCCTTTTTTTCTTGCTTGGAAATATTTTAGCACTTCTCCTATATTTCAGATGATTTCAGGCAACACACTTGTAACACCAACTAGTACAAGTAAATTGTTACTTTTGTTATTTGTTATTTGTCTTTGTGTCATAACGTGTTAATTTGTTTGTCATTGTTTGACTATAGAAACAATTGTAAATTTTAGTTCTCTTTGTGCCAACACAAATCATATTTTGTCAAATTTATGGTTTTTATCTAACGTGTTTTTATTCTTGAAACCGAAAATTGCAGATTGTGCCTATAGAGATTGCATCGAACTAAAGCTGCAATTTTAATATAAAATATATGCAATAATTGTCGTTCGAAACAAAAACTAAAATTCAGACACCTAGATTTTAGCAAGCCCCATGTTTTAGAGATACTATCCAAATAATTTCTAGAAATAAGTAAACAATTTTGCTTTTATTTTCTAGAAGTTACTAAACAACTCTTCTAGGAAATATTACTGAAATATCCTTTTCAAGTCGCCAATGGCTGGGATGGACACCAGTATGAGTTACGTTGTGTTCACCTCTCCTAACATTGTATTCTATATTTGGCATTCTATAAACCACCTTGAATAAAAAAAGTTGTCTTCTTCAAAGTTGTATATCTCATTGACCATGGATTACAACTTCGATATACTGTATGTATGCATCCGAGGTCGTTTCAAAAAATCAGAAATTTTAATTAAAAATTCAAGAATTTATGATTAATACTCCCTCTGTTCCAAATTATAATTCGTTTGACTTTTTTGACCTCAAGTTTGACCGCTTGTCTTATTTCAAAAAAATGAACAAACATAGTCAAATTTAATTCATTCTTGAAGAACTTTTGTTAAGAAAGCAAGCCACAACAAAAGAAGAGATATTTAGCACAAATTTTTGAATAAGACAAGTGGTCAAACTTGGAGTCAAAAAAGTTAAACAAACTATAATTTGGAACGGATTTAGTATTTGGGTTCCTAAATTACAAAATGCCTGCCAGTATCTCATTGCGATCTATGATTGGGATATAAAGTTTTCCTTATTCTAAATTCGAAATAAAAAATGAACTTATTCGCTTAAGACAATCACCTCTGAAAGTAGCATTTCTAGAGGCGGAGAAATGCTTTCCTGACCAGCAGTACCTACCTTTTGCACACATGGGCCTTTCAGACTTGCAGAAAGTATAACATGGCCCCGGCCCATGTATCCAGCACACAGTCACAGACTCACAGTGCCTCCATCCATCGATGACGTTTGCTTTTTTTTTTTCTCGAATACGCAGGAGAGCTGCGTATCATTGCATTAAGAAGAAGAGTTATAAAATACAACACAGAAGTTCAAATAAAATACAAGAGCAGCCATTCCCGGCCCGACCGACACCACGATGGAGCTACATTTTGAAAATGACAACCTTGATATCCATTGGGATCAACCAACTACATGCACAACCCTCTACAAGTTTGGAACAACTCGTCGAGAGCCTCAACGTCTGCAGTCGAAAGCTCGCCCTTGAAGTAGGAGTCATAGGAACCATCGATGACGTACACCGCAATATTTCAGAGAGCATGTGTCTCGCAAGGAAAAAAGAATAAAGTTTCAGATGAGACAAGCATGCATCGATAAACTAGTTTTCTGATAATGCATGAACAAATTAGTTACTGATCATTTTAGTATGACTAGTGCTAGTTTGAGCAAATATGTCAGTTTGTTCGCTGCCCTGAGCTAAAGTTTAGTCTAATGGATCTAAACCGGGCCTAAACCAATGCAACACGACCACGCTTACGCTCGTAATGCATGCCCATCGCACCGTGTAATCATGATTCCTAATCAATTGATTCTCTTCTTTACACGAACAATCATGCTCCTAATTCCACTTAAACAAGAACTGGCCGGGATAAATTCATAAATAGTACTCCTAGATAGTGCCCAGATAATACTAATATGACAGTCACAACATCAATGCATATGATGATATAAGTATCGCCGCCCTAGCTAGCTAGCCAATGACCTCGAGGTCGAAAGGTATGCGGCGCAGAGTTGGGCAAGTTGCCCCTGAGCTTTTGGAGGCAGGGAAAGCGACGACCAACCAACGCAACGATGGCGGTTACTCCCTTCCATCTCCCTGATTCCAGAAAGAAAAAAGTCTACATTGTCTTCCTCAACTTTTATAAAAGTCTGCCAGGAGTAGGAGGTGCAAGGAGGAGGATATATATGATGATGGCCATGCATCCAGGAGGTGGAGGCCCAATTCGAGAAAGAGACTTGTGCGGCTCCCGGCTGATGGTTTTCAGAAAGGAAAAAGTTTACATTACCTTACTTAACTTTCAACTTTTATGAAAGTCTATTTTTTCTTCCTAAATTCTAAAACTGGGTAAACTACCGTTCTTAACTTTTAAAACCATTCGTTTTACCTCCCAAACCGGTTATAAGCGGTTTTCAAAGGCGATTTAGTCTTTTTTATTTATTTCAGTTGAATCTTTAAAAAATCATAGTAAATCATAGAAAAATCATAAAATAGAAAATCTAATTTTGTTGGACTCCACATGAGTAGATCTACACAGTGAACATATAATATGGCATGCTTTAATACATTTTTTTGTTGTAGCTTTAGATCTATACTTTTCTGTAATTAATTCATAGTTGCAGTTTCTATGGTCCAATTGTGGTGAAATTTTTACAGAGGGCTAATTATTGTATGCTTGAATTGTAGTAAAAAAATTCATAGTCATTGGATCATGTATAATTAACTAACACTTGTAACATATCTCTGAAAACACATGAAACACTTCAAACATACACTTGCAATATATGCTTTCAGCAAAACCTGGTAACCAAGTGGGTGGAGCACTGCACTGCGAGATCCAACTGTGCGGTCACGCTGGAGAAGGAGGATGACAGCAGGCAGGCGGCTGCGCGGCCCTGATGAGCGGCGGCGCAACCCCTGGCGATAGGGGCGCACACAGTGCCCCCGGCGAGTGGTGCCCGCTGTGGAGCCGACAACATCAGTCGGGTGGGTGCGACCTCGCGCGGCAAGGCAACAGCGGCTGTGCAGGCGCTGGGGCGGTGGAGAGGAAGGCCAACGGGAGGCACGATGGAGAGGAAGGCGTGCGGGCGGCGCGGCGGAGCATGGTCGCTGAGCGCAGTCACAGTGATGTGTGAGTTTTTTTAATCTGCGGCGATTTGAGGGGAGCGGAGGGCGCAGATAGGATAGATAGCCTTCTGGACGTCAGGTCCACCAATTGGGACGTTCGACGCGGAGCCGCAGACGTCGGGTCCACCAATTGGGACGTTCGACACGGAGCCGTGGACGGACGTCTGATTCCTAGCATTACCTCAATAAATTATGACCCCCATCTGATGTTCGCTCAACTTCAGCTTGTAATAATACATACGTACAAATATGTACATCATCTCCTGTATAATCTTTACACAGATGCCTCTCTGCCCTTGACAACTGAAACTACTACTGTAGCAAGTTAGGCACAGGCCGGTATGGGTGTAGTTCCAGCAGGAGCTCAGCTGATAGAAACCATTTGATGAGAACAAACCATGAGCCCTATTGTTCAAGATGTGTCTAGATGGCCATCCATGTGCAATGCAAGCAAGATGAACAAAAAGAATAAAAGGACACACTGGGACGTGGAGAATGCAATACCGCAGAGACAGGGTGTTGTGCACGCTCTCACTGACCATGATTAAACACCAATAATGCAGGTGATTGTCCCAGCAATGTATCTTCTTTTAAATTTTCAAAGAACAAAATTTCTGAACCAAGCTGTTCCACAATAGTACCTCACTAGGGGACTGGAGTAGTAGTGGTGTAGTCAGGTACAACAGCATCCATCATCATCAGATTACTTTCCAACTTAACACGTATGCTCTGCACAAACAATTGTACTTTTGCCTACTAATAGTTAAATAAATGGAGTACATACAAATATGCATCCTTACAAGCAAGTACAAACTGCGCTTAGAGGAGACAGGGGACAAAGCTTACATTACTCTTTTCTATTTGAGAGGAAGTACTAGCGGGGCAATCATACAGGGAAGGTAGGAAGGAGGCAGGAAAACAAGGCAAGGAGGTGGTGACTGGTGAAACCGATGTGGGAGAAGAAAACAACATTTCCACTAAAATAAGTTACAACAGACCGGCTCGTTCATATATCTGTGTCAGCATCCAGCACTAATCCCCCTGAACCAAACAAAAGCTCAATCATTGCTCCCGCGATTTGCACCTCTCACAAAACATTGCTCTTTTTTTTCTCCTCTCTTTCCCAACATGCAGACAACGGATCCATGGCAGGAAGATTCATTCCAGTCTGTGCTGCAAACTCTGATTTCAACAATCCCTGTGGCCATGCACACTCCAGGCAGCAGCATCTGTGGAAAGTCTTGCACTGCTTTGTTATAGATCATGCTAGCTCTGAAATCCCAAGGTGCGAGATGAAGCTTGTACCCACGCTATCCGTCCCCTGTCACTGACTGCTGCTTCTCAATTGAACGACAGTCATGGCACTGTACGCACATACCACCACTAGCAGCATCACCTTCAAACAAAATTAGAAAGGAATGAATCAAAGAATATTAAAGTAGACTGAAAACATTGGAAATTTCAACAAGGAACCCAAATTAAAGGAACATTGGCATGACACGCATACTAATACTAGCAATCTAACACTAACTTAACTGACAATAACAGCTGAAGCAAACCAAATGTGTGATCAGCATGTCTTACAGGTTTAAGACATTGTTCTGGAGAAGCAAGCTCAAAAGTCTAGACATTTCACTTGAGTAACTAGAGATATCCATTCTTCTACTAGAGGTACAGAAAGAATACCCTATAACTAAAATAACGATTATAACATCTCTTTTTTTTTCCAGATCATACGCTCTAAATACGAATGAAATAAAACATGTCAATATTCCTAATTAAGTATTCGTAGAATCTTTTAGTCATCATTTTATACTTAAGCAAAACCAAGTACTAGTCCAAAGCACATACCTCTGGGACAGAGTGAGAAAAAAGAGATCTAGAACTTTATAGTTTATGACTTTTTCATTTTACATGGTTACGGTATGTAAAAAATGATATATTGGTCAGATCTATATATGTAGGTCCTTAAATTTTAACATTATATCAAATTCTAGGTATCAAAATGATCTTAAATGGAAAGGTTGTCAACTACAAAGTTGTAGGTCTCATCACGGTCTACAACTTTTGTTTTAGTCATTTCTCCATCCGAGTTCATTTGGACAGTTTAAAAATTTTGAATATCAAAATATGAGATTTTCAAACATAATTTTGGTACCGTAAATGATTTCAAATGGAAAGGCTGTCAACTACAAAGTTATAGGTCTCATCATGATCTACAAATTTTGTTTTGGTCATTTCTTCATCCAAGTTCATTTGAACAGTTCAAAAATATTTGAATTGCAAAATATTTGACTTGTAGGATTCTGTTTTTTAATTAATGACGATTACATTCGATCACTTTCGTCATGAGCTATTGTCACAAAGATTGGGAAGTGCACATGGTGATGGATGTTTATGACTAAGGCACAACTGAGTCACAAATGCTTGTCATTCATCGAAAAATTGTCATAAACGCATCGTTTTTATGATAAAAAAAGTGCTTTGTCATGAAAATTGTCATAGAAGGCCTAATCTCAATAAACAGTATTTTCATGTGGACCAATGACAAATGGATCCATGGACTCATACCATCATACGCGACGGGTGGCTGGCAAACTGCGACTCAGCGAGCGCTCCATGGACTTCGTGAGGGTGGTCGTGGCGCGCCTCACAGGGCGGAAATGCCCCCGGCATGCGGAGACGTACAAAATTTCGATCTCCTTGCCAATGTCATGTCTGTTCATAGTACGGTTTTGTATGTTTGGAGCCTAATGGTGGCGTTTAGCTGAACTAAGCCCTTTTGGGCCACCGCCTAGTATATGTACGCAGGACATCCGTAAAATGCAAAAACTTGAAAAGGTAAGAATTGCTGGATTCTGGATACTTTATGGCTCACGACCGCTTGCCCCCTAGAACGAAACATACATCAAGCGCGGTAGCCACACTGTGACCTACTGTATTGCCCACAAGCACCTAGCTCCACACGTGCTGCCATTTGTAACCGTGTCGTTTCACGGGAATTTTTTTTTGAAATAATATTATTTTAATGAATAATTACAGAATTAGGTGTTAAAATGAAAAAAAATTGCAAATATAGGTGCATATCGAGGGATGGAGGGCCAAAAGGACACTCATGGGCTACTCAGTAACCGATAGCCTCCGATCGGCTATTCAATAGCCGATATGCCCTGGCACCTTGTGATGAGTCATATGCACGGAGGCACATTTTGTGCCGGCAGACTAGTTGGCAGCTGAAACGCCGATAGGTGCCGCTAATCATGCCATGCCCTGTTGATCTGTTCACCTGATCTCTCTTGTCCCTTCTCCCACGACCAGAATCTCTCTACCATCTTACTGTTCATTTGCTTTTTCCTATGTCAACTTGCACATGTCCGATTTCTCATGCTACAATGGAGGCATGATTAGCATAAATGAAGGCTAATTCGTGAGATGAATCTATTAAGCCTAATTAGTCCATAATTAGCGAATGTGATGCTATAGTAAACATATGCTAATCATTGATTAATTAGGTTTAAAAAATTCGTCTCGCAAATTAGTCACGGCTTATGCAATTAGTTTTATATTAGTTCATGTTTAGCGCTCCTAATTGACATCCAAACATCCAATATGACCTGGACTAAACTTTAGCAAGTGGATCCAACACCCCATAAGAGAGCAAGAATGAAAGCAAAATAGATCTAATTTGGATATATGTTAATCGGACATTAAGTTTCTTTGCCAGATATAAATGCGAATATAATTTTTTTGATTAAGAATACAAAGCGAATAGTATTTGTTTTTGCCAAGGGAAGGGGATTATATTGGCCGCCTGCCGATGAAGGAAACAAATAGGCTGCCTGATGATGAAATCGATGTCTGCAACGGTGATCTCATCGTGGCAATCGCCGAAGTCATCGCATGAAACACGATCCCGACTAAAATTCATCTGATTTCGTCGAAAATTTTATTTGGACTAAACCCTAAACAACTAGAAATAAAACTGTAGAAAAAAGATGGGTCCCCTCTCCTTCTTGTCCCCGGCAGACGCACCGGAGGAGAAGGAGAGGGGCTCTAGGATGCGGCGGCGGTAGCGAGGAGCATACGTTTCCTAGACGACGTTATCCTAGTCGGCGCAACGTTCAAAGCGAATAGTTCATATTTTAGTCTTTTTTTCATTTTTCTTTTTCTATTCTTTGTTCGTTGAGGTCGTTCCGATTTTAAATCATAGATACATCTATACCTAATAATAAAGAGGCAAAATTTTCAGCCATTTTTTGGTATGGCCCTCCTAACTAACTCCGCGAATGTCCGATTTTGATTTGTATTGTTTCCAATTCTGTTCTTTTCTTTTAAGTCCAGTTTTGGTACATCTGCTTTTCTCATGTCTAGAGTCCGGTTTTAGTTCATCGTTATCGCAGCTTGAGTTCGAGTTGGACATCATAATGACCCGAGTTGCGAGTAGGTTTCTTATACATGTATGTCCTATTCTAACCACGCTCCCCTGATCCGATTAGACATACACACGACACAAGGAGGGGTGGATCCTGTCGTGCCGCGCCAACCACGTCGTGGATGGTGGCGCCGTCACTGGCGTCAGAGGTGACGTCGAGCGGCAGCTCCTCCGCGGCCAGCGTGCCCGCGGGTCGGCAGCCAGGCCGAGGTCACGCCCTTGGCTAAAGTAGCTGTTGCTGTTGTCGACATGGCCGCCGTCCTCCCAGGCGCCGGGCAAAGCAGAGTAGTAGCTGACCATCTTCCTTGCGCTGGGCACGGTCAATGCAGAGTAGTAGCCGCCGTCCTCCCTGGTGCCGGGCATGGGCAATGCAGAGTGGTAGACGGCCATCTCCCCGTGGTGAACGGCCTCAACCTGCGCGCCGTCGTGTGGCCCATCATGACCTAATTCACGGCGACACAGCCGTCGTCGTCGATTGCTCTGGACCCGGGGCAAGGTGTTGGGCGGCGGTTGCGTCTGCTTGCAACCGTCTGCGTAGTAATGCTTCATCCCGCTCGTCCACTTTCGCCAGTCAAATCCCACATGTGCAACATATGATTTTTCAACGGAATCTATAGGCGGACCGTGACACGCCACGCCAGTTATGGAAACAAACCGATCCGATCCTCAAGCGCGCGAAAGAGCACATCTCCTTTAACATTGCTGTCATAAAAAATCATGTGCCAAACATCCGTGCACAATTTCATGGCGAAGTCCGCCACCAGGGCGCACCATGCCACAACCACAGATCTCACAGCATCACAGGGCACCATGCCACTGTTCGCGCCCACTATTGACACTGCCCAACATCGGCGCCTCGGCCACAACCACGCGGCCTGTCCATGGCTCTGGTCCCTTGCCGAACGTTGGCAGCGCATGACAGCTAAGGCCGCGAGCGAGGCGACGAAATCCGGGGCGTAGAGCAACAGCATGCCATGCTACTGCTGCTTCGTCTCTAGCTCTAGCTGCTATGTTAATAACGCGTCGGAACTTGGAGTAGGCCAGGTTCACACCGTGGAACTCGGAGATGGCTAGGAAGACCATCGGGCGACGGCGTCTGCAGACGAGACCCGCCACAAACAATGACAAAAAAGAGAAAAAAAAGGTCCGAATGGATTTGTAAATAGTTTAGGATTATCTATGCAAAATGCTTACTACCATTTAATTATTTTGTTTAAAATGATCAAATCAGCTTAAAATTGTAAAATGCAAAATAATAAATCACAAGTATTTGAAAAAAATAGAACGGAATTCATATTTTCTATAAACTAGATTTACACAATATCATATTAGATTTGTAGATTTCTTAATATGTTCGTTTAATCCGCAAGCCATGGACGTCGTCATCTACGCAGTGACGGAACCAGGGGGGCTAGCAGGGGCCGTGGCCCCCAAGCACAGTAAGTTCCCTTTAATACCTATATAAATATATGAATTTACAGCTAAAAAATATCAATTTTCACCTATTTTTTATTCAAATATTATGATTTTGGTTATAAATAGTGTAAAATATTTAAAAAGTTGTTGAATCATATAATTACATATATTTTAGCACACTAAAAAATATGATCATATTTGTTTGGCCCCCTAGTCAGAATCGTTGGTTCCGTCTCTGCATCTACGTGGATAAAAATACGTGCCCTCCGTGCAGGCATCTATCTAGTATAAAGAAACAATTACTTCAATCATATGCACAATATTTATAAGGAAAAAATAAATTAATTACTTAACTATGTGTCAGATATATGAGACAGGGGTACCTGCACCGCCCGTATATGTGACCATCGCCAGGCTATCGGCTCGGCAGTCATTGAGGAGGAGGCCCGCAAGGGCTGACGCGATCGACCAACATTGTTTACTTAGATTATTAAATCTATTCAAAATTGACTCATGAAAATATTTATTATTTATTGCCTCTTATTTATACATGTGAATATGTGTATATTTATCCGCGGGTTTCGTGTATTCATTCGGGTTTCGGGTATCCGCGGGTTTGGTTTTGGTGATGGATTTCCACCCGAATCGGTTTTCGGTTCGGGTTCGGGTTTCGATTTCGGGTTTCGGTTTTGGGTGGACGGAGACTCCACCAAATCCGAACCTGACCCGTTGCCATCCTTAGACCTCGAGCTCAGGATCAACACCATCCGCCGTTCCAATCTACCTCATACCATGTAACTGAGTATACAAATACAAGAGCAGCAGCACCACTAGAGTAGGATTTAACACGCTACCACGCTCATCGTTATGTCTCATATACTGCAGATCCGTCTATGCAATCTCTAACGGTAGGCCTGACAAGCCATTGACTGATTGACAGCTTTTGTCTCTATGAGACGACGGCCCGCTGGTGAAACTGTTGGAGAGCACCGGGCCTATAGATGTGGCGGCGGAGAAGATCCTATGGGCTGGAGCTGGAGGACCAATCGGGTCGCCAATAGCCGATAGCAGTATGAGCTCTGGAACGCTGCCAGGGGTCCAATCGACTGAGGGTGTGGTCAGTTCGCGAAAAGTAGATAAAAAGTTACTGTAGTATGTTTCGTTGTTATTTAATAAAATTTGTCTAATCATAGACTAACTAGGCTCAAAAGATTTGTCCCGACATTTACAGACAAACTATGCAATTAGTTATCTTTTTTACTTACATTTAATGCTCCATGCATGTGTCGGTGGAAGAGAAAATATTTTGGGTTGGGATGGAAAGTGAACAAGGCCTGAAGTGGCTGCCACGTCGGGCTATGGGAGTTTTAGTGGCCGAGAGCATGTTATTTTAACATTTTTTTACAAAAGCTACCACTAGTCCTGCAATTATTATTTATTAAAACAACATTATTTTGAAAAAAAACAGTCGTTTCACGCGATTGACAGCACTTTCTTTGGCCGGCTAGCGCACGCCTTGTCATTGTTTCAAGAAAAAAGGGCAGATGTTATTACTGAAAACAATGAGGCATTCCTTTCTACTCACTCCATTAAAAGATATAACTATAGGTTACGTGTCAGAGAGATCTATAATGTTTTATTAAATTTCTAGTAAATATTATTCATATTTATAGCTCTAAATTAATTTATTATTAAAATATATTTATATAATTAATTAATGGTATTTATTTGATATTATAAATATCTATAGTTTATTTATCTATAATTAGATATACTTTGTTTGCTCGGCCCCTGGATGCGGAGGCGAGCGGCCTTGTTGCCGACAGCCAGCACCAGAGCAGGGGTCTTGGATGCGGAGAGCGGCGAAGGGAGCGATGCCATTTGGATTGGTTGTACCCCCGTGCCTGCCACCCTGCTAGCTAAGGATGAAAACGCCCGAATGGAACCGCATCGTTTTCTGTATTTTATCCGATCGAATTCGTATTTTTGTGTCCAACTTTACCGTTTTCGCTTTCGTTTTCGTATTTTAAATGTAAAAGTAGAAAACGATTTAGACATTTTCCGACCGTTTCCGACCGTTTTCTACTTTTCTACTTTTAATTCGGAATATCCCGAATTCAAAATTCAGTTTAAACCGAATTTTATTGTCAATCATTACTGTCTAGGCAACTAGGCAAAGGCAAGTGTGGAGCACTGATGCTCATTGGCCGCATTATATAGGCAGCTCACCCCGTCGCGCCTCCCTAAGTCGTCGAGGTAGGACTAATCACCTTGCACGGTGCTGTATGCTTGCATGGCTGCATCTGGCTTCACGCGGCGCTGTTGTTGCATTGCATATGACTGGACCGACCAAAAGAGAGAGAGAGCTAGATGGGCCAGGCGTTGTTGCTATCCTTTCTAGTCTAGTACCGATGGCATCTCAATTTTTCCTCTTTTTTCTTTTTTTCTTTTCTTTTTTTCTCTTGTCAAAGAAACCAAATTGATAAGTCTGCTCTCTTGCACTCGAAATTTGCCACGATGACACTTGTTAATTGTTATGCATTGTGGATCGATATTCCATATTGAATTTTCGTATACCGACCGTGTTCGACATAATTTCGCTCGAATGGGTTCGTTTTCGAAATTCTCGATATTCCGTAAGTTCGCGTTCGTTTTCGTGTCCGGCTTTACCGTTTTCGCTTTTGTTTTCGTATTCAAATATAAAAGTAGAAAATGGTTGAGGAGTTTTCCGATCGTTTCCGACCATTTTCATCCTTATTGCTAGCTACCCCACGCAGAACAAGTGAGGACAGCCGCTACAGCGCTCCGGTGGACGGTGGTGGCGCGGATCGGCGATTGTCGCGTCTAGCGTTGGAAGCGTCGGAGGACGGGAACATGGTAGTAGTAGTAGTAGGTGCTGCTGGGCCACGACTAGGGCCTGGGCTCCAGAGGCCTTAGGCCCAGATTCACCCCTGATGCCGGGTAGGGGCCTTATGCCCTCATCCACCATGCTCGCTCTACCCCTCTTAAGAGTGTAGTGCAAATGCAATGCATGATGACGAAACCGAAAATAGACACTAAGGTTAGAAAAAGCTATGTTATGGCCAATGTTGCACTAAGATTTGAGTTGTTGACAACAAGGAAATATGCTGACTTGTTATCTTTGTTTCATCAATTGTGTATTAGGATTTTAAAAAGTCTAGAGGTCTGCTTTGACTACTGGTTTCTCATTTCTCTTACAATATATATTGTCAACTGTAGAAAGTAATTGTCATTTTGAATAGTCGACGGTCGAGGGCAAGCAGGCGTCTTTCCAGATCGGCGATCGAATAGTCGACGGTGGTGGTGGTGGTAGTGGAAGCCATAGATCGTTGCCCGAAGGATTGATGACGTGTCAGGTTCTCCTCGCTGGCCTTGCCATATTGATCTAGTCTGGCAATCGCGTCCTTGACGGTGTAACAAGCGTGGCGGTGGGGGGTGGCCGGCGACGTGACTCCGGGCGGCGGCTAGGGTTGCGGCGGCGGTGCTAGGGCAGAGGAGAGAGAGGCGCAGAGTAAGAAGACCGAGGCTTAGAAGGGAGAGGGAGAAGATAGAAGGCACTTGGCATGTTCTTTGCTTAAAGTTAAAAGGTTACATAGTCTCTTATACTTATAGCCCTGGGAGACTTAGCCCCTAAGCGACCTAAACCTAACCTAGGGCAGCGGTGGGTGGACAGTACCTGTAGGTACTGTTCATGCTAGGTCCGCTTTGGGCCAGCGCCCTCCTTTGGGCCTCCTTGCTATGCCCACCAACTCTAGATCGGGGGCTCTTGTCAAACGTATGATAGCAGCGGCGGTGGCCACCCCACCTGAGCGCGTGGCCCTTTTAGGGTACATCGCCGGGGCGCCCGGTACCTCCTCTTGGGCCCTCGTTGGCCCATTTATTCCGCCATGGTTAGCAGCCCATGTTGTGCGTGTGACACTGCCCCTCTTATGCACACACATGTACAATTATTAAAAATAATGGTATCTTGTTCCATTCTGCAGTATATTCGGCCGCCGTCACCTCCAACGACGGCAAGTGAGGACGGTGATGGCAAACCAGATGATGTCGCTTCAAGCATTCTCGCATGCACGTCGCCACCAGTATACTTGACCTCATGTGCCATGACCAGCAGCAGCCTCCTCATGACGACAGGCTCACCGCCATTGCCCTGTCACGCTACTGTGCGTACCTGGTGGCCGAACGTCCTGAGCTCCTCCCCGCCGACGACGAATGGTGCAAGAAGCTCTACAAGAACGCCAAGAAGGAAGCCGGCTGTGTCCTCCGCGGCAAGAAGGACTTGGTGATCGGTTCACTGAAATGGATCGAGAGCTCCAACAACAGCAGCACCGTGCTCATAGACGGAGCGAAGCATGCAGAAAAGCTGCTCAAAGAGAAGGATTCAACAAAGAGAAGGATTTCAGCACGAGGTGGAAGGAGCTATCGCGCTTCTGGTCGGAGATGATCTTGTTCGTCGCGCCGTCGGAGAGCTTGGATGCGCACGCGGAGGCCATCGCCCGGGGTGGCGAGCTGATAACGCTCCTGTGGGCGTTGCTTGCACATGCTGGGATTGTGGATAGGCTCCAGCAGCCCGCCTGATACTACTGCTCGTGCCCTCCGCCAGTGACCATCCCTAGCTCTGTTATGTTGGTGCATCTCTCCACCTGCCCCGTGGTTGCCTTAATTTGCCATGTCCCTGTTGGATTGTGTTGTCTTCAGTTTGTTCATTCTTGTGGACAATATGTTTTGATTTCAGTTCCCTAAAAAAAAACAATATGTTTTAATTTGTACGTGGTGTATTCCTTGGACATTTCTTTGTGGCTGTGGAAACTACTAAGTCATACAGTCGTGGTTTGTGGCACGATCTTATATATTCACATGTACTCCATCTGCTCCAAATTTATAATAATTCACTTTACTTTTGTGCATTATACAAATATATTTCATGAAGAATCCGATGAAGACATAACTCTTATCAAAAGTTTATTGTGATCTTTTTTGTTCAACAGTTAAGATGAAGCAGGATCAGTAACGATGAAGTCTTTATGATAAACAGATTCATTTTGCAAGGTCGTTATTATGAGTAGTTCCTAAAAGAATCAGATTAATGACTTATTATACAATGTTTCAATTATCAATGTAAACGCTGCATAATGTCTTCTAATCCTTCAGAGTCTAAGAGTACAATAGGAGAATCAGTTGACAAAAAGAATCACCCTAAGATAATCATCTCATAGCTATTGGAAATGGATCAGATTAGACGGTTCTATTTCTCAACCTTTTTGACTTGCTCCTACATAAATAAGGTGTTACTATTTGGTTCCGTCGGAAGAGTGGCAACGGTAATAGGATCATTTGCCGGTGCCACCTACTCCCTCCGGGCAGCTTTCTTAGGCGTATCCTCATTTTTCATTTAGGCAGCTATTTTGGGCGTGAGTACTAGGAACGAGGCGGAATGCTTTGGAATTCATGCTGAAGTAAATACTTCTGCCGTTGGGCTTGCATGCTGGGTTGCAAGGAAGACGTAACGATTGAGCTAGCTTTCCTGCACGGCGGCATGCATGCATGCATTCAATGAAACGTACGTGACTCTGTGGTGCCGGTATTGAGCCACGAGCTGTGTATGCGTGGTTACTATCCTTACCTTGGCCTCCGGTCCAGTTTAACTGGCGTATATGGCTTCATTTATATGGCTTCATTTCATATACCAGACATGATAGTAATCTCGGTATGATATTCATCCCAGCATTAATTAGCCATCTTTTCTCTCGTTGCTAGCCTACGCATGCAGTGTTATTCCAATCCTAGTGGCTGCCGCTCCGTTGGTAGTCATGCATGCAACGTTTTCTATTTACTCAAAGTAATTAATCGGCTCTTGAAACCCCCGTCCGTCACTTATTTCGGCCGAATGGAAAAACTGGTGTACGCCACTTAAACTGGACTGGAGGGAGTAAGATTTTGCTGGGCATTGCTTGGCACGCCTAAGGGCCTGTTTGGTTTGGGTGTTAAAGGTTAACAAACACTGTAGCACTTTCGTCTTATTTGATAAAAAGTTTTCAATTTTGGACTAATTAGGCTTAATAGCTTTGTCTCGTAAATTACTCCTAATCTGTGTCGACATGCATGCAATTAGTCTACATTTAGTACTCCATACATTTGCCGCAACATTGATGTGATGAGAGTTAAACTTTAACACGTTGTAACTAAACGGGGCCTAAGAAATCTGCCCGGAGGGAGCATTATCATTTAACCGAAAGCATCACCTCCCTCTGTTCCCATTTAACTGGCGTACACCAATTTTTCATTTTGGCCATAATAGGAGGCGGGCTGCAGATATCAAGGCTCAATTAATTACTCGAGAGTAAAAAACAAAGATGTGCATGCATGGCTAGCAACAATTTCGTGGGGTGAAGTAGTCAAAAACGCCCTTTTTTCTCTCGCATATCGTGCAGTAATTACTTCCCTGCATGCCATGTGGTGATTTTCATGCTGAGTTTATACGTGTCTTGGTATCCGAAATGAAGCCCCTCAGGCCAGTTAAATGGGAATCGAGGGAGTATTTGTTTGGCTGTTGCATGAACGGCTGGGCTAAGGGCATCCGACTATCCGCACTTGTCGTACTCTAAATTCATCCTCTAAAAGGAATATTCTCTCCTAGTCAGCGAGATTCTCTCCTCTATACCAATTTCTCCCGCACTCATTCATCCTCTATATCTCATCCTCTATATCGTGGGTCCCACATGTCATACACCATCCCTCTCTCTCCCTTCTCCCCCTCCCCATCTGTCCCCACGGTCTCTCTCCTCCCTCCCTCCTCCCCGCGCGGCCTCCCTGCCTCCCCGCGCGGCCTCCCTCCGTCCTCGGCGCGCGGCCTCCCTGCCTCCCCGCGCGGCCTCCCTCCGAGCGCGGGCCGGCGAGCGCGCGCGTGCGCGGGCGTGGGTGGCTCGTCCGGCGGGCGGCGGTGGCGAGCTCGGCCAGCGGGGCCGTGCGTGAGTGGCGGGGGCGCGCGAGCTGCGGTGGCGAGCTCCGCCGGCTGGAGGCACGCGGGTGGAGGCCGGGCGGGCGGACGGCCGGCGCGAGCGCGCGACCTCGCGGGCGGCGTCCTCCGGCGGACGGCCGACGCGGGTGCGCGGCCTCGCCCTCTCCTCCGGCGGACGGCCGGCGCGGGCTCCACGACCTAGGCCATGGCCGTGGCGGGCGGCCTTGGCCGCGAGCTAGGCGGCGCGGCGGGCGGCGCTCCTCGCGGGCGGCGCTTCTCGGCTGGCTCGGCCTCACCTTCCTCCCCGTCACCTCCGTCCCTGCTCCACGCGGAGGACGACGCCGCGCGGGCCCGTGCTTGCGTGGCGCTTACCGTTCGCCTTTTCCCTTCCGCTAGAAGTAGCGGACGAGCGCCCGTCCGCTTGGATTGCGGACGGGGTAGCGCACGCCGTTGCGGCGTTTTTTACGGTAAATTCGTCCTCCAGTACCGGGTAGCGGACGCCGCTGCGGGTCGTCTTAGTGAGGAGCAGAAATCGTCAGCTTACCTGGCGTGATTTAGAAATAAAAAAAATAGAAAATGCTAGCGCTGAGTTTTCATGCGCTCTCTCTCCTCCACGTAGTCCTCCTACTAGCGACGAGTCTCTGGTTGGGGACGCCCTAACCGATACGGTAATTGGTCCTACCCAAGTACTAGGTCCATACCAAATTATAAGACTTTTGACTTTTTTAACACCATATTTGACCACTCATTTTATTCAATTTTTTGCAAAATATTACTTCTTTTATCGTGACTTGCTTTATTAATAAAAGTTCTTCAAGAATGACTTAAATTTAACTATGTTTGTACAAATTTTTTGAATAAGACGAGTGGTCAAACTTGGAGTCAAAAAAAAATTAAACGTCTAATAATTTGGAATAGAGGGAGTACCCATGTGTTTGCTCCCAGGGCCGACATCGACTGATCGGACCTCACCAATAGCATTTGAGCGTATCGGAGTGAAAAGGCTGAGAGAGCCCGTTGACATTATTAATTGGCCTCAAGCATGTCGGACCAAGGTGCATTGCCATGTTTTGGAGGCCATTATTGACGAGAGAAACTTTATCAAAATAATTTCCAGAAATAATTTGACAAAATTACTTTTACGAGAAGCTATTCGAAAAAAAATCTTATAGTCTACTCCATATATTACGACCTTTTTTGGGGGAAAGGTTAATTCAATAACTTATTATCGAGAAGCAGAAATGCTTTCCTGAGCAGCAGTACGTGCCTTTTGCACACATGGGCCTTTCAGACTTACAGAAAGTATAACATGGGCCCGGCCCATGTATCCATCGATGACGTTTGCTAAAAAAATCCATCGATGCCGTACACAACAAATATTTCCGAGAGCATGTCCCTCGCGAGAAAAAACAAAGTTTCAGATGAGCCAAGCATGCATCGATAAACTAGTTTTTTTTACATTGCATGAATAGATTAGTTACTGATAATTTTGAGTATGACTAGTGCTAGTTTGAGCAAGCTTGCTCGGTGCACAGAGCAGACCTTCATAATTAAACCAATGCAAGACAACGACGCTTATAGGTTATAGGTTACAGTATATATTACGCTCATGATGCATGCTCATCGCACCGTGTAATCATGATTCCTAATTAATTATCTTCTTTACACGAATAATCATGCCCCTAAGTCCTACTCCCGCTTAAACAAGACACATGCCGGCCCGGATAAATTCACGAACGGTACACAACATCCAAATAAAACACATGCAACATATATGTGAAACATATGTAACATCCAAATAAATATACTTGCAACATACATCTGAAAACATAGATGGAACATACCTCTGAAACATATATATGAAACACTCGAAACATACACTTGCAACATGCCTCTGAAACAAGTGCAAGAAATGCAACATGTGCAACATCCTATGATTATGAAACAAATGCAACATACTTTTGAAATGCCTGAAACACTTGAAACATATCTATGCAACATAGGGGAGGGGAAGGCTGGGCCGGTCGATTTCGGCTGCTGGGGCAGGGGGAGCTCAGTCGCAAGGGTGAGAGAGGGCACCCCGCCGGGGTGGAGGAGAGCCGCCCACTCTCTGCAACACCGCCGCACCACCTCATGGATCTCGTCGGGGTGAGGGAGAGAACCACTGCATCCGAGGGCGTTGTGCACTCCCGGTGGGTGAGGACGCCGGGTGGGGGGAGGGGCGTCGCCAAGGTGGGGGAAGAAGGAGCCGCCGGGGTGGGCAGGGTGCGAGCGCGGAAGAGATAAGGATGAGGAGGAGGAAGCGAGGGCGACCGGCGCGTGCGGGAGTGAGTGGTGGGAGGCCGTCTGAATGAGGATTATTTTGTTTGGGGCCCGCTCCTGGGGAGCCGCGTTCGAACACAATCACGGACGGGCGTCTGATAGGAGCATTATCGATTCATAAATACTTTTGTGCCAAAAGATAATACTAGTACTACTTGAAAGAATACGATTTTCGGATTTCGAGGAGTCAAACGTTTTGAACTTTGACTAAATCTACTATACCTAAAAAGACTCTAGAGTCATCATCTATCCAGTGATATCAAATCTTGATCTTTGCTCACGTGTTCACGTTACGAATCATGCTCTACTCGGAGCTCATACGTGCATGTCCTACCGTGTTCTGGTATGAAGACTAGAACCACGTGTCCGCATATGATACACCCTGTTCGGCGGATGGTTTCTGCGGCTGCTGCTGATGCTGATTTGTTATGAGAGAAAAACACCACTAAATGTCTGACTGATAAGCTCAAGCGAACAGGGCATTCTTCGGAGCTCATGCATCCGCGTTTGACCACTGAGATTATAAATTTAAAAAAAATTGTGATCCCGGTGCAAAAAAGTACAAACCCTTTTTATACAAAATAAGTACCATTAGATTAGTTATAAAACATATTTTTATAATAAATTTATTTAGAGATATAAATGCTACCAAATTTAAGCTCGATTCACCGGTACGGTTACCATAATTGTATTTTTTTAATGGAGGAAATAGTATGCGGCTAGCAATGCATATGGTGATATAAGTATCGCCGCCCTAGCTAGCTAGCGACTTCGAGGTCGAAAGGTATGCGGCGCCGATCCATATGACCATGGATCATCCATGGCCGTTGTTGCTTCCATGGCAATCTAATATTTTTGCAAGTTGGGCAAGTTGCCCCTGGGCTTTTGGAGGCAAGGAAAGCGACGACCAACCAACGCAACGACGATGGCTACTCCATTACAATCTCCCTGATTCCTGAAAACCATCAGCCGGCAGCCGCACAAGTCGCTTTCCCGAATTGGGCCCTCCACCTCCTGGATGCATGGCCATCATCATATATGGCCTCCTTGCACCTCCCACCCTTGGCTCTCTGTAATTCCCTGAATAAATTTGACCCCCCGATCTGACGTTAGCGCAACTTCAGCTTGCACTCATACATACATATACATACAAACATATATACATCGTCTCTCCTGTATAATCTTTACATAGATGCTTCTCTGCCCCTTGACAACTGAAACTACTACTGTAGCAAGTTAGGCAGAGGCTGCCATGGGTGTAGGTCCAGCAGGAGCTCAGCTGACAGAAACCATTGATGAGAAGAAACCATGAGCTCTACTGTTCTTTTTTTTTCTCGAATACACAGGTAAGCTGCGTATCATTATATTAAGAGAGAAAAAACGGTTCCGTACAAGTACAATTATACCCCCTACTCCGGACCGAGCTGCAGGAGGGTCCCTATACATAGTTTCTCTAACTGATAAAAACGCACACTCTAGGTGAGACCTGACCAACGATAAGCCCTACGGTTCAAGATGTGTCTAGATGCCCATCCATGTGCAATGCAAGCAAGATGAACAAAAGGAATAAAAGGAATAAAAGGATACACTGGGACGTGGAGAATGGAAAACCGCAGAGACAGGGTGTTGTGCACACTCTCACTGACCATGATTAAACCCCAATAATACAGGTGCTTGTCCTAGCATTATTATCTTCTTTTAAATTATTAAAGAACGAAATTTCTGAACCAAGCTGTTCCACAGTACCTCACTAGGTAGTCAGGTACAACAGCATCCATCATCAGATTACTTTCCAACTTAAACACGTATGCTCTGCACAAACAATTGTACTCTTTCGTATTAATAGTTAAACAGACGGAGTACATACAAATATGCATCCTTACAAACAAGTACAAACTGCGCTTACATGAGGAGACAGGGGACAAACCTTACATCATTCTTTTATATTTGAGAGAAAGTACTACTAGCGGCAATCATACAGGGAAGGTAGGAAGGAGGCAGGAAAACAACAAGGCAAGGAGGTGGTGACTGGTGAAGCAGATGTGGGAGAAAACAACATTTCCACTAAAATAAGTTACAACAGACCGGCTCGTTCATGTATCTGTGTCAGCATCCAGTAATCCCCTGAACCAAACAAAACCTCAATCATTGCTCCCGCAATCTGCACCTCCCACCAAACATGCTCCTTTTTTCTCTTCCCTTTCTCAACATGTAGACAACGGATCCATGGCACTTGGCAGGAAGATTCTAGTCTGTGCAAACTCTGATTTCAACCATCCCCGTGACCATCTCCAGGCAGCATCATCTGTGGAGAGTCTTGCACTGCTTTGTTACATTGTGCTAGCTCTGAAATCCCACGATATAGAGGTACACACTTTCTATGCAGGCAACTGTGGGCAGCGACAGCAGAATCTAGACAAACCAGTTTGGCCAGCAAGATTATCATTGAGATTGCCCACTGTATTTCGAATTCGGGAGTGGCCATATTGTGGGTACATAATTTACAGGGTACATTGGATGGAGCTGACTGTATCAGTTGCCTACAAGCTTTGGATTCTTGGCAGACAGATGGACACCGAGTCTTAGTTGTAACATCCCATCAGTGTCTTCCTTACCCTATCGACAACACGGTTCCTGTTAGTGAGGCTGTTTGCCAAGGGGAACTCTTTGCTGTCATCAAGGAGGAATCTGTAGACCTCCCATTGACGCTCGGATGCTGCTTGTCTCCCAATTTCAGCCTGTAATGAAAAAAAGGGAGTAAATACTAACTTACCACGAATGAAGCTTGCTACCTTGTAAGTTCAGTTAGTTCAAGAATTCTTACAGAGAAGATGCAAATCCCAAGCGCTTTCAAAGCGAGAGTGGCATCATAGAATACGCGTGGCCGTCCCTTCCCAGAGAGCTCAACCGGGTTGGCAACAAGGAGTTCTGTGTCAGGTCCACGACCGACAATCATAACCCTAAGAGGATGGAGCATCTCAGATCTGAGGCGTGACTGCAGAGCATCCTGTTTCTCAGGATCCATAACCTTTTTGCCATCTACTTGTTTAACAAAAAGATCAACCTCTCGACAACCTTTACTGACTGACCCTTTCTTGTCTGATCTGAACCGCCCGTAAAATATCTGAAACAGAGTACCAAAAACAATGGTATAATAAGATAATATGCACAGATCATTTGAATTGAACTATATACAAGTACAATGATGCATTATAGAACTCCAAATACCTGAATGTTGCAGTCCTTCATCGTCCTCAATATGTCATAAATGAGCCCCTTCTGATCAGCGCAGATAATTTGAACTAGCGTGTGTGCAGGGCTCAGGGAATTATCGAAGTTAATGGTGGCCGTCTGAACCTTCTTCAACTCTGCACTAAGCGAACTCGAGCAGATCTCGCTGTCAGCTAGTTCCACCCTGAACAGTTCCTCAGCAATTTTCGGTGGAAGAGAAGAGAATCCCTGCTGGAACCCTTCTGCGGACAGAACCTCGCAGCTTATGGAAGGACCCAAGGTAGTGAATAACGTCGAGCAAGTCTCCTCTTGCCTTTCCTTTTTGTGCAACAGTTCCCTACAGAGAGAAAAAATGACCAGTCATATTTCTGAATTACTGTGTGATGCTGCGATAAACAGTGCCATAAAACTGAAGCTAATGCCTCAGGCAACAACAGACAGTACAAAATGGTTGTGCCCTTACATGCCATCGGTGATAAAGAAGAGGTCCACAACTCTTCCGTCAGGTGTGGTCGACACCTTCACTCTGTGGATTATAAGCTCCAAATCTGATAGTATGTGCGTCACATCTGCAAATGACATGGCACAGTCAGTACTATTCCAATTTCACTCCCAGAGCAGGCGTTAAAGCTTTTAAACACTTGATGAGGCATGAATGAAGAGATAGATAGATGGTCATATATAGTTACCATGCAGCAATCCTTTGCGGTCCGGCGACAAGAGCTTGAGGAGGTAGAACTGCGAGGGGCCTGGCTGGCTGATGTCCGGGTAGAACGGGATGGAGTAAGAGGAAGGGCACATCGACATGAGCCGGTTCTTGAGGCTCGCCCACCGGATTTTGATGGACGAGGAGCGGGGCACCACCCAGAACACCACGAAGCACCAGTGGCCGTCCGTCGACACGTCTGCTAGAATCACACACAAAAAGCAATTGAATTTTAGACGACAGCAACAAAAGGGTTGCAGGCAGGTTCGCAGAATTCTGAACTGCAACAAGGACCGAAGGACAAGCATGTACTAGGCAGCATTTAGATGCCAAAAATTTTACCAAAATTTTCAGATTCTTCGTCACATCGAATCTTTAAACACATGCATAAAGCATTAAATATAGATAAAAAATAAAACTAATTACACAATTTAGACGAAATGGACAAGACAAATCTTTTAAGCCTAATTAGACTATAATTGGACAATATTTACCAAATAACAACGAAATTGCTGCAGTAGCGTTTCGCCAAAAAATTTGCCAACTAAACAGCCCCCTGTTATCACAAGTGAAGAGCTGCAAATTGCCGGCATGTACGGCACGGTCAACAAAGATAGCAGTAATGAGCTGTAATGATTAAGGAGACGACATGAACTGTAGCAAGATTGGTGGCAACTTGGCAGTATAAAGAAAGGAACGGGAAATGGAAGGTTTCAGTTCTAGAAACTAAAAAAGAGCAGACGGATAACGATGAAACATAAAAAGATGTCGCCGGTGAGCTGTACACCCAAATCAAATCACTGAAACAGAAATCTGGAAAGAAGGAGAAAAATGGAAGGAAAAAAAATAAAATCTTTGTCGACGCAACTCCACAACGAGCAGTTAGAATCAATCAAACGGAAGGTGAAAACGAAATCGAAATTGTAGTCCAGCACTCCAGCTACCCGGAGTCTGAATCGCAGGCGAGACAAGGAATCGATTTTCGTGCAGAGATGGCCGCGTGGCTCGGTTGATTGAACTGAATTTCATCGCAGAGAGGGAGGAAGAAGCGAGGGGGAGGACGGGACGACGTACCGCCGCGGGTGATGCGGAGGCCGAACTCGAGGATGGTGCGGCAGAGGTCGCAGCCGAGGCCGGCCTGGTCGGGGCAGTTGACGGTGACGACGGTCTCCTCGCCCTCGGCGGCGGCCAGCTGCATGACGACGGCGTCGTCCCCTCCCACGGCGGCCGCCGCCATGCCCATGCCGCCGCCCAGCACCATCCCCCCTGCCCCTCCTCCTCCTCGCCGCGCCGCCACCTCCCCCACCAGCATCACCACGCCGGAAGCCGGCGAGATTCCGGATCCTCCGCCCCTGTCCCTCTCCCACCTCCCTCTCTCGCGAGTCCCGTTCGTGTCCGGTCCGGTCAGGTGGTGGTCCTCTGTCCTCTCCTTCTCCTCCTCAAGAAAAATTATAACCTCGACGAGTGTTCCGCGGCGCTTAAATACTGGATTTTTCTGCAGGGGGTGGGGTAAAATTCGAGCACGATGGGTGGTGGTGGTGACCAGCTCTGGGCATAATTAACCGAAGACCGAAGACCGAACCGAACTAACCGAGACCGAAGTGACCGAGACCGAAAATTTCGGTCACAAGTTCGGTCTTCAGTTCGAAGTAACCGAACTAACCGGACTTAGTTCGGTCATTACCCTCGGGTAACCGAACTAACCGAATTAACCGAACATTTGAATTTTGTTGACATAATATGTAATTTAGACTATTATTAGTGATATAATATTTATTCTAGTGGGTTTATATCAACCATCACTCTTATCACTATGTTTAATCTATATTTTGTATTGTATTTTTGCCTTGAAATAGAAAAAATATTGGTTAAATTTGCTACAAATTACAATATTTAGTAGTTGTTTTGTGAAGTTCGGTTAGTTTGGTCATGACCGAGACCGAACCGAACTAACCGAGACCGAACTTGCTCGGTCCTGAGTTTTGAAACTAACCGATCGGTCTCCGTTTTTAGATGACTGAACTTTCGAAATAACCGAAGACCGAGACCGATCGGTTCGGTCAGACCGAACGCCCAGGCCTAGTGGTGACGGCGCGGGGGGCGCCGCATCGGCGGGCGGCGGCGGCTTCATATCTGCGGTGCGGGGGCTGAGTCAGCGCTGGGTCGGCCAGCCCGGGGCGCGGCGCCGCGCGCGAGGGCCCACCTGTCCTCAGACTGTGGGAAAATTAGCATTTTTCCTTTGTATTTGACAAATATTAGTTAATCATAAACTAACTAAGCTCAAAAGATTCGTCTCGTGATTTATAACTAATTTATGTAATTAGTTATTTAGTTTACCAACATTTAATGCTCCATATATATATTAAAAATTGATGTGATGAAGAGATAGTGAAAAAATTTAGAATTTGAAAGGGAAGAGAACAAGGCCTACGTGTACTGGAGACAGCTGCGGCCACGCAGGTTTGTGGTTCTACAGGGAGGGAGGGAGGACATCCAACTCTTCTTTCCTCTCCTATGAAACACCTAGGTCAACCCTCTTTTGTCCGGGGTTTTCAATTCGGAAGTTAAAAGCTTTTCGTCCACTGTTGAAATTATCAAACTCACGAAAATTCGGCCGACATTTTGTCAATTTTTTAGAGACTTAAACGCGAAGAATTAATTTTTCTAAAAATTATAGACCTAAACAAAATTTACCATAGTTTATGACTATCATTTGTTGAGTACAAGAATATACACATACCGTAAACAATAGGAAATATGAGCGTAGAATTATAAGACATTAATTTGGTTTTCTAAATACCTAGCTTTTGATATACACCTAGATATATATTTATGTCTAGATATATGATAAAAGCAATGAATCTAGAAAAAAACCACAACATCTTATAATTTGGAACGGAGGTAGGTAACTAAAAACAATTTTATTAGTTGCACCAAAACAGCTAATAACAACTAATAGTTGCTATATATGAGCTGTTAGCTAGCTAGCTATTAGCAGCCAATAATAGATATAAACTAGATCTAATAAGTAATTATGCACGCGCCATGAATTATCCTATCTTTTATTTTATGGACTATACATGTGTGTATTAGTGAAATATAAATAAAACAATATGTTTGTTACTAGATCTTTCCTCAATTCCTCTTGAGGAACTGAATACTACACAGAGAATCACACACATACGCGTCTATGAGTGCACTATTCACTCAATCTATTTCCCTGGAAAAAGAAGAAAACAAGAGGACGTCTCCACAAACTTTTGCGGGTAGTAGCACATGCAAAGTAGACCATCGGGAGTCAGGACGAAAAGCAACAGAAAAAGAAAATAAATTGGGTGGGGGACGTTGCGCCTCAAATAGGTGTTTAACTTAGAAGCGTGTTGTTTATACAGTTAAACTCTTTTTTTAATTACAATGATACATAAATCTTCTGTACTTAGCTTGGCCGGCGCTTGGGCAGGTAGATAGCTAGATCACATCATCACCTGGAAGCCCAACATAAGGTAGCTAATTCTGGCTGCCCATCACCAACCAAATAGCTTTATGATGTGGTGCCTCACCGGCTAGCTCGAGAGACTTCAACAATTTCATTCCTTGATCGATATGTACGCGTGTACCTTATAACTCGACCGGCCATTTATTATGTCCTGATCTATATACTCCGTATATACGGATCCGTTAGCTACTAGGTTGATGCATGGACACATGTTCATTTAGGCCAATTTCAGTGGAGATTTCATGTCACTGTTTGTAACACATCTAGATTTTAGAAATAGTGCAGAAGAGTTTCATCCACATTAAACTCTTTACTCCTGTGAAACTCTTATCATCTCTCTTCATTAATATGGTGTTATATCAGCATAGTTAATGCCCATGAAACTCTGATGAAACCCTATTGAGATTGACCTTATGAAACATTGTCAATTCCAACTCCAAATCCAACAGCTTTATTTACCTGTCGTTCTATCCATCCCAAATTGCTAATCCCATACATACATGCACGTTCTTTCGTACTATGCATTTTCCATTATATTCTTGATCGACATGATATAGGTGTATTTATGTCCTGGAGGATAAGATAGATATATGACAAAATAAATATCGGTCGACGGCTCCACGTACCTTTATTTTCTATTGCCTATTTAGGTATTCTTTTTTCCCTTTTGCGACGAACTACTCATTCTGTCCTACAAAAGGTGTTGCTATTTTTTGTGCTGGTCGATCAAATTTTATTAAATTTAACTAGATTTGCAACATTTATATCTCTAAGTAAATTTATTATAAAAAAAATATATTCGGTGATTTATCTAGTGATACTAAATTATGCATTATAGATATTAGTATTTTTGTATATTTAGTTAAAGTTATTTAACTTCTCAAAAGTAAAAATGATATTCTTTTTTTTGACAAAAAATGATATTCTTTATAGGACCGAGGGAGGACAGAGGGGGTAGTACTACGTTGAGCGCGTGATGCATGCATGTTTTTTCTTTTGTCTGCATCATCAGCCGATCAATACAAGTTTCTTTTCATTCAACGGTCCAATGGAGTGTGCAATCCAGAATCTACCACTGCACGTGGTACAGGCTACCTAGCTGCACTATATATTACCGATCGAGACAGAGAGGCAGATGGATCAGAATTCAGACCGATTAAACTGACCGACAGATCCAGCGCATCCATCGATCCTACACGCGGTACGCCAAGTTCCCGACGTATCGGGTCCGAGACGAAGCGGGCCAGATACGTGGCCGTTTGAAGCACGGGATACGTGGCCAAATGGGATGCCGGCTTTCATGGTGCAGGATTCGTCTTGTTAAAGATGCATGCATATACTACGTATGTACGTGGTATGTGCTGGAGAGATCTGGTACGGTGGCATGCATCCACGCACGATGATGCATGCACACCCTACCCATGTTCAGTTCCAACAAAACTGCAGTCAAACTCACGGATCGGATTCATCATCTTTATGCATGCACCAGTGTATATATTAATTAAATATTTCCAGTCTTTTCACCATGTTTTTTCCCCCAGATTTCAGATGCCTCCGATCCCTACATAGCATTATGCATACGCAACTAATTAATCTTGGCGACAAGGAACATGCATGTGTATATTCAGTCTGACTCTTTGCCGGTTCATCCTTCACGAGGTTTGTCACGAGACTAAAGGGGTTGATTCTTTGATAAAAGGATCATGACTATGCCAAACTTGATTAATACCGCTTTCTTCGTCGGTGGCATTTGACCTGTAACTTCAGTAGACAACAATGTGTCAAGTCCTGTGTAATTAATATTGATGACATATCAAACAATAATGATATAACGATAATTGAGAGTCAAGTTAGATCGTTGCTTTACCTGTTAAATAGCGTCTTTAAATTAGTATATGGTACTGCATATCCTTAAGATATGAAATTTGGTGGAAAACAAATACTAGCTAGGAGTTGATGGGAAATTTTAAATTTTAAAACTATTTCTAGAGACGGTTCTCTTAAACTGAGACAACTGACTTTAGGGAAAAAAAGGATATTAAGGGCAGTTGCGACACCACTCCTACATATGTTCGATCTCTACAAGGCATAGTCTTGTTTCCAAGATCGCCCTTAATTATGTGTTTCAACGCTCCATGGCACGTGCCAAAGAGATCTCAAGGACGAGATGATGATTCTACACTAGGACAGCCTAGCATACCTATGTTCCAACAAAAATTGCAGTCGCCTCTCTCTTTATCTTGATGCCCTAGGTTTGTCCCACCCCTCCACCGCCAGTATCCCGGCCCCTTCTCCTCTCCATGCGGTGACCACATCAGTGTTGAGGAGTAGCGGGACCTGACCCTTCGACTACCCCTCCCCAGGCCAGCCGCTTTGCCCACTCAACCACCCTACCCACCTCATCACGTCCTCGATGAGGTCGTTGACCGTGAGACCCTGGATCCAACATTTGTATAGGCTAAGGAGGGAGATACAGAAGGCGCTAGTGGGAGAGGTCGTGAGAGTTCATGTGTGTGTGTGAGAGAGAGAGAGAGAGGAGAGGGCTCTGTGCGAGAGAGGACAGCTAAGAAAAGATACACTACAACAAAAAGAAAACATTTTTGCAAAAGCATTTTCACCATTGGTTTGGGACATGAGCCGATGGTGAAAATGATTATCACCATCGCCTTGTTTTCCAAATCGACGGTGAGAATGAGGCTAAGCCCGTTAACATTTCCCATCCTGACCCACTCCTAGCTCATTGTATATAAACAAAGGTGAGATTCTTAGACACTAACCCCTTCTCACCTAGCTGCTAGCCCCTTCTCTCTCCCTTCTCCAGCCATCGCCCTTGATCTCCCTTCTCTCTACCTCCCCACCTGACTATTGTTTCCCTTCTCTCTCCCCTTGGTCACCCTTTCCAGCCGCCATCCTCCTTGCTTTAGCCCCTTCTCCACGAGACTCTCTCCGCACGACGTGGTTGGCCTCCTCCTCCACTCGCATCTCTTCGCACAACGTGACTAGCTGAGGTCTAGTGCGGCCAAGGACGCCAAGAGCCTCATGGCTCCATGCCGACGCCTGTAAGGTCCAAATAGGCTAGAGGGGGGTGAATAGCCTAATTAAAACTTCTACAAGAATTACTTAACCACACGTTAGTATGAAAGGTGGCAAAACAAATGCACTAGCTCTAACTAATTAAGCAAGCCACCTACACAAGTCTAGAACAAGGCTATTCACTAAACACAACAACAACTACAAGCTAGATAGAAGAAGTAATGCGAGAGAAGAGTTTCGAGTGATTATACCGCCGTGTAGAGAAGAGAAATACCAATCAATCAATCATACAATAGAAAACCTTGGCAAGAGAATGACACAAGAATTTATCCCGAGGTTCACTTGCTTCCCGACAAGCTACTCCCCATTGTGGCGATACACCCACTTATCGGTTCGTGAGCTAATCGACTATCAAGAGTCGAGCCCTCGGTGGGCACCGCACAACCGCACACAAGATGGGGTTTCTCCAAGCCACGAGCTCCACTAGAGTATCCAATTTGCGAACTCCCGCGAGGAAGGATCAAGAACCCCTTACAACATTTGGTGAGGGCTCCAACAATCTCCAATTGCGAGCTCAATCACCTTCGCTGCTCCAAGCCGTCTACCGTGCCGGGAAACACGGAAGAGTAACAAGAAATCCGCAGCAACTTGAAGATCAAGTGCCTCTAGAATGCAACTCTCAAGCAATGCACTTGAATCTCACTCAATCTCACTCAAGATGTGCAACCAAGCAAAGAGATGAGTGGATGGGTTGTTCTCTAGCTCAAAGGATGTCTCTAGATCTCAAAGTATGCAAGAGTTGCCCTCAAACCCCGGACATCTTCTATTTAGCGAAGGGGTACGCAGCTAGCCGTTATCGGACGATGCAGTTCAAAACGTGCTGACCGAACGCATCCGGTCACTACAGGACAAGTGTGAATAGTGCGGGTCAGAAGTTACCGTTGTCGTGACCGGACGCGCTCTAGCGTTTGACCGGACGCGCTGCACCTGGCGTCCGGTCAGAGTCCAGTAAGCTCCCACCGCGACCGGACGTGTCCGATCGCACGTGACCGGACACGCTGTGCGTCCGATCAGCACTCCGCTGCGCTCTGCCCCTCTGGACGCCTGACCGGACGCTCTGGTTCCGTGAGGGACCGGACGCGCCGGTCGCACGCGCTTCTTCTGCGCATAGGTGAACTGACCGGACGCGCTGGTCAGGCCAGACCAGCGTCCGGTCACAAACCCTAACACCCACGTGCCTGACAACTGCTGAGAACTGACCGGACGCGTCCGGTCAAACCGCGACCGCGTCCGGTGCAGCGTCCGGTCACCACAGTGACCGCCGTTCGCCTCTGTTTCTTTTCTGACTTCCAGCGCAGTAGAAAATAGGCATTTCCCTTCTCCAAAAAGCGCCAAATCCTGCCTCGCAAGCTCGGCGGGAGGGAGAGAGGAACCCAAACCCTTCTCTACCGCTTAAACTTCATCGCCTTCGCAAATGTGCTAACACCACCATGTGTACATCACCATATGCATGTGTGTTAGCATTTCACAAACATTTTTCAAGGCGTTATGTTAGCTCTCAACTAGATCCTAATGCATATGCTCAAGACATTGATCTAGTGGCACTTGATTCCCGAGCTAACCGTGATTGCCCCTCTTGATAGTCGGCTATGTATCTTAAACCCGGTCAATCACTTCTCTACTCATCTTAGACCGGCAAAAGGAAAACCATATGATTATACCTTTGCCTTGCGCTCTTAGATCCTTCTCTTCCACTTGATCATCATGTCCCTCATAATATGTGCATCTCCACCATGATCATCATTTCATGTCCATGCACCATCTCTTTGTGATCTTGTGGCCACCACTCCTTGCCACATACACCTTCATCACATGTGTTGCTTATGCCTAACTCAAAACACTTAACACATGGCATTAGCAACTTGGTGTTATTAATTACCAAAACCAAACTTGGGCTTTCAATCTTCTCCTTTTTGGTAATTGATGACAACCATCACAAAGATATGAAATGAAATCAATTCTCAATTTCGATAGTATTAGCTCCCCCTAGATATGTGCTACCATGAGTTTGGTTCAATTGTGCACATATGAATGGATTTGAATTTTGGGAGAGTTACTACTATCCAATTGATGCTAAGGTATATAGAATGGACCTCTGAAGCGTGATACCAATCGGAGTTGCCTTTATATACCATCCTTAGCATTGATGTAGCTAGACACCACTTGTAATACATCACTTGTAAAGATCACAAACACTAAAATACCCCGTGACATCAACATTATAAGCAAAGGTGTCTAGAAACCACTTGTAAAGCTACTCTTAACAAATCATCATTCAAGTTCTATTTCTAGCAATCACCATTCAATCATGAATATGAATTTAAGCTTTGCAATGCAACAAATCATCATGTTAATGCACATACACATGCAACAAATAATTTATGAGCTTGCTCTCCCTACTTGTTTGCTCAATTTTAATTTCTCTTCCCCTTACTATATCTTTCTCCCTCTTTGTGACTTTTCTATCTTTGTGACTTTTCTCTCCCCCTTTGTCAACAATCACCAAAAATGTGCCAATTTTAGTGAGAGTCAAGTCAATCAATATGAGGGAGGCCAAATTATGGTTCAATCTAGATCACTTGCCTAGAATATATAATTCGGTTTGATCCAAGGACAAGCTTCTTCACACCTCATAAAATATAAGGGTTATCTTGACCATGTTGAATTACACATCATGAGCTTATTTTCTAGATTCAACACTAGGTTTGCAAGCTCACAAACATGTCATATGCTACCACTAGATCAATCAAACATAAAAGCAATAGTGGTACCATATATACATTAAACTCATTTGATTTTCATGAATGAGCCTGTTTGTCATGCAAATATGTCTATATGTTCTAACCATATCCTTAGCAAAGTATGAATGATATGCCAAACAACTTTACCTTGCTATGTTGGAGGAGAAGCATGTCATATAAGAATGTGGGGGTACACTCATTTCAAGTTGAAGAAGTCAAGTATGTTCAATTCATTCTTCAACTTGTAAAATCTTTTCTCATCAAGTGGCTTTGTAAAGATATCGACTAGTTGATCTTCGGTGCCAATGCCTTGTATACAAATATTACCTTTTTGTTGATGGTCTCTTATGAAGTGATGCCTTATGTCAATGTGCTTGGTTCTTAAATGTTGAACCGGATTTTGAGTCATCTTGATAGTACTTTCATTGTCACAAAACAATAGCACATTCTTGAATTTTATTCCAAAGTCATTCAAGATGGCTTTCATCCAAAGCAATTGTGCACAACAACTACTGGCGCTAATATATTCGGCCTCGGCGGTAGATAGTGCAACACTATTTTGTTTCTTTGATGACCATGAAACAAGAGACCTTCCTAGTAATTGACAAGTGCCACTTGTGCTCATTCTATCAATCTTGCATCCACCATAGTCGGAGTCCGAATATCCAATCAACTCGAAATTAGATCCCTTAGGATACCATAGTCCAACATCATGAGTGCCCTTTAGATATCTCAATATCCTCTTGGTTGCTTTCAAGTGACTTTCTCTAGGTGAAGCTTGATATCTTGCACACTTGCAGACACTAAACATCACATCCGGCCGAGAAGCGGTGACATAGAGCAAACTTCCAATCATAGACCGGTATTGCTTTTGATCTACCATGTTGCCACTAGCATCAACACCCAATTGATCATTTGTACCCATTGGTGTACTCATTAGCTTAGCATCTTGCAATCCAAACTTCTTGATCATATCCTTGATGTACTTGCCTTGACTTACAAAAGTGCCATTCTTTACTTGTTTGATTTGAAGTCCAAGGAAATAACTAAGCTCTCCAATCATAGACATCTTAAACTCATTAGCCATCATTTTTCCAAACTCTTCACAAAAGTCTTGATTGGTTGATTCAAAAATGATATCATCCACATAGATTTGCAACACAAACAAGTCATTTCCAAGCTTCTTGGTAAAGAGAGTGGTGTCAACCTTTCCCATCTTGAACCCTTTAGAGAGGAGAAAGTCCATCAACCTCTCATACCATGCTCTAGGTGCTTGCTTCAAACCATACAATGTCTTCTTTAGCTTGTAAACATGGTCGGGCTTCTTGTCATCTTCAAAACCAGGAGGTTGCTCAACATAAACTTCTTCATTGATGTAGCCATTGAGAAATGCACTCTTGACATCCATTTGATAGAGCTTGATATTGTGTGCATAAGCATATGCTAATAAGATTCTAATAGCCTCTAATCTTGCAACGGGTGCATATGTCTCTCCAAAGTCAAGACCCTCAACTTGAGTGTATCCTTGTGCTACTAATCTTGCTTTGTTCCTCACAACCATGCCATCTTGATCTTGCTTATTTCTAAAGACCCACTTAGTACCAATCACATTGTAGTTCTTTAGCCTCTCAATAAGTTTCCAAACTTGATTTCTAGCAAAGTTGTTTAGTTCTTCATGCATGACATTTACCCAATCGGAATCCTTTAAAGTATCTTCTAATTTCTTAGGTTCTTCAAGTAACACGAATGAGTAATGCTCACAAAAGGATGCTAGCCTTAATCTAGTTTGAACACCACTTTGAATTCCACCAATGATTTGGTCCAATAGATGATCTCTTGCAATACTAGTAGGTTGGAGTATTGGGAGTTGATTGCTTCCACTTGTTTGACCTTGAACTTGAGCTTCATCATGAGTACTACTAGAGCTTGCTTGATTTGTATCAATTTGCACACTTTGATTGATCACATGAATATCATCATCATCAACTTGCCTTGGCCTAACATCACCAATGTCCATGTTCTTCATTGCATTTGACAATTGATCTCCTCTCACATCATCAAGGTTTTGAGCCTCATTTTGAGACCCTTGGGTTTCATCAAACTCAACATCATGAACTTCTTCCAAGGTGCCATTTGTGAGATTCCAAACTCTATATGCTTTGCTTGTGGTAGAATAACCAAGTAAGAATCCTTAATCACATTTCTTTTCAAACTTGCTTAATCTAGTGCCTTTCTTGAGAATATAGCATTTGCAACCAAACACTCTAAAGTATGCAATGTTGGGCTTTCTTTCATTCAATAGCTCATATGGTGTCTTCTCAAGCTTCCCATGGCAATAGAGACGGTTGCTACAATAGCAAGCCGTGTTGATGGCTTCACTCCAAAATGAATGACTAACATTGTATTCACTAAGCATTGATCTTGCCATATCAATCAAGGTTCTATTCTTCCTTTCAACTACACCATTGGATTGAGGAGTGTATGTTGGAGAGAATTGATGTCCAATACCAAGATCATCACACAAATCTTCAATTCTTGTGTTCTTGAACTCACTACCATTGTCACTTCTAATCTTCTTGATGGTAGTTTCAAACTCATTTTGCACCCTCTTGACAAAAGATTTGAATAGATCATAGACATTACTCTTGTCATAGAGGAAGAACACCCAAGTATATCTAGTATAGTCATCAACAATCACAAAACTATACTTATTGCCACCAATGCTAGTGTATGTTGTTGGCCTAAACAAGTCCATGTGTAATAGCTCAAATGCCTTTGATGTGCTCATTTCACTCTTAGTAGGATGTGCATTTCCAACTTGTTTGCCAGCTTGACAAGCACTATAAGGTTTATCCTTCTCAAAAGTGACATCTTTCAAGCCTCTAACTAAGTCATGCTTCAAAAGTTTGTTCAATTGTTTCATTCCAACATGACCAAGCCTTCTATGCCATAACCAACCCATACTAGATTTGCTAAGCAAGCATGAAGTCAATTGTGTCTCATTATCATTGAAGTCAACCAAGTATAAGCTACCATGTCTAAATCCTTTGAATATCAAATTTGATCTATCAACACTTATGACTTCAACATCATCACTACCAAATATGCACTTGAAGCCAAGATCACAAAGTTGTGCCACCGATAAAAGATTGAAATCCAAGCTCTCAACTAGCAACACATTAGATATGCTCATGTCATTTGAGATAGCAATTTTACCAAGCCCTTTGACCTTGCCTTTCTTGTTGTTGCTGAAAGTGATAGCATCAAAACCACCATTTTGACTTGTATCAATTGATTTGAACATATAAGAATCTCCGGTCATATGTTGAGTGCACCCACTATCAAGCACCCAATGCCTTCCTCCGGCTTTATAATTGACCTACAAGATAAGATCAATTCTTTTTAGGTACCCAAACTTGTTTGGGTCCTCCAAGGTTAGTGACCAAGCTCTTTGGTACCCAAATGACTTTATTCTTTGAGCCCATTCATGGTGTACCAATGAACTTAGCATGAACACCATTTGTACCCTTGGTAAGCATATAGAAAGAATCAAACTTAATTGAGGATACATTAGCATTGGATTTCTTGTTCATGCATTGTTGCTCTATGTGACCAACTTGCTTGCACACTTTGCAATAGCTACTATTGTTCTTCACAAAACGAGTCTTGTAAAGAGCAAAAGCGGCCTTACCTTTCTTGAGGTTATAGCCCAATCCCTCTTTATAGAGAGAAGCCCTTTGGCTACCCAAGCACATAAGCAAGCGATCCTCACCACCATAAGCCTTAGCTAATGTGTGATTGAGCTCTTTTACCTCCTTCTTAAGATTTTCATTCTCAACTATAAGTGTGGAGTCACAAGTGAAACCATCACTACTAGATGAGGATGATGTAGATGCGCTACATGAAGGGTTAGTGGGAGCAACAACAATAGGCTTATGAAAAGATTTATCAATTATATCATATGATATGCCTATGTTACAAGTTTTAGCTTTCTCAACATTAGTTGGCATGTTTTCACATTTTTTAACTAGATAAGAATGAGCTTCTTCAAGCTTAGTGTGAGACTTTTGAAGCTTCTTATGGTCTACCTTTAGACTCTCATAAGATGCCCTAAGCTCATCAAGTTCTTGCATAATATTTTCTTTTCCTTAAGCAAGCTCTTGTACTCCTTTCTAGATTCTTTAAAATGTTGAGTGCAATCTTCTAGCATAGTGATTAGTTCATCTTTAGTGAATTCTTCTTCATCATTATCACTATCATTATCATGATCACTCTCATCTTCGGGTGATACCTTAGCGGCCTTAGCCATGAAGCACGATGGAGTGTCGAAGAGGGAGACCTTCTCTTGGATGGCAATGCTAGCATGTCCCTTCTTCTTGCTCTTGTTGTCATCCTCATCATCACTTGAGGAATCATCACTATTCCATATAGCAACATGAGAATCATTCTTCTTCTTATGAGAGCTCTCCTTCTTTTCTTGCTTCTTCTTTTACTTCTTTCTCTCCTTCTTGATAGCATCTTTATCATCACTATCATAAGAACATTTTGCAATGAGATGGTCCTTGCTATGACATCTAAAGCATCTCATGGTATGCTCATTCTTCTTGGATGAGTTCTTCCTCCTTCTTGCACAAAAGCCTTTCTTCTTCATGAATTTGCCAAATTACTTGACAAAGAGAGCCATCTTCTCATTAATGTCATCACTATCACAAGAGCTTAAGTCTTCATCACTTGATGATTCAATCTTAGATTTGCCCTTGGATGTGGTGGCTTTGAATGCCACACTCTTCTTCTTTTCATCATCTTTCTTCTTATTTTCTTTCTTCTTCTTCTTGACCAACTTATCCTTCTCATCATCTTCTCTATATGAATCATCGGTCATCACTTCTTGAAATATTTGTTGAGGAGTTGAATCCTTCAATATAGTCCTCACTAGCACGGTGATCAATGTATCAAACCTCTTGGGTAAGCTTCTCAAGAACTTCATAGAGAATTGGTTGTCCTTGACCTCCTCACCAAGTGCCTTGAGCTCATTGACAATGACTTGCAACCGATAAAACATTTCTGGTACACTCTCATCATCTTGTATTTTAAAGCTTGAAAATTTTTCTTGCAAGATATATGCTTTAGCGGTCTTTGTGCCTTCGGTGCCCTCAAAAGTTTCTTCTAGCTTGGCCCAAGCATCATGAGCAATCTCAATGTTCTTCACTTGCTCAAAGGTCTTGTCATCTAGTGCCTCATGAAGAGCACTAATGACAATGTCATTGCATTGGAGCTTCTTCTCTTCCACCGGTGTAGGTGCTTCTAGATTAGCAACCTCAAATTTTGTTTCGGTGACCTTCCCACTTCTCTATTGATTGACTTGAGGTGTGCGGTCATCTTAACCTTCCAATATGCATAATTTATGCCATCAAAGTGAGGTGCCTTCTTGGTGTTGTTGATGTGCAAGCTTAATTGAGCCATTTCTTTTTCACCGTAGGTTGTTAAGCCTCAAATAAATGGTGCCTCGGCTCCAATACCACTTTTAAGGTCCAAATAGGCTAGAAGGGGAGGGGTGAATAGCCTAATTAAAACTTCTACAAGAATTACTTAACCACACTGTAGTACGAAAGGTGGCAAAGCAAATGCACTAGCTCTAACTAATTAAGCAAGCCACCTACACAAGTCTAGAACAAGGCTATTCACTAAACACAACAACAACTACAAGCTAGATAGAAAAAGTAATGCGAGAGAAGAGTTTCGAGTGATTATACCACCGTGTAGAGAAGAGAAATACCAATCAATCAATCAATCATACAATAGAAAACCTCAGGAAGAGAATGACACAAGAATTTATCCCAAGGTTCACTTGCTTCCCGGCAAGCTACTCCCCGTTGTGGCGATACACCCACTTGTCGGTTCGCGAGCTAATCGACTATCAAGAGTCGAGCCCTCGGCGGGCACCGCACAACCGCACACAAGATGGGGATCCTCCAAGCCACGAGCTCCACTAGAGTATACAATTTGTGAACTCCCGCGGGAAAGGATCAAGAACCCCTTACAACACTTGGTGAGGGCTCCAACAATCTCCAATTGCGAGCTCAATCACCTCCGCTGCTCCAAGCCGTCTACCGTGTTGGGAAACACGGAAGAGTAACAAGAAATCCACAGCAACTCGAAGATCAAGTGCCTTTAGAATGCAACTCTCAAGCAATGCACTTGAATCTCACTCAATCTCACTCAAGATGTGCAACCAAGCAAAGAGATGAGTGGAGGGGTTGTTCTCTAGCTCAAAGGATGTCTCTAGATCTCAAAGTATGCAAGAGTTGCCCTCAAACCCCGGACATCTTCTATTTAGCGAAGGGGTACGCAGCTAGCCGTTACCGGACGATGCAGTTCAAAACGTGCTGACCGGACGCGTCCGGTCACTACAGGACAAGCGTGAATAGTGCACGTCAGAAGTTACCATTGTCGTGACCGGACGCGCTCTAGCGTTTGACCAGACGCGCTGCACCTGGCGTCCAGTCGGAGTCCAGTAAGCTCCCACCGTGACTGGACGCGTCTGATCACACGTGACCGGACGCGCCGTGCGTCCGATCAGCACTCTGCTGCGCTCTGCCCCTCTGGACGCCTGACCGGACGCTCCGGTTCCTTGAGGGACCGGACGCGCCGGTCACACGCGCTTCTTCTGCGCACAGGTGAACTGACCGGACATGCTGGTCAGGCCAGACCAGCGTCCGGTCACAAACCCTAACACCTGCGTGCCTGACAACTGCTAAGAACTGACCGGACGCGTCCGTTCAAACCGCGACCGCGTCCGGTGCAGCGTTCGGTCACCACAGTGACCGTCGTTCGCCTCCGTTTCTTTTCCGACTTCTGGCGCAGTAGAAAATAGGCATTTCGCTTCCCCAAAAAGCGCCGAATCCCGCCTCGCAAGCTCGGCGGGAGGGAGAGAGGAACCCAAACCCTTCTCTACCGCTTAAACTTCATCGCCTTCACAAATATGCTAACACCACTATGTGTATATCACCATATGCATGTGTGTTAGCATTTCACAAACATTTTTCAAGGCGTTATGTTAGCTCTCAACTAGATCCTAATGCATATGCTCAAGACATTGATCTAGTGGCACTTGATTCCCGAGCTAACCGTGATTGCCCCTCTTGATAGTCGGCTATGTATCCTAAACCCGGTCAATCACTTCTCTACTCATCTTAGACCGGCAAAAGGAAAACCCTATGATTATACCTTTGCCTTGCGCTCTTAGATCCTTCTCTTCCACTTGATCATCATGTCCCTCATAATATGTGCATCTCCACCATGATCATCATTTCATGTCCATGCACCATCTCTTTGTGATCTTGTGGCCACCACTCCTTGCCACATACACCTTCATCACATGTGTTGCTTATGCCTAACTCAAAACACTTAACACATGACATTAGCAACTTGGTGTCATTAATTACCAAAATCAAACTTGGGCTTTCAACGCCCTAGAACAGGGCTTGAAAGGGGAGGTGGTGGCGTGACCTAGGGCAACACGAACGAGTTAGGTGGTGATGCAGGGTGTGATAAACTGGCTGACCGGGGCAAAGTGATGGGTGGTGCAGATATTGACCATGGAGGTGAGGTCTTCTCTCCCTCTCCTCTCTAAATCTCATCACCCTATCTTCCTTTCTCGCATCTGACTGACAAGAGGGCGTTGCCCCAGTGCCAGCTACCAGTAGGCGAAGCCGTGGGCTCGGTGGCAGACGCCATCATCAATAAGGGAGGGGGGAGGATAGATAGGCTTCTTCGATGGGCTTGGTGGGTCGTCTCTATGGCTCATCAGACTTTTTTCGTTAAATTTCAAAGCCCATTATCATTGTCTGTTGGTAACGCAAGCCGTCAATGATCATCGATTATCACCACTGGCTTTTACCAATGAAGGTTGAAACCAGTGGTGCTAAGGGTTTTTAAACTGGCAGTGATGACCTTGATGTGTAGCAGTGAGAGAGAATTGGTGGGAGAGTGCAGTGGTCGATGGATGAGATATAGGAGAGAAAGGGTTACCATGTAAATGGCCCTAGACCTTTTCTTTCTCTAGATGAGACCTTATGAGGTTTGCCTTTAAAAATATGGTATACTTTTTTTTTAAAGAGGTGACCTTCTTAAAAGGCTTGCCTTTAAATTTTTATTTGAGACGAGTTGCGCTAAAATCATTTTTGCGATAATGTGTACGTTCCATATATACACATAGTTGCATGTTGGCAAACCTTCACTAGCTATTTACTCAGGAAAACGTGGAAAACTATTCGGTGCAAATCATCTCCTTGGTGAAATCATGAAAACTCCTTAAAACAACATACTTAGTAGTTTTAAATTTTTTTGAAACCATGCACATCTATAATACATCTATTTAGATACATATTTATTAGAAAAGTTTCCTCTTAATGAAAACTTGTGCTTCAGCACATGTTCGTGAAAAAAATATTTATTTAATTGAAAACGATGCACAAACCATTAGCAAGCATGTACATCAAGAATTAAAGCCAGCTGCGCATCTGATTGTGGTTATCACCGTTCTGATTTCTGAACATGCAAGTAGCAGGTTATCAGTTAATTAGCTGTTGCATTGGAAACCAGCAAGCGCCGCCGCCGTTGGTTCTTGGCCGCGACCACAGTGCAGAGCAGAGACTCGGCACGCCGCCGCACATATATCTGCTCGACGGCGACCCGCGGTGAGATAGCAAAGCAGCAGCCTCGCCATCAGTCGTACCACAGATCGGAGCAGCTAGATAGCTTAGCACAGTAGTGACTGGAGAGAGATCAAGCTTCAACTCGACACCGTACCTTTTGAACGGATCGGAGCTGCATCTAGCTACTGTGACATGAGCATCGCTGTCTCACCCCCGCGCGCGCTCTATTACCGGCTCATCTCGTCCAAGTGGTCCTTTTCAAGTATCTACTTGTATCTATCAGCAAGGAGAAGAGGAACCACTGCACGCCTCCTGCTCGTATCATAGACACACACTACACGGTCCTCTGATCTCGACATCATCTTATCGCTACGGACTAGGATTACGGCAGCTCGCTGTCCCCTTGGCGCCAGCTTGATTCCTATTTAGGTCAAATCACACGCTACTAGGGAATAAATAATCTTCATAGGCGGACAGGAATTGATTTTCAGATGTGTCTTGCCAACTGCTCTCTAGAAATTGTCCATTTTCAGTGGCGGGTTTCCAAACACCTATGGTATTGATCTCTTGAGGTAGGCCAAAACATTAGTTGTCTTAAGAAATCGATCTCTATAATGGGCCATTAATTTTCAGAGATAGTTGGCAATAAGGCCATCTGCCACTGAAAATCTATTTCAAGATGCGGTTCAGTTGCTCCCCACTCCCCTCCAGTGTATCTTTACAGGTGGTTTTTTTATGGTGCACGTCTAGAAAAAATAGAAACGTCTCTAAACATTGTTTCTGTAGCAGTGAAGACAATGTCATTTTAAGAAACCTCGGTCAGATCACCTCTCGTCAAAAGAAATACATACATATAAAAATATTTAGATGCTTGGTCGATATCTTAATAACCGTGTATCTTCTATCATTTCAACAAATATTGCAGGAAGGACAGGCTCTCAAGATTGCTTTCATATGATGGTGTCCAAGGCACCACTCCTTGTGAATGAATGTGCATAGCTAGAGTCGATGATGTTATATATGTAAACAGCAACTAGACCATAGTGCTGCCATTTATCGAGTATTTAAGTTAGGGTCTGTTTGGAAGAGCTTCTTCCCTAGACAGTCAGTATAATATGTTAAGGTTTGTTTCATGTTTTATTTAAATGAAATGTACTTTCTTCCTCTGTTTCAAATTACTTATCGTTTTAGCTTTGTCCTAAGTTAAACTTCTCTAAGTTTCATCAAGTTTAGAGGAACATCTATAATATCAAGTTAGTTTCATCATATACACTATGAATACCTTTAATTTGTTTTCTATATAGATGATAATATACTCTGTAAATTCAATCAAATTGGAAAAGTTTGAATCAGAATAAAGTTAAACAATTTGCAACTTTGAAATAGAGAGATAAAGTTAAAACGAGTTACAATTTAATTAGCTATTTTTATTGCTATCTTGTTTAACGTAAGTATGACTACGACACCTTGTCACATCAAGTTATCATCAGAATATAGTGGATGAAAGATACGTGCTTCCAATAAAATTTAGACAATTAAAAATGATTTGAGAAAACACGTTGATCAATCGAGTTTTCTTTTGGAGGCAACGCAATTTTTTGAGCTAGTAGGAACAAAACCAAGCATATATCTCTTTGTCGACTGAAATTTTTATGATTCGAGATAGAAACCATCATTCGAGAGACCTTTTTTTTCCCTTTTGTTGCAATGGTCTTATCTAGTATCATTTATATAAGTAGTGTCTTTGTATATTGTTGCATCAACAAAACATGTCTACATGTTGTTTCCACTTGCTTGTTTGACTATCTTGTTCTTATTTATTATTGTATATTCTGCTAAGGACCTGGCCAGTTTAATTAATTAACACTAATAATAATCAAACAACTCAAACATTGCAGCATTTATGACGTTGAGGAACTCCTAGAATCTGATCCCCCCCTCCAAACATTGTTCGTTCACCCCAGACTAGCCTGGGTTTCAATTCTGAGGACCCAAACGGGCCGTTTCCCAAACAAAAAGAATTGCGACTGTTTCCGGCCCAACAGGCCACATGATTGAGCCTGTCACCCACCACGGCCCACAAGTCCTAACCCTAGCAGGTCACAGCGCCGCCACGAGGGGGAGGGGGAGCAGGAGCATCCACGAGAGGAGAGCGCCCCCATCCGTCTCTCATCTCACCAGAAGCGAAGCCGGAGGAGGCGGAGGAGGGAGAGAGGAGATCGCGAGCAGCCGGAGCCGGAGGCCGAGAAGATGAAGACGTTCGACCCGTGGCCGGTCTTCTTCCGCCGGGAGTGGAGGCGCAACTGGCCCTTCCTCACGGGGTTCGCCATCACCGGATTCCTCATCACCAAGATGACGGCCAACTTCACCGAGGAGGACCTCAAGAACTCCAAGTTCGTCCAGGAGCACAAGAGGCACTGACCGACCAGGTGAGCCCCCCCGATCCGTCCGATTCTAGATCTCGGCCCCCATCTGGTTGACGCTTGTGTGCGATGCCGATGACGCTAGGGGATGCGGCGCGATGTGTCCGCAATCCGCAATCTGTTCTGGGGATCGGTGCCACTGCCGCTAGTGATGCCACGGGATTTATTTTTTGGGGTCTTGTAGCCTAGCCTAGCCTGTTGATTGATCACACCTTTGATTGATTCCATTGCTGTTAGAATTTGCCGATTGGAGTAGCACCGATGTGTCAGATTTCCATCATGCTGGAGTTAGTTTCATCTCCCAACAGCAGTGATTCTTAGGTTCTCATTTCTTGTGGCCATTCTAGCACTTATCCATTAATAAATGTTATTATATCACTTTATTGTATTTTCGTAACAGTAATCTTAATCTATGCCAACGGTGCCAGATTGCAGCGGCAGAGGAATGGTGTAGGATCAATGTGGCTTCAATCCTGCGCTGATGCAACCTGGCATCGGTGCTGACGTGCTGTAGATCTGTTTTCCGTATATTTTGTACACTGACTGATGCCCCCATCAATGTTCTTAATCATCTCCTATAGCAAAGTTTGATGGGTCTAGTCTTTGTTTTGATGGCTTGTTTTCGTTTATTTTGGAAAGCTAAAATTGAACCTGTAAATACATTCGGGTGGCATTGACCCAAACACCCTGTGCCTGCTTATTAGTACAAGCTAGTAGCCTGTGTGTGGACAATTAGTCGGATCAAACTTGTTAGCAAAGTAGGAAACAGCTAGCAGTGGTACTAGTAGATAAATGGCTAACTTTGGTTGTTGATCTCCTTGATGACTTGTGGAGGATTAATCAGTTGTCCATGGTAGTTTCTTTGTGATTTTGTTCACATGATAAGCTATCTATAAAAAGGTTTATTTTAATTGGGGAACCTATAAGAGGATCTCTACAGGATGCCTCTGCAAAACCTCAACCGTGGTCAGCAACTGAAGCCTTACCTAAATTATCTGTGATCCTAGCTAATTTTCTGTTATGTTGCCATGCCTGAATTTCATAAATGAAAGACTTCTTGTGGCAAAGAAGGTGGACTGTGTCCCTGAATTTCATAAATGAAAGACTTCTTGTGGCAAAGAAGGTGGACTGTGTCCTTTAGATTTAACTGTGTCTAACCACACATGGATTGTTGGGTACGAGATAGCAGCTCACGAGTAGAATTAAACTCTTAATATGTATATGAGCATTGACATTAGATGGAGCTAATTGATTGTTGAGGTCCTTGAGGACTGTTGGCACTAGCACCTAATGCCCAGGTGAGCAGCACCTGCTCCCCTTCCCTCTCCCTCTCCCCTGAACCAAGGAACCAGCACACACACACACACTGCTCAGTTTCAGCTGAAACTGAAGTCACAAGAGATGGTGGCAAGAGCTGCATTTTCCATTGCATTGCTTCCTAATTTATACAAGCAAGCTACCAACTACATAGTACATGATGGTATGGCTGAGTACAGCCCCCATCACCTTGGTACAGCCAAGACATGGCTGGTGTACCTCTACCTACTCCTAGAGCATGGTATACATCACCTTCTACTCCTATAGTACTAGGGATGGCCTAGTGCCATACAAGCTGCAGTGTTCAGGGCTGGACAGCAGAGCTGACCATGTACCTGCCCTTGACTGCAATGGAGGATCAGCAGATTATGTCTAACAATCTTCCCCTAATCCTGCTGTTCTTTCTTGACCTCAACCATGCCAATCATCCCTCTCAGCTCCTGGAACCGAAGCCGACCAAGTGACTTGGTGAGGATGTCAGCGAGTTGCCGTTTGGTGTCGACGAACTCGATGACGAGCTGCCCTCCATCGACGCAATCACGAAGAAAGTGAAACTTCACATCTATGTGCTTGCTTCTGTCGTGGAGAACTGGATTCTTTGCCAACGCAATTGCTGGCTGGTTGTCCACCTTGAGTGCCGGCGGCTGGACCTAGGCTCCGGTGAGCTCTGCCAGCAGCCGCCGCAGCCAGACCACCTGGCATGCCGCCGTGGCTGCTGCGACATACTCCGCCTCACATGTCGACAGCGCCACCATCTTTTGCTTCAAGGATTGCCAGGCAATCGGCGACGATCCGAGGAAGACGAGGACACCCGAAGTACTCCGCCTCCCATCAACGTCGCCGGCCATGTCCGCATTGCTGAAGACCGTCAGCGCTGCATCTTCCGAGGCCTTGGGCGGTGCCTCGCTGAACACCGAGAGCTGGATGCTCCCGCGCTTGGGGAAGACAATGCCCAGCTCTGCCGTGCCCTGGACATAGCGGAGCAGCCGCTTGACTGCCGCCCAGTGGTCTTCCCTTGGATCCTCCATGAAACGGCTCACGTAATCCACCGCGAACGCGATGTCCGGCCGAGTGTGCGTGAGCCAGCGCAGCCCGCCGACGATGCTTCGGTAGAGCGTAGCGTCTACCTTCGCCGCCGAGCTTGCCCGCGAGAGCTTGATCCGCTCCTCCATGGGTGTGGCCACAGCCTTGCAGCCCGCCATGCCCGCTCGCTCCAACAGCTTCAGCGCGTAGGCGCGCTGCCCAAGCTTCACTGCATCCGCGCTCTGCTTCACCTCGATGCCGAGGTAGTACGACAGAGCTCCCAGGTCGCTCATGCGGAACTTGGCGCCCATCTCCTCCTTGGAACGCGCAATGTCCTGCGCGCGCGCCCCGGTGACGATGAGATCGTCGACGTACACCCCGACGATGAGGTGCTCCTTCCCCCGTCGGCGGGTGTACAGCGCATGCTCAGTGGCGCAGCGTGCGAACCCGAGCTCCGCCATGGTGGCGTCGAGCTTGTCGTTCCACGCCCTCGGCGCTTGCCGCAGCCCGTACAGGGCCTTCCTGAGGCGCAGCACCTTATGCTCAGCGCCCTTCACCACGAACCCCGGCGCCTGCTTGACGTAGACCACCTCCGCCAAATCACCATTGAGAAAGGCAGACTTGACGTCGAGGTGGTGGACTTGCCAGTCCTTGGCTGCCGCGAGCGTGAGGAGGAGCCGCACCGACTCCATCCGCGCCACTGGCGCGAACACCTCCTCGAAGTCAATTCCCTCGCGTTGCACGAAGCCGCGCGCCACCAGGCGTGCCTTGTGCTTGACGACGGCGCCACGTTCATCCTTCTTGACCTTATAGACCTACTTTAGTCCGATCGGCCGGCAGCCCGACGGCGGATCGACCAAATCTCAGGTCTTGTTGGCTTCGATCGCCTTCATCTCCTCGATCATGGCCCGTCGCCACTCCGCGTCGCGCTCCGCAACCGCGAACGTGGCCGGCTCCTCCGCGCTCATGAGCAGCAGTGCTTGATCGTCGTCGAGCAGGCGCGCAGCCAGTCCTGGCACCGGCGCGTTGCCGACGACATTGTCGACGCGCCGGAACCGAATCTCCTCCCCTTCGTGGAACGCGTCCACGAACTCGTCGAGATTGGACGGTGGAGTAGCGTACTCCACCATCGATGCTCCCGGCGTCCCCTGTTCGTGCAAAACAGGGGGGGAGTCCGCCATTGGGCCCGACGAGCTGTAGTGCCCTGCTCCCGGTGGGCTAGGTGGTTCCTCCACCTCCGCCGCCGTGGGCTTTGCTGCTTCCCCGGCCGCCGACTCCCCTTCTCCCGCTTCCCTGGTCGTTGGAGCCTGCTGCGCCTCGCCGTGACCGTGCACCACCAGCCGCTCCACAACGAACGTGTCTCCAAGCCCGTGGCCCTGCTCCGCCTCCAGCTCCTCGGCATTCCAGTCCCAAGCCGCCGCCTCGTCGAAGACGACGTCCCTGGATACCATCACCTTGCCCCTTGCCGGATCGTACAGCCGGTAGGCTTTGGATCCTTCCTCGTAGCCGAGGAACACCGCCTTCGTGCTCCTGTCTTCAAGCTTGCCGAGGCCGGGCTTGGTTGTCTTGACGTAGCCAACGCACCCGAACGTGCGCATAAACACCACGTTCGGCTTGCGCCCGTGCCAAGCCTCGAACGGAGTTTGCCCCTTCAGGGCCTTCGTGGGCGCACGGTTCAGGATGAAGACCGCCGTCGTCACGGCTTCGCCCCAGAACGTCGCCGGCATCTTCTTCGCTTTCATCATGGAGCGCGCCATGCCGACGATCGTCTGATTTCGGCGCTCCACCACGCCATTCTGCTGCGGTGAGTAGGGCGCGGTGAGGTGGCGCCCCACCCCCTCGGCGCAGTAGGTGGCAAATTCCACCGCCTTGAACTCACCGCCGCGGTCGGTCCTCAAGACCCGGAGCTTCTTCCCGGACTCAGCCTCAGCTCGAGCCTTGAAGCCCTTGATGACGTCCGCCGCGTCGCTCTTGCTCGTCAGGAGCTGCAGCCACATGTAGCGACTGCAGTCGTCCACGAGCAGGAGGAAATACCTCCGGCCTCCGTGCGTCGCCGGCGTGATTGGCCCGCAAAGGTCCCCATGGACCAGCTCGAGCGGATCAACCGCGCGATACCTTGTCGCCTTGGGGAACGGTAGCCGCCTCTGCTTCCCCGCCAGGCAGCTGTCGCAAAGCTCGCCGGTGTGCTTGATCTGCGGCAGCCCGGTCACCATCTTCCCCAGCCGCCCGAGCGCGTCGAAGCTCAGGTGGCCGAATCGACCATGCCACAACCATGACTCCTCCGAGCACGACGCCGCAAGGCACACCGGCTGCTCTACCTTCAAATCCAGCAGGTAGAGGCGGTTATGGGACCTCGATACCTTAGCTAGGAGTCGGCCATCCTGGTCCCTGATGCGCAGCACCCCATTGCGGATCAACACCTCTGCACCGTGCTCATCGAGCTGTCCTAGGCTGACGATGCTCGATCGGAGCTCCGGGATGTAGTAGACGTCCGTGAGCGCGCGGTGCTCTCCGTTCTTGCACCGGAAGAGCACGGTGCCGCGCCCTCGGATCTGCACCCGGGAGCCATCGCCGAACCTGACGCTCCTGGCGTGCTTCTCGTCCAGCTCGGAGAAAGCGGCGCGGCAGCCTGTCATGTGGTTGCTCGCCCCGGAGTCGAGGTACCACCTCGGCTCTGACTCGTCTCCGGCAGCTCCCAGGTGGACCTGCGCACGCGGCTCATCAAGGTGAACAACCGGCGGCGCAGACCTCTGCTCCAGCTCCGCCACCTCTGCTTCGCCGCTCTCCGCGCAGAACACCCCCATCAAGAGCGCGTGCTCGCCGTCGCTGTCATCCCGAGCAAGGTGCGCCTCCTCCTTCCTCTCCGGCTTCTTGTTTGGGCACTCCCGTGCCCAGTGCCCCACCTCGCCGCACTTGCGGCAAGCATTGGGGTCGGGGAACTTCTTCCCCCTCTTCTTCTCCGCCGGTGCTTTGCCACGCTGCTTTCCGCCGTTGCCGCCGCCATGGTCACCGCCACCGCGACTGGAGTCTTCCCCGGTCTTGCGCTTCTCCTTCATCCGTGCCGACCACTCCTCCTCTGTCAACAGCAGCTTGGGCTTCTCCTTCTCCGGCGGCGCGCGATCCTCCACCGCGCGGAGCCGCCCGGTGACGTCCTCGAGCGACAATGTGGACAAGTCCAGCATCGTCTCGATGGACAGGGCAAGTTGCGCGTATTTGGCCGGCACGACGCGCAGCAGCTTGGCCACGACGTCCTCGTCGTCGACCGGCTTGCCGTAGGTGGCTAGCTGACTCGCGATCGACTGCAGCCGAAGCGCGAAGTCCTCCACGGCCTCTCCGGGCTTGAAACGAAGGTCGTCGAACTCGCGGCGCAGCTGCTGCGCCTTCGCCTTCTTGGCTCGGTCCGAGCCGAGGCGGAAGGACGCAAGCATGTCCCACGCCTCCTTCGCCGTGTTCTTCGACCCGATGGCCTCATGGAACTCGGACGGCGTGGACGCCATGAGCGCCTCCATGACGCCCACCTCCGCATCCTCACCGGCATTGCCGGTCTCCACCGCCGCCCACCACCGCCGCGCGCGCAGCTTCCACTTCATGTGGACAGCCCACTCGCCGTAGTTGGTGCGGGTGAGCATCGGCCAGGTATTGGACCCGCCGACCTCCCTCACCGTGCGCACCTCTACTGCGGGCTGGGATGCCGAGGCCAGCTGCCTCTCCATGGCCGCTGCTGCAGCCGCCGCCGCAGCTGCCTCTGCACCGCCCCCCGCGCCCGCTGCAGCAGTGTCCATCACCGGCGACTACACCCAGCGACTTGTACGGCTCCGATACCAGGTGTTGGCACTAGCACCTAATGCCCAGGTGAGCAGCACCTGCTCCCCTTCCCTCTCCCTCTCCCCTGAACCAAGGAAGAAGAAGAGCAGAGCTCTTCTTCAGCACACACACACACTGCTCAGTTTCAGCTGAAACTGAAGTCACAAGAGATGGTGGCAAGAGCTGCATTTTCCATTGCATTGCTTCCTAATTTATACAAGCAAGCTACCAACTACATAGTACATGATGGTATGGCTGAGTACAGCCCCCATCACCTTGGTACAGCCAAGACATGGCTGGTGTACCTCTCTCTACCTACTCCTAGAGCATGGTATACATCACCTTCTACTCCTATAGTACTAGGGATGGCCTAGTGCCATACAAGCTGCAGTGTTCAGGGCTGGACAGCAGAGCTGACCATGTACCTGCCCTTGACTGCAATGGAGGATCAGCAGATTATGTCTAACAAGGACATGTGGACGATCTAAAGTCATTGCCCGTATGCTATTAGTCGTGTTGAGCATCTCCAACAGCTCTCCTTTCCCTTTAACCCCTAAAACTGGTTATGTGATAATCCCTTTTAATAAAGGGGAATTAGAGGATGGCTGCTCCAGCAGTTCCCCTGTTTCTTCATTGTCCTTTTTTTTACATTTCTTCTTCCTTTTGCATATACGTTACCCTTTCAAACTCTATTTCAACATCATAATAATTCAAACTCATGCCATACACAATTCAAGAATATTTCAAATCCATAGTTTACTAGTGAAGCATACTTGTGTGGTATATAACATAAAGCAGGCAGAACTTAGGAATACAAGCCATGTTCAAAACAGTTGTATAAGATAATCCAAAACTGAAGCAAACATGTTGCACTAAACGGGAAGAACTAACTGCTAGAAGTAGAAAGCTATCGTGCTCACTTTGAGTAAACCACATTCGTCATAAGCTATCCCACTTTTTTCCCAGTCAGACCTAGAAATGTACCTGTAGCTTTTCTCTACTGAAAAAAAACAAGCTTCATCACAGAGGACACTTCATCACAAATGGATCATACTACTGAAGCTAGGGGAGGTGTTGGACAGGTGCATGTCAACCTCTGTGTTCTGAAAGAGATGCACAAAACGATTGGGGGTCTCATTGACGACTTCCTACCACTGCAGTTGGTGGCCGTCATGGCTGCTGACATTGCGTGTGCTACTGCTGGTGAGGGGGCCAGGTGTTGCCCATGGCATGGAGGGTGGTGGTGAGCTGCTAGGCGGAAGTTCATGTGGCAGAGGCGCGGTCGTGTGAGAGAGGGCCAAGGGGTGGGAGGGGAATAGATAGGAAGGGGAGAGGGGCGGTATCCACTTTCTTTAGACTTTAGGGCGTGAACAACAGATGCATACAGTATCGTAATCCTCTTCATTAAAAAGTTGCTGTCCACCTATCAAAAAAAAAAAAAAAGAAGTTGCTGTCCACGTGGATGAAGAAAGCTCGAGGCTGTTAAACTTCCAATGCAGATCAATACATCTATTTTATTCAAACGGTCTCACTACACTCTGTACTCTTTCTGGTCCCCTCTTTCTCTCTCTGTCATGGAGATTCTCTTCGTTTCTGCAAAAGCGCAGGACTCTGGTTGGATCCAAGCTTATAGCGTGCACTCGAGCAGTGGCTTGCGCTTTATGTCAGGTGAAGCCATTGCTTCATCTGCAGGGTAATCTAACAACCTGCAAAACCACTGCTTGAGCTGATCTGGATGGATAACGGGATGTGGACTCTGGGACTACCAGCCACGCTGTAGCATTGGGCATGGCCTTAGGTGACAGGGAGGGGAATAAAGCTTTATCTGACCATATCTTACACCTTATTAGTATCTCCTTAGCACATGTGTAAACTTTGTTAGAATCAAACTTGTTAGCAAAGTAGCAAACAACTAGCAGTAGCACTAGATAAAAAGCTACTTTGGCTGTTGATATCCTTGAGGACTTGTGGAGGATTAAGCAGTTTTCCATGTTAGTTTGTGATTTTGTTCACATGTTAAGCAATTTACGATTTATGGTAAAAGATGTTAAAATAAATGGTTTCTTGTAATTATGGAACTGGAACCTATAAGTAAGATCTGCAGGATGCCTTGCAAAGTCTCAAACATGGTCAGCAACTGAAGCCTTACCTTAAATTATCTGTGCTACTGGCTTGATGGGATTGGAAGCTGTTGTTTCTGTCTATTTTTTTTATGTAGGGATGCTAGAATTTCACAATTGAGAAAACCTTCTTGTGGCGAAGAAGGTGGACTGTGTCCTCTAGATGAAATTACTGTATCTAGCCACACACCGATTGTTTGGTTTGAGATAGTAGCTCATGGGTAGAATTAAACTCTTAATATGTGAAGTTAATTTTCTGTTGAGATTCTTTATTAAGACGTGGATGGTCTAAGCCATTGCCTGTGTGCTGTTTTAGTCATGTTACTTGTCAAAAAGCCTAGACATGGCTGTATGGAACCTTTTTTTGTTTTAAAATCATTAAAATATCCAATGAGATTATCTGTGTTTACTGTTTGACATTTTCTGTTATGCTGACATGCTAGATAAGAATTTGACTAGTGGAACAATTCTTGGTCGGTCATTGACATCATTGCATTCATCCTTAAACCTTTACAGTTCCCATATCATAAGATTTCAGTACCTTTAGAAACCTAGGGAAACTATCTTTGTCTATAGTCTTCCTGAAAAATGGTAGCACCTTTTCTTTCCTGTCAAAATGTTCCCTCGCAATCTTAACCTATTAAAATCTGTAACCTACTGCTTTAGCTTATTCCCTAGGAGCTCAAACCGTAACAGATTATAGTTCTAGTAGTGCTGGAAGGATTTCCTATGCGTATCAGTTATCACTGCTAAAAGACATGCTTCACATTGTCTATGCTCACTGTTTGACACTGCTCACATGTTCATGCCGTTCGTAGCCCCTTGTGCATTTGGGACTCCATACCCTATAGTTTTGTGGTTTAACGCTTACATTCCCTTGCAGGCGGAGTCGTCGTCCGAATTGCCTGTGTGGACAGCCAGTTGTGTTATGCTATTTGAATGAAAAATTAGCCCCCCACTTTTTCGTTTTTTTTTATCAAAATGCGTGCATCTATGCATCATTTGTAATGTAATAAGAGGCGACTGAATTGATCCAACAGCAATCAGCTTCTGATTAAGATAATTCAAGTTTGATACGGTTTGCTGACCTGATATGCGGGGCATCGATTTTTTTATATGCATGCAACAAATGAATATTATCCGTGGGATTTTTTTTTGGATGTTGGATTGCATCTAATCCTGTTGAGTTGGTGGCGAAAATGAAGATTATGCTAAATGATTGGAGCCTTTATGAAAACGAGGGGTGGAGATCGGAGAGTAGAGCAGGGACTTCGACCGTTCTATTTTGGGCAATGCTAGCACGGCAAGAACGTGAGGGCCCTTTTGTGTCTAGGATCTCAGGCATGAATGCATGATAAGATGCATGGCTTGGTCCGTTTGTGAAGGCATTCACTACTGGTCACTGTCCTGACGTCGGTACTTCCATCTACTATGCAACTGAAACGTGGCACTCGAGGAGCTGTCCCCACCCAACATCTTCCTAAAATTGAACTCCCATCCATGTGTGTTAAATGCTGCAACCGTAGAGCCTGCTAGTAGATGAGAGGGTTGAGAGCTGTGTACATAAGCCCTCCACCCAAAACATCCTCATGTCCTTCTAAGCTTCTCCAGGGAGGTCAGTTCATCACCATCACGAGGACAAGCCTCCAAATAATCTCATGGACAAGAGAACCTTCATGCAGTGGTGCATCTGCTAATTCCTTAGGCACTGGCACATGAACAACTGTATCCATGTCCTACATAAAATCTGCTACATGCGAGACGATATTCATGCGTGTAGTGTTTCATTGGAGTTGGAATAGGGGTACTATAAGATGAGGCTCTTAAAGAATCTAGGACCCACTAGATATTATTTGAGATATATTCATGCATGTGGTGTTCCATCAGAGTTGGAATACAGGTATTACAGATCGATGAGGCTTTTAAAGAATCTAGGAACTACTAGATATTGCTTTTCCTAAGGTTTGTCACTCTAGCTCGGCTCTTCGTACCATTGATGGTATGCATCGGATGGGATTTAGTAGATATACAAATATTCTAAAATAAGCCATCATATTTTAATGAGTTTCATTTTTCTATATGCTCTCCTCAGGTTTTACTAACTTTCCTTAATAGAGAATACATTTAAAATTATAGTTAAATTCCTAGGGAAATCATCTAGTTCTAAAATGAATTGGAACATATGACTAATATCAAGTCTTAGCTATTTATGTAACCATATAAGTTGTACGTCCCGTTTCAACGCACGGAGATATTTGTTAGTCACTACAAGAATATCTGTGCTTTAGTTTTAAACTTCATAGGCCGTGTGCATGTGCATATGCAGAGATCAAAAGTGCTTTCATGAGAGTTGTATCAACGCAACACAACACAACTGCCTTAGATTTTACTCCCTCCATCCATTCCAAATTATAAATCCCGACTATTTTTGGTACATCGAATTTTTCTATATATCTAGACATACATAGCAAATTCGATGTAAAAAAGTCAAAGTGACTTATAATTTGAAACAGAGAGGGCAATAAAACCTTCTCTTCATAAGAAAATTTAAAACCCTATTAGTATTTATTTGTGATATATACGTGGCGTCGCACTGTCTTCAGCGTGCGCGGAGTGCTATAAATAGGTCTCAAGCTGAAGCCAAGAAACCACAACCGAAACACACACAGCAAATTAAAGCGTGAAAATACCATGGTGTCGTGTGGAAGTGGAAGCAGCGATATTGGCACCACCAAGAGCCAGAGGTGGCGCGAGCTCCATGGCGAGCACTCTTGGAAGGGCCTCCTTGAGCCGCTGGACATGGACCTCCGCAAGTCCATCATCTCCTACGGCGAGCTCGTGGCGGCCACCAGCGACGGCTTCAACGACGAGGCGCACTCGCCGCACGCCGGCCTCTGCAGGTACGGCTACGACGACCTGCTGACCAAGTCGGGAGTGGCCGCCGCCAGCCTCTACAAGGTCACCAAGTTCGTCTACGCCTGGGAGAAGAAGAAGCCCACCTGGATAGGGTACGTCGCGGTGGCCACGGACGAGGGCGTGGCAGCTCTGGGGAGGCGCGACGTCGTGGTGGCGTGGCGCGGGTCCGCGACGGCCACCGAGTGGTTCAAGGACATCCTGTTCCTGCCGACGAAGCCCTGGCCGGCGCTGGGCCTGACGGAGTCCAAGTCGTTGGACCCTCAGCCAGCGTCCACAGTGGCTTCCTGTCCTTGTACACGGCGACCATCGACACCGCGGTCGCCGACTCCACGTTCGCCGTCAACAAGACCAGCGCCAGAGACCAGGTTCTTGAGGAGGTCAGGAGGCTGGTGGAGCTCTACAAGGACGAAGAGACCAGCATCACCGTCGTCGGCCACAGCCTCGGCGCGGCGCTCTCCATCCTCAACGCCGTCGACCTCGTCGGCAACTGCGTGAACAATAATGCACCGGCCGCCAACGACGACGACTCCTCCGGCGCCGGCCGGCCTCCGTGCCCAGTGACGGCCATCGTGTTCGCGTGCCCACACGTCGGCAACGACGCTTTCAGGCACGCCTTCGCCTCGTTCAAGGACCTTAATGTCCTCCACGTCAAGAACCGCCAAGACGCCGTGCCGTTTCTGATGGACTGGTTGCATGACCAGGGCGTCACACTGCACATCGACACGGCCCGGTCGGACTACCTCAAGGAACCGAATCTTGTGACGGCCCACAACCTCGAGTGCTACCTGCATGGCGTCGCCGGCGAGGTGGGAAGCGACGGCGGCAAGCTCAAGCTGGTGGTGGACCGCGACGTGGCGCTTGTGAACAAGTACTCGGACGCACTTAAGGACGAGTACCATGTGCCGGCGAGCTGGTGGGTGACGCAGAACAAGAGCATGGTCAAGAACGACCAAGGCAAGTGGGAACTCAAGGATTTCGAGCACTACTGACCGATATGATGACCACACATCAAGCCTGCTTGCACTATATTGCTTGCCGTCTCATGCATGACTACTATATATCATGCATGGTTCGATTTGTATTGTACTGTTATTTTAGAGAATCTCTCTCTATATATATTATACGGTCAGGCTAATCTGTGGCCGGCCATATATATATAGAATAAGTAATTCTACCTATGATCACTTCGATTTACAACGGGCTTCAGCCAAGCGCTGACTGTGTTCTGTGCGCCCAGGACGATGAGTCCATCGACCACCTTCAGGCCTCGTGCGTCTACACACGTGAGGTTTGGCACCGTCTACTTTCTCGTGTCGGCTTTCAGCACCTTGGACCGAGCGACGACTTTCTCCTGGCGGACTGGTGGCTACAGGCACGGACTCTTGTTCCGAACGCCTTCAGGCGCGGCTTCGACTCATTTGTGCTGCTCGTTTCATGAGAGATTTTGAAAGGAGCGCAACAGGAGGACATTTGACGGCAACAGCAGGATACCGACAAACCTACTCGCTCTCATCCATGATGAGGGTGACTCCTGGATTGCAGCTGGCTTTCGGAGCCTGACGCCGCTGTTCGCGACCGTTGCTTAGTTCGGTCGCATCTCCCTAGTCGCAAAATCGTTTAGCCTCTTAGCACAAAACTCTAAGCTCCACTGTTCGAGCCGGTGCCTCCTGTCAGTGTGTTGCCTGTATTTGGCCTATGGCAACTCGTCGTGTGGCCTCAACGGGATATGTAACTTTTTTCTTAACTTTTTTTTAATGAAGTACGTGCAATGCACGTTTTCAAAAAAAAATTACAATCATATTTATACTAATTTATTTACGATACGATACATGTGCTATTATAACTCAGAATGACTATAGAAATATAAGATATTCTACGGCTAGCTATAGAAATACGCCAAGAATTCAAAGTAGATAGATTTGTGTAGGTTTTTATAAGTGGTGTCTGGCCTATAATTTTTAAGTATGGTCTAATTCACTCTCTTAGGTCATTAGGTATCACAATCCCTTCAGCTTCGCATAGATTGATGCATTCTATGATCTTGGCTTGTATAATGTTGATGAGGATACATGTTCAATCCATTTGTTGTTTTTCTATTGCCCTTAATTTGTATCGTGCAATTCATCTTCTTGAATTTGAGGAAGAGACTAGGTGCTAGAAGCTTTGGTTGTTTTCCATTAATCCAAGACGAGGATCAGAAAAAGGCAGTATTGTCATCTTAGCTTCCACCGTTACTATTGTTGATGAGTTGAAGAGTGCACGATCATGACTATATCATAGGGCACTTGGAGCTTGTTCCATTGGTCGACCTTTTTTTACTTCTAATGGAACCATAACCATATGAGCCGTAGGGCTCTTGTGAACGCTCCACAATCCCGATGGGTTAAGCCAAGATCATTTTTTCTTTCTTTCACGAGACAAGTTGTTATCCAATTGACCAGAGAGTGAGCTCCGTTCACCTTGTTTGGTGTATCTCCATGTCATAGGAAGCATCTCCTTAGTCAGTAAATACTGTTGACACGTGTAGGTGGCCAAACAGACCGTTCGACACAGGTCTGGTAAAATCACAGCCCGATGAGACTAGGCTAGGTACGGCACGCCGGGTCACCGAGCTGTGCTAGAGGGCTTTATGCCTGGCCATTGGCCCAAGCATGGCACACCGAGCCGATTTTCGAGCCGAGATGGCCCAATAGGCACGATCTGCGGAAGTAGGTCAGGCCAGCTCGAGGCCCACGTCTTTGTGCCGCTACCGCTTCCATGGCCCTACCGCCGTGCCGTGAAACTGGGGGAGGTGGTCAGGGTAGATACTGCGAGAGGCGACTAGCGGGACGAGTGAAGATGCGGTCGACGTGCTTGAGGTCGGTGCCTCGCCCGTGTGCTCGAGGCTAGCCCCTATGGTCGTGAGGCACGGGCGGGGAGGAGGCGATAACATAGGGCCGAGGAGTTGAGGCAAAGGCGGCCTAGCGATGTGAGAAGGGGAGGTGGGTGACAGCAGCTGGCGATGTGCTTCGCCCACTCGTCCGTTGGCTCAACGCGGGTAGGAACTCACGGGTCATGATTCACGAGTGGGAGACGACACGGGTGGGAATTGGGGAATGACCGAGTGGGTGAATTGGGACCGGTTAGGGTTAGAGTTGAGGTGTTGGGTTGTAGGGATGTTGGCCTGTTAAGTGGTTATTAGTAGGCTGGTACTAGACCAAGGCTATTTAATGTGCCACCCGTCGTGTCTAGGTGTAACACCTCTAGTGTTACAGGCCGCTTAGCACCTCGCTTAAAACCTAAGAGAAATTATCACAACAAGTTCCGCGGATTTCAGATTTTAAACCCATGTGAAATGACAAACAAATCACATGCGACTCACTTGGTGGTTGAGAGGAATCAATACAAATCCAAGTTAAGTATTTAGCGCTAACTGCTGGTGAAAATCCTAATAAGAAAAATATAACATGTAGATTTAATCGTTCGGCACGGAAAGCAAGTTCGTTAAGCAAAAATAAATTTTAGCGTGAGCAAGTTATTATGAATATGAAAGTGCGACTTTAATTTTGGGGAACTAACTAAATCAAAATATATAGAGAGCTATATATACACTTACGTATTTAATTTGATAAGCATGCTTGATATAAATATATATGAACATACATTGGATATATGCATGTATATATGTAGATTAGTGACAAATAAAGTTCAAAAGGCAGGCACACAAGGCACGCACACACGCATGCACCTGCACTCTTGTCCCTTGCCTGCCCATTTGCTGTTGCTGCATTTATGCATAGCTTACTTGCACGCATATGCTGCGGCTCTGGCCGCTGCTCGCTGCTCCCTGCCGTCGTCTAGCCGCTGCCGCACCCGTGACCCGCCCTGCTCCGCCCGTCCTCGCTGCGCTGTGCCTCTGCCGCGCCATGTGCGCCCCTGCCTGCTTGAGTCCGTGGAGCTGCTGCGCTGCTCCCTTGCCGCTGCCTTCTTATGCGTGTCCCCCAGCTCCACTCACTTTCTCGCTCGCGCTCGCTCTCTTTTTTCTCCTTGCTGCGACGCGAGCACCCACCTTGGACGGACCGAGCTCAGCAAGTCCGCGGCCACCGCTCGTTCCACCACCGTAGCCTGTCATGGAAGCTAGCTAGCTAGGCAATCCACATCGAGCCTCATGTGTCCACTGTCGCTGGCTAATTTTGATTTCCATGGCCACCGGTCACCTCGCCACCGTAACAGAGCACGATTTGGGGGTAAGCTGCTGTCTTCGATTCCGTTCCAATTCCTTGCAGCCGTAGTCTATGACCAATCTGGAGACCATGCTGCGCACGCAGGTTTTGCCGGACGACCCACCTACAACGAAGTGACGCGAACGTGCCACCCTCGGTGCGCCGCCGCATCTTTGCCACGCACGTGGCTAGCATGGCTCGGCTCATCTCCGTCCCGCTCGAGACTGCCGCAGAATCCTGGGTGAGCCCCTTCAGCTCCGAGAACCCTTTCCTTGCCGGTTCGTCGCCTCGCTTCGCTGGGACGCCGTCGCCGCAGCCATGAACACACGTGCCTAGCCAGGCCCTGGCGCGCCCTGGGCTGCACCACCGCCGCCATCAGGTGCGCGCAAGTGTAGGATAGGTTCCCCGCTGCTCGTTGCTCGCCCGCGAGCATGCTGCCGGCCGGCCGAGCCGCGGCCACTGCGTGATTTGCGTCCGCGAGCATCCTGTTCTTTACGTGCATGGGATAAAGAACAGAGAGGAGTGGGGGTGGAAAGGAAGAGGAATCTGAGGGGTTTTGTGAGAAACCGTGAGGGATGCATGAATAGTAAAAAGGGATAATGAAAGTTTAAAAGAAGTTTGGGGTACCCAACGCAGTTATGCCTATTAGCTTCTTCCTTTTTTTTAAGATGGATCAAATTGATTCGATTTTGTAAATCGGTTTAAATTCGAAATGAAGTCCAAAAATCATGATTCTAGTTTTGTTAGACTCGTGATAATGTCTACTTTGTGATAGAGTAAAATATATCACCTAGCACTTATTATTTTTAGGTCTGCAATAAATAACTAAATGTGCTTATATAATTGTTGGGCTATTTTTAGTGGCCGTTTGGTAAATGGGTTTGACCTAAAACTTTTACACTAGGTCAAAATAAGTATAAATCACCTCCTGTCATTTTTGGAGCCTCTGAATAGGTCCGATGAATAAAGTTTAGACTGTTCTTGCTCTAACCGTTGGTATGCTTTTGCCCACATAATTGTATAATATTTGTAGGAGTTCACTAATTATTCTAAAATGCTTAATATTGTTAAGAATAAACTTGTGAGAATTTTTGTAAGCAAATGATAAAAGTGTTGACTCTAAAAAGTTTACAGTAAACTCTGAATGTCATTATCTGCTCTCTGAAATTTTTATAGCTCCAAAATACTTAGTTTGCTAGGATAGCTAATGAGCCTAGTTTAAATATCTATTAAATCGATAAAATGGATAAAGCAACATATTGGGTCCGAGTAACTAAGACGCGTGTCAGAAAATAAAGCTATACTCGTCGACGGGGTTACCAGGCTAGTGCGTTGGCCATTAGAGTTAGTTCATTAGATTGAGAGCACGATCGTATTTTAAGTATTTGTCGGTGTTCGGACCGAGGGGGGTCCTAAACCAACGAGTAAATGCTGCGTGACTCTTTTCTGGATGGTGATGCAAGGAGAACACACGGGGGTTTATCCTGGTTCGGGCAAAAGAAGGCCCTACGTCCAGTGGGGGGGGAGAGGTTTGTATTTCCTTGCACCGAGGTGCTCGTGTAGGGGTTACAAGCAGGCGAGAGAGGGTGTCGAGCCCAAGTCTCAAAGAGAAAAAAAAGGAGAAAGGCCGTTGCTTGAGATGTTGATCTCTTGCTTTTCGTTGTTCGGTCGGGTGGTTGGTTGTTTCGTCTTCTTTTCGTTCGTCTGTTCGTTGGTTGGTTCGTTCGTCCGCCCCCCTCTGTCGAACCCAGGCCTACCCTTTTATAAGGCGAGAGGAGGCCAAGCCAAGGGGAGCCTTGAGATGATGCTTTGTCGATTCCTGTTGAGTTGACTGTAGCGACGTGCCTTCGGAATGGCCGGCCATCCCTGGGTACCCTGACGTTGTGGGAGACAAGATGGCGGAATGACCCAGAGCGCCATGCCATACCGTCCTTCGAACTAAGCCGAGCGTCGAAGCTGGGTCGAGGCCGGGTCGAGGTTGGATGGATAAGGCCGAATCCCTGATATTGCGGGGAACGGACCTTGTCTTATCCTCCCTCGAGGGTGATTGACGGTGAACAGTGTGCGGTAAGGTGGGTACAGTGACGGGTTTCACCTCCCATCACGGGATGGGCGGTAAAATAGTGAGACTCGACGTGGGTATTGTTCCCACGTTGGTCCATGCCGCAACCATGCCGGTAGGTGGTAGTAGGTACCCGCATTGAATGCTATGGCTTTCGTCCCGGGGTAGGTAAAGAAAACGCGTCGAGGAGCCGGGGCGCGGTCGAGGCGCCCCGTCGAGCGGGCCTCGTACGAGTCGGAGCCGGGGCGCGGTCGAGGCGCCCCGTCGAGCGGGCCTCGTACGAGTCGGAGCCGGGGCGCGGTCGAGGCATCCCGTCGAGCGGGCCTCGTACGAGTCGGAGCCGAGGCGCGGTCGAGGCGCCCCGTTGAGCGGGCCGCGTGATACTCGGCCGAGGTGGGCTATCTTTCATTGCGGTTTCGGTTATGTTAGTGTTTTGGCGATAGCTGTGGGTACCCCCGTACTGTTGGTACCGACAGTAGCCCCCGAGCCTTTGGGTGAGTGTGTGATCACTCTCCCAGAGGCTGGTCAGAACTGGAGTCGTGGCGTCGTGATTTTTTCCGGTGGGGGCGTGCGAGCGCACCCGCCGGGTGTAGCCCCCGAGGCCTTGGTGGAGTATGGAGACTCCTCCGAGGTCTTGTACACGTTTGATTGGGGAACGTTTCGTTGTGGTCAAGCCCCCGAGCCTCGCGCGCACGAGGTCGATCAGGGTCTCGGTCGTCTTTTGCTGTGCGACCCTCGCGCTCCTTTTTCGAAAAAAGGAAGAGGGGTGGAGAATGTCGTACTACCCTCATTTGGGCCCGAGTTACGACTATCTCCGGTGAGCTGCTAGCGGGTGAATTCGAGTGAGAACCCGTGCCCCGTTCGTTAGGGGTCAGCTAGTGGCCTGGAGGCGCCCTCAAAAATGCCAAGAAGTGGTCGTGTGGATCTCGATTCCCTTCGACAGGATTCGAGGGCTCGATGCCTCCCCGGAGGGATTCCTACCACAACCTTCTCCTTCGGCCTCGAATACGTCCTGGGGTGCCTCGAGAGCGCGGCTCGAGCCCTTGGCCATGTACGGGCGCACCCTGGGTCATCCCTAACTCTGTTGCTCGAGGGCAGCTGTCGAACCCCGTTCGAGGGCCAGCTTTCGCTCCCTCGAGACTTATTGCGGGCTTCGCACCCATTTTTGCGGTCGAGACCCCGAGCCTCGCACGCACGAGGTCGATCAGAGTCCCGGCCGTCTTTCGCGACCCTCACGCTCCTTTTTCGAGAAAAGGAGGAGGGGTGGAGAACGTCGTACTACCCTCGTTTGGGCCCGAGTTCCGACGATCCCCGGTGAGCTGCTAACGGGAGAATTCGAGTGAGAACCTGTGCCCCGTTCGTTAGGGGTCGGCTAGTGGCCCGGAGGCGCCCTCAAAAATGCCAAGAAGTGGTTGTGTGGATCTCGATTCCCTTCGACAGGATTCGAGGGCTCGATGCCTCCCCCGGAGGGATTCCTACCACAACCTTCTCCTTCGGCCTCGAATACGTCCTAGGGTGCCTCGAGAGCGCGGCTCGAGCCCTTGGCCATGTACGGGCGCACCCTGGGTCGTCCCTAACTCTGTTGCTCGAGGTCAGCTGTCGAACCCCTTTCGAGGGCCAGCTTTCGCTCCCTCGAGACTTATTGCGGGCTTCGCACCCATTTACCACGTACCTGGGGATATTTCGTTGGCTGAGCGCGTTTTTTCGGGAGACGAGATCGGCGCGATAGCGGCATATGGTTACGATGTGGGGAGCAGCCACGTGCCCAGTTCCTGCGAGATATAAGGAAACGGTTAGGTGAGCGCATTTAATGCGGGAAACTGTTCCTACCTTCTCGCGCGGCCGTTGGGCTTCCGTCTGGGCATATAAAGCTAAGGCCTAGGGGTCTACGTTCCCCACCGATCGCTTGCGTCCCTGCAATCCTTTGCCTTAGACATCCCCTGCCACATCGCGTTCTCCGCCCGTATCGCCGCAGCCACCGCATCCTTTCCTTCCATCCCCCCTTCCGACGACATCGATGGCAGGAAAGAGCCAGATCCTCCCCGCCGACGACTGGGCCGCCTCCTCGGTGACGGAGAGGAGGTTGGAGGAGTTGGTCGAGGACGGGCTGCTGTGGCCGAGGACGAACTTGTTGCAGCCGGAGTGGATGGCGCCGCCCCCTGCCCATCGGGAGCCAGCGCCCCCTGAAGGGTACGTGGTGAGCTTCGTCAGCTTTCATGAGCGGGGGTTCGGCGTGCCGGCGTCGGTCTTCATGCGCGCGCTCCTCCACCACTACCGGGTGGAACTTCATCACCTTTCCCCCAACGCCGTCGCGCAGGCCGCCATCTTCGCGGCGGTCTGCGAGGGCTACCTCGGGGTGGAGCCGCAGTGGAACCTGTGGCTTCACCTTTTCAAGGCCGAGCTCTTCGCCAAGAGGGCGGGGGAGAAAGGCGTCCTGTGCGCGGCCCGAGTTGGGAGCTGCGTGCTACAGGTGAGATCGGGTCGGACGGATCTATATATCTCGGCCCGCCTCATCTCCTCGAACAGTGGGTGGCACGAGGGTTGGTTCTACCTCCGCAATGATGAAAATCAGTTGCCGAGGTACACCGGCCGCGTGCTGACTGCTCGAGAGGAGCATTGGTCGTACGGAGTGCCCGAGGCCGAGAAGACGCGCTTGGATCCGCTGCTGGCGGCGCTGCAGCAGCTTCGCCTTCGGGGCCTAACGGCTGCGGCGGTGGCTGCGGCCTTCCATCGCCGCAGAGTGATGCCGTTGTGCCGGCGTCGTCTCCGCCTAGACCAGATGACTCCGGAGGCGAACCTGGAGGGTACCCGGATGTCCCACGAATCCCTCACCCTTGAGGAGGTCCTCCAGCGGGCTCGCCGGATGGTCGGGAACTTCAAGGCGGAGGAGGCCAATCAGGTTCCCATGAGGCCTACCGAAGGGTGCGAATCCGTGGTACGTATCTCGAGGCTGAGGTATTGCTATTCTTGTTTTTCTGTGGATTTTGCTGATGTGGTCGAGGCCGGCGTGTAGGATTTGTCGGCGTTGCGAGAAACGCGCCCACCAGTCCCGGAGGACCGGCCCGCCCAGGAGGCTCGACGCCTGCATGCCGCCCAGAAGAAGCAGGCCAAGGAGACGGCCAAGAAGCGGGCGGTCCGCAAGGCCAAAGAGGCAGAGGCGTTGAAGAAGCGCCGGCGCCAGCAGACCATGGACGGAGTGTCCCTGTCGCTGTCGCCTTCCGAGACGGTCTCGGGGGAGGACGACGGCAGCTGCGACGAAGATGATGATGCCCTGTCGCGGTATGAGATTGCGACCAGGCTGGGCGACCTTCCCGACATTCGCCCCCTGCTGGAGCCCATCGGGGGGGCGTCCTCCTCGGTCGTCGTGGTCGAGGAGGTCGAGGGGAAGAAGGTGGGGAAGGAAGCCGGGCCCTCGACGGGAGGGGCCGTTTTACCCCGGTCCTGGCGAGAGGGGTCGACGGGGACGCCCGCACCAGCCGGGGCCTCGCAAGCTCCGGCAGGGGCGGAAGCGGCGGTACCGGCGTCGTCATCGGCGGCGGCGCCGGCGGGCGTAAGGACCCGAGGCCAGCTGGCCTCGGAAGCACAGAGGGCGCAGGGCGGTGTACCGGCCGGGGCTCCCAGGAGTGCTCGACCTTCTGGTGAGGCCGCCGCGAGGCCACCAGCGGCTGTCCCGGGAGGCTCGAGCCGCGCGGGGTCGAGGTACTTGGTGCCGATTTCCGGGTAAGTATCTCAGCTTGGTTGTCCTGCCTTTCCCAAAGTCCGTTGGCTGACAATTCTTCTCACTTCGCAGGCTGAAGCAGAAGGCGGAGCCGATGGGGCCTACCCCTGTGAAGTCGCTGTGAGCCGGCGCCGTTGTCCTCAACCGGTCGGCGGAGCAGGACGCGGCCTGGGTCTGTCAGGTCGAGGCCGCGAAAGGGCGCCTGCGACAACGGCAGGGGTCAGCCGACGCCACGGCGGTTGCCGGCCCGGAGCCTGCCGTCGAGGGGTCCGAACCGGTAAAGGCGGCGGCGCTTGACGTAGTCGAGGCGGGACCCAGGTCGTCAGGGACGGCCGAGGCTGCCGTTGCGGTTGCGACGGGCGAGGCACCCGTCCACGACGCGGAGCGGGCGGGTGCTGACGTGACCATGGAGGAGGTCGCGTCGGCGTCAGGGCAAGAGACGGCCCGGGCGAGGGGGTCGCAGCCGCAACAAGGCCCGTTGGCAGAGCCAGCGGGCATGGTGGAGGTCGGGGCGGTCGAGCCCCTATCCGAAGCACCAGAAGAAGAAGCGCCGGTTCCGGAGGTGCCAACGGTCGAGGCGCGGGCACCGGCGCCGTCGTCGGTCGAGGCGCCGGCTCCAGAAGCGCCGGCGGTCGTAAGTGCCCGCCCTCACGTTTCCCTCGACAACATCCCCCTGGACAAGGGAAAACAAGCGATGAGGGTCGAGGGGGGTGAGGTCACGGACCAGGCTGGTGTCGCGACGGCCGTTGGAGAGGTGGATACCGCGGGCGAGGCTGGTCCTTCCGCGGAACCAGGAGACGCCCCGGCCGGGTCATCTTCGTCGTGGCCCGACATCGCCGCGCTGGCGATAGCGCGGGCAGAGACGGAGCTGCCGAGGTAGGGGGCCGTCCCTTGAGTTCAGGGACGCTATGAACCCCGACGCCGAGCCCATCTTTGTCTTGAGCGACAAAGATGAAGTGCACCGATGGGAATACCTCGAGGGCGTCCGCCAGCACCTTGACCGGTTGCTCCGAGTGGCGTCCGGTGCCGTGCGGAGTATGGGGGATGCCACCGAGGTATGATCGACCCGTCGGCTTTCTTGATGTGTTTTTTCCTCGGATTTGTGACCTTTTCGAATTGTGTTCAGGAGCTGAAGGAGTACTCCCGCCGCAAGTCGCTCTTCATCCGGGACGAGAGTGGCGTGTGGGGCGCGCTGTCCCAGCAACGGGTCCTGGTCGAGGAGGCCCAGAAACAGCTATCCAATCGGAACGCCGAGATGGCTGAGCTACGCGTCGCATACGCCGTGGTGAAAGAAGAGGCGACGCAGGCATGGGCGGCCGAGGCCGTGAAGCGCACTAGCCTGGACAAGGCTCGGGAGGAGGCTGCCCAGGCGCGCAGGGACCTCGAGCCCTTGTCTGCGCGGGTGAGGGAGCTCGAGGAGGATGTCTCCCAGGTTGGCCTTCAGCGCGACGCCTTCCACGCCGAGATCACGACGCTGCAGGGAGCCGTCCAAGAGAAGGACGCAGCTCTCGAGTCTGCTCGGCAGGAGGTCGAGGCGCTAAAGGCAGCCATCCGTGACAAGGACAGCGCCTTCCTGGGGCTCGAGCGAACGTGTGGGGGGCTCCGCGACGAGGTCGTGGGCCTGCGGACCCATATCGAGGGTAAGTGTGATTGTTATAGTCACGACGTTGAAGGCCCCGCGTTGGGCACTAATTTGTTTGTCGTGTTTCAGAGCTGGAGAGAGAGAACCGAGAGGCCCAATCGTGTGCCAACTCCTTCCAGAGCCTCTTCGAAGCCAAGGTCCGGAGGACCCAACTTCTCCAGGGCGCAATCACCACCGTGTGTGATGGCCTAGGGGTTGAGCCCGACGCTGACACCGGGGAAGATGTTTCGGGGAACTCCTTCGTCCGACGGATGGTGGCACTGGGCCGCCTTGCCCGGGAGAAGATACGGAACGGCCTCCATCACGGCGTGAAGAGGGCGCTGGCCGTCGTCCGTTCGGGGTTCGTGTTTGACATGAGGCTCGTTGCCGAGGGCTTCATCACAGACCCCGATCGGACAGACGAGGAGAACGAGGATGCCTGCGTGGAGCTGATCGAAGCCGCCGAAGAACCTGGAAGTCGTCTGGCCTCGCTTTTTGAAGCCGAGGTGGTTCCGCCTGCCGACGACGAAGGCCTGTGAGCCAAATCTGGGCATGAAGGCCCATGTAATAAGTTAGTATTTCGAATTTTGATCGTGGTGGCCGCGGAGGCCTAAAAGACTCGAAACATAAACCGGTTCGTGGTTGATTCAGTTTTACTCGAGCTTTTCTTCCCTTTATCGCACGGATCGTGTTCTCGCGTGGTTTACTTAGCGCGCAGCTACATCCTTTGGCGTAAGGGAGCGAGTGAAGGTACCGTAGCCTCAGAGGCGTAAGTGATCTCGCGGCTCGACTGCCCTCGAGCTTCAGGGTGATGTTGCGGCCTAGTAAATCGTGTGAGAGCCTGATCTAAGCGACAGGGGGTATGTTCTTTTTTAATTTTAGGAACCGTTGTTTAGATCTTCTCAGCGTGAAGGCGTACCTCTAAAAGGCGTAAGGGTTGAGTGGAGGTACTGTAGCCTCGGAGGCGTAGGTGATGCTCCAGACTCGAGAGCCCTTTCGAACCTTAGGGTGCTCTTTCAGCGAAGTCGATCTAAGAAGCGGTTCTCAAATTTAAAAAAGAGCATAAGTTTTTTTGGGGACCGGGGGTTCCCCCCTTGCAGCCCCCGAGGGAGGGTCGACTCTGGGAGTGCAGAGTCGATCCTTCCTCATTACGAAACGAGAAATTTTGAACATCGCTGTATTCTTTATTGACGAAAAAGGAAATACAGAGCCTCGAGGCTTTTTAAGGAAAGAAGCGACGTAGCTGTTCAATGTTCCAAGCGTTGGTGAGGATTTCGCCCTTCTCGTTGGATAGCTTGTAGGTGCCCGGCTTTAGTACTTCTGCGATGATGTACGGCCCTTCCCATGGTGGTGTGAGCTTGTGCCGTCCCTTGGTGTTCTGGTTCCGCCGTAGCACCAAGTCACCAACGTTGAGGTCACGCTTGCGGACGTATCTGTCGTGGTAGCGTCGGAGACCCTGCTGGTACCTGGCAGAATGCAACAGAGCCACATCTCGGGCTTCCTCGAGCTGGTCGAGGGCGTCCTGTCTTGTGGCGTCGTTGTGTCCTTCGTTGTATGCCTTCAACCTCGGGGATCCGTATTCTATATCGGTTGGTAGCATAGCCTCAGACCCGTAGACTAAGAAGAACGGAGTGAACCCCGTGGCTCGACTCGGCGTTGTTCTTAGGCTCCACAGGACTGAGGGTAGCTCGGCAGCCCATTTTTTCCCATGTTTGTTTAGTTTGTTAAAGATTCTGGGCTTCAGGCCTTGTAGAACCATGCCGTTGGCACGTTCCACTTGCCCGTTTGTTTTTGGATGAGCCACGGCCGACCAGAGCACACGGATGTGGTGGTTGTCGCAGAAATCCAAAAACTTTTTGCTAGTGAACTGGGTGCCATTGTCTGTGATGATACAGTTGGGGACCCCGAAGCGATGAACAATGTTAGTGAAGAAGAGTACAGCTTGTTCGGACCTGATGCTGGTGATAGGGCGGGCCTCGATCCACTTGGAGAATTTGTCGATTGCGACGAGCAAGTGGGTGAAGCCGCCGGTCGTCCTTTTCAGTGGTCCGATAAGGTCGAGCCCCCAAACGGCGAACGGCCATGTGATGGGGATAGTTTGTAGGGCATGTGCCGGAAGATGAGTCTGTCTTGCATAGTACTGACAACCCTCGCAGGAGCGTACTAGCTTGATAGCGTCGGAGACCACGGTCGGCCAATAGAATCCTTGTCGAAAGGCGTTTCCGACGAGGGTTAGAGGCGCAGCGTGGTGACCGCAAGCCCCCGAGTGAAGATTGCCGAGTAGATCTCTGCCTTGCTCTTTCGTGATGCAACGTTGGAGGATACCGGTAGGGCTACGACGGTAGAGCTCCATGCTGTTGCCCATGATCACAAAAGTTTTGGCCCGACGTGCGATCCGTCGAGCCTCAGTCCTATCCGAGGGGAGGTCCCCTTAGATGAGGTAGTCGAGGTACGGGACGCGCCAATCAGGTTCGAGGTCAGACGGTGGCGTCAAATCTCCCACCTGCATGGCTTGAGCGCCGATCGAGGGGGCTTCTGCCTCAGGCGGAGGGTCGAGCGACGCCCCGTCGACCCCCCCGTCTGGTCTGAGGTCGACGGATGGATGCTGAAGGTCTTTCGCGAAGACGTCCGGTGGAACCGTGGCTCGACCGGACGCGATTTTTGCCAGTTCATCAGCGGCCTCATTATACCTGCGTGCGATGTGGTTGAGCTCGAGGCCGTGAAACTTGTCCTCGAGGCGCCGTACTTCTTGGCAGTAGGCCTCCATCTTGGGGTCGCGGCAGCTCGAGCTCTTCATCACCTGATCGATCACGAGTTGGGAGTCGCCTCGGACGTCGAGGTGTCGGACCCCGAGCTCGATGGCGATTCTCAACCCCGTGACGAGTGCCTCGTATTCGGCGACGTTGTTAGACGCAGGGAAATGAAGCCGGACAACATAGCACATGTGAACCCCGAGGGGTGAGACGAAGAGCAAGCCCGCGCCTGCTCCCGTTTTCGTCAATGACCTATCGAAGTACATGGTCCACAGCTCCGCTTGGAGCTGTGCAGGAGGGAGTTGTGTGTCAGTCCACTTGGCCAGAAAATCTGCTAACGCCTGTGACTTGATAGCTTTTCGTGGCGCATAGGACAATGCCTCGCCCATGAGCTCGACCGCCCATTTGGCAACCCTACCCGAGGCTTCCCGGTTCTGGGCTATCTCTCCCAAGGGGAAAGAAGAAACCACAGTAATCGGGTGACCCTCGAAGTAGTGTCGGAGCTTGCGCCGTGTCAAGATGACAGCATACAGCAGTTTCTGGATCTGTGGATATCGACACTTTGTTTCAGAGAGCACCTCGCTAACGAAATAGACCGGCCTCTGGACGAGCAAGGTGTGTGCCTCCTCGGCCCGTTCGACAACCAGGGCAGCACTGACTACATGTGACGTCGCGGTGACATAGAGTAGGAGTGGTTTCCCCGGGGTCAGAGGGACGAGGATCGGTGAGCTAGAGAGGGTGGCTTTCAGTTTCGTGAGAGCCTCCTCAGCCTCGAGGTTCCAGGAAAAATGGTCCGATTTCCTCAAGAGACGGTACAGAGGGAGTGCTTTTTCGCCGAGGCGCGAAATGAAACGGCTGAGTGCCGCCAAGCAACCTGTGACTCTCTGTACGCCTTTGAGATCTCGGATAGGGCCCATCTTGGTTATTGCAGAGATTTTTTCAGGGTTGGCCTCGATGCCACGTTTAGATATGATAAACCCTAAAAGCATACCTCGTGGGACGCCGAAAACACATTTCTCCGGATTGAGTCTGATGTTTTTTTGCCCTGAGGCACTTGAATGCAACGTTGAGGTCGCTGACCAGATCGTCGGCACGTTGGGTTTTGACCACGATGTCGTCGACGTAAGCTTCGACGGTCGACCCAATGTGCTTCCCGAAAACGTGTTGCATGCATCGCTGGTACATTGCCCCCGTGTTCCGGAGACCGAAGGGCATTGTAACGTAGCAATACATGCCGAATGGGGTGATGAATGAAGTCGCGAGTTGGTCGGACTCCTTCATTTTGATCTGGTGGTAGCGGAGAAAGTCGACGAGCACTGCTTCCTATTTAGGATCGAGGGTGGCGCTGACGTTCAGCGTCCTCCCTTTGGGATCAGCGGGGTCGAGGGGTACGAGTTTGACGTCTTCGGCGGGCTCGAAGCTGCCGGCATGGCGTTTTGGGTCGGAAATCGTTTTGGCGAGACCGTCGAGGTCTGCAGCCAAGCTTGCCGACTCAAAAACAGCCTCGCCGTGCTCGACGCACTCGACGTCGCACTCGTAGGCATGTTCATACGAGGGCCCTACAGTGATGACACCGTTTGGGCCAGGCATTTTGAGCTTAAGGTAGGTGTAGTTCGGGATCGCCATGAACTTGGCGTAGCATGGGCGTCCCAGGATAGCGTGGTACGTTCCACGGAATCCGACCACTTCGAAAGTGAGAGTTTCCTTTCGAAAGTTGGCCGGTGTGCCAAAGCAAACAGGCAGATCGACCCACCCGAGGGGTTCCGCCCGTTTCCCTGGCACGACTCCGTGGAAGCCCCCGACGCTAGGCTAGAGGCGCGCTCTGTCGACCCCTAAGAGGTCGAGGGTCTGAGAGTAGATAATGTTGAGGCTGCTTCCGCCGTCCATGAGCACTTTGGTGAGGCGTGTGTTGGCGATGACGGGGTCAATGACGAGTGGATAGACCCTCAGGTTGGGGACGTAGTCTGGGTGGTCATCACGGTCGAAAGTGATGGCCACCGCAGACCAATCAAGGAAACGGGGTACTACCGATTGTACGGAGAAGACCTCGCGCCGTTCTCGCTTGCGCTGGCGCGCAGAGAGGCAGGTCGAGGGCCCTCCGTAGATCATGTAGCAGTCGCGGATCTCGAGAAATTCCCCGTCCTTGTCGTCACCCTTAGGGTCCTCCTCCTTGTCGTCCTTCTTGGCGCCGGCACCCCCGAAGTACCTGCGCAGCATGTGACAATCCTCGAGGTTATGGTTAGTGAGTCCCTTGTGGTAGGGACACGGCTCTTTGAGCATTTTTGTCGAAGACGCCCCCGCCGGGGGGGCCTCGAGGTTTCTTGTGCTCGGTAGCAGCGACGAGCTCGTCGGCCGGGGCCTCGAGCTTGCCCTGCTGGCCCTTCTTCTTCTTGCGGTTGTTTCTCTTGGGGCCTCGGGTGGAACTCGTGGGGTCATCGACCTTCTGCTCCCCCCCTCGCCGGCTCGCCGCCAAAGATTGCACCAACCGCCTCCTCGCCGGCGGCGAAGTTGGTGACGATGTCCATCAATCCGTTGGCAGTGAGCGGGGTGTTACGGCCCAACTCCCGGACCAACTCCTTACAGGTGGGTACCGGAGAGGAAGGCCGTAATCACGTCAGAGTCGGTGATGTTGGGGAGCTCGGTGCGCTGCCGGGGAGAAGCGCCGGATGTAGTCCCGGAGGGACTCATCTGGTTTCTGCTTACAGCCCCGGAGGTCCCACGAGTTGCCGGGGCGCATGTAGGTTCCCTTGAAATTTCCCTCGAACACCCTCACGAGATCGTCCCAGTCGTGGATCTGCCAAGGTGGGAGATCCTCGAGCCAGGCTCGGGCGATGTCGGAGAGGAACAGGGGGAGTTGCCGAATGATGACCCGGTCGTCGGTGGCCCCACCCAACTGACACGCCAAGCGGAAATCGGCGAGCCAAAGTTTGGGTTTGGTCTCGCCGTTATACTTGGTGAGAGTCGTGGGGGGACGGAACCGAGCCGGGGGCACCGTCTCACGGATAGCCTTACTGAACACCCGAGGACCTGGGGGTTCGGGTGAAGGGCTACGGTCTTCCGAGCTGTCGTAGCGTCCGCCCCTGTGGACGTGGTAGCCTCGAGCTACACCGTCACAGTGTTTGCGCGTGCGACACTCGACGATGTTGCCACGGGTGTCTCGAGGCTCGCGGTCGTTGGCGATGGGCTCAGGGGCCGGTGCTACCCGGTTTCACCGGGCAGGCTCGGGATGAACCGAGGCTTCTCTCTCCTGTCGGGAAGGCTCGAGGGTCCGCTCCGAGGCTGCTTCGCGCCGCCTCGAGGCAGAGCTCTCGGCCCTGCTGCATGGCGGCAGTCTCGAGGAGTCCTCGGATTTCATCTCGAGCCCGACGGGCGTCAGGGTTTGACGGCTCGGGCATGTTGCGCAGGAGCATGGCGGCGGCGACGACGTTTTGGCTGGCTCGAGCGAAAACCGGAGGGTCGACCGCCCAGTCCTCGTCGATGCGACGGTTGACGTCGCGAGCTCTCTCACGAGCTCTCCCGCCAAATACGTGTTCCGCACGCTCACGCTCGAAGGTTTGCTGGAGAAGATCCAGGTTTTCCCGTTCCTCGTCAAGCTGGTCCTGCAACTCGCGAATCTGTTCGAGCTGCGCTCCTTGATCCGCAAGGAACTGGGGCTCGTTTCGCTCGGCAGGAAGTTCGACATGAGGGGGCGTGTGCCTTCCTTCGACCGGCTCTTCGTCCTCTGATTCCGAGGTGCTTTCAACGTCGATGTTGAAGCATTCGCGAGTCGGATCATAGGTGTCATCAGCCGAGTCGGAGTCAGGAGCGCCAAAGTAGTAATATGACGGGGGAATGTGTGGCCGTTGCCAACCGTCACCACGGTGGCGATATGAAGAAGCAGTCACACGAGGCTCTGTTTCCGGTGTCTCGGTAGAGTCCCGATAATCAGAAGCTGGCGTGGATGCAACGAGGTCCAGAGTGGAGCGTAGATGGTGTCCGGGGAGTTCCTCATAAGCGCTCATGCGAGTGCTCACGGAGGATGCATACACCCGGGCAACCGAGTCCAGCCCAAACGGGAATGGTGATGGGGACGTCGCTGCCCGTGGCGAAATAGATGCTATGGATAGTGGTGTCTCACCGGACGGGGGAGCGGCGGGATTCTTCGTCGGCACGCCACCCTCAGCCAGGCTCGTCCTTCCCAAATCTTCCAAAAGGAGATCTAGGCTGGCGCCTGTCTGGGGGGTGCTAGACCGGGGGATCCCATCGCCCTCCGCCAGGTGGAGACGGTGGTTGTACCGGGCTCGCCGTCGCCGGGCGGCCCGCACCCGCCTGGAGCGACGGTGCCGGTTGACTGCTCCCCCGGGTTGGGAGAGCTCGTAATCCTTGTCGGTTGGGTGCCTGGGTGGAAGTAGGACCATGTCGTAGCCAGAGCCGAGCGACATGAACTCCAAACTCCCAAACCAGATCACCGTAGCCAACGGGATCGGTCATTCGGGGTTAGCCATCCAGGAAGAACGGCGACAAAGCGGGGTTTGCACGCAGCGCTCCCCTGCCTGGCGTGCCAACTGTCGGTGTTCGGACCGAGGGGGGTCCTAAACCAACGAGTAAATGCTGCATGACTCTTTCCTGGATGGTGATGCAAGGAGAACACATGGGGGTTTATCCTGGTTCGGGCAAAAGAAGGCCCTATGTACAGCGAGGGGGAGAGGTTTGTATTTCCTTGCACCGAGGTGCTCGTGTAGGGGTTACAAGCAGGCGAGAGAGGGTGTCGAGCCCAAGTCTCAAAGAGAAAAAAAGGAGAAAGGCCGTTGCTTGAGATGTTGATCTCTTGCTTTTCGTTGTTCGGTCGGGTGGTTGGTTGTTTCGTCTTCTTTTCGTTCGTCTGTTCGTTGGTTGGTTCGTTCGTCCGCCCCCCTCTGTCGAACCCTAGCCTACCCTTTTATAAGGCGAGAGGAGGCCAAGCCAAGGGGAGCCTTGAGGTGATGCTTTGTCGATTCCTGTTGAGTTGACTGTAGCGACGTGCCTTCGGAATGGCCGGCCATCCCTGGGTACCCTGACGTTGTGGGAGACAAGATGGCGGAATGACCCAGAGCGCCATGCCATACCGTCCTTCGAACTAAGCCGAGCGTCGAAGCTGGGTCGAGGCCGGGTCGAGGTTGGATGGATAAGGCCGAATCCCTGATATTGCGGGGAACGGACCTTGTCTTATCCTCCCTCGAGGGTGATTGACGGTGAACAGTGTGCGGTAAGGTGGGTACAGTGACAGGTTTCACCTCCCATCATGGGATGGGCGGTAAAACAGTGAGACTCGACGTGGGTATTGTTCCCACGTTGGTCCATGCCGCAACCATGCCGGTAGGTGGTAGTAGGTACCCGCATTGAATGCTATGGCTTTCGTCCCGGGGTAGGTAAAGAAAACGCGTCGAGGAGCTGGGGCGCGGTCGAGGCGCCCCGTCGAGCGGGCCTCGTACGAGTCGGAGCCGGGGTGCGGTCGAGGCGCCCTGTCGAGCGGGCCTCGTACGAGTCGGAGCCGGGGCGCGGTCGAGGCGCCCCGTCGAGCGGGCCTCGTACGAGTCAGAGCCGGGGCGCGGTCGAGGCGCCCCGTCGAGCGGGCCTCGTACGAGTCGGAGCCGGGGCACGGTCGAGGCGCCCCGTCGAGCGGGCCTCGTACGAGTCGGAGCCGGGGCGCGGTCGAGGCGCCCCATCGAGCGGGCCTCGTACGAGTCGGAGCCGGGGCGCGGTCGAGGCGCCCCGTTGAGCGGGCCGCGTGATACTCGGCCGAGGTGGGCTATCTTTCATTGCGGTTTCGGTTATGTTAGTGTTTTGGCGATAGCTGTGGGTACCCCCGTACTGTTGGTACCGACAGTATTGCAAGTTCCGTTGGTTATTTATGTCTCTACGATTGCACTCGCGCATATCATAATAGGAACGATGATGGATCGAGAAGTCATCTAGAGTAGCCGAAAGGATGGTGCCCGGAGGACCGTGCCGCCTTGACAGAATGCTAACTTTTGGTTAAATCTTATCTAGGCAAGCCCCGGTGCATAACCCCTATTATTCTGTACTTTATTTTATGCTTGTGCATTAAGTATAAGGAGTCGAATGAAACCCACTTGCATATATATATATATATATACTGATCCCATGAGTCTGACTAGTATGACAAGATCGTGTAGATTGCTATGCTCCAGGACTCCGGTAGAAGTCGAGTGATTTCCTGTCGCTCGCGAGAGATAGGAATATCTTATTGTTACTATTATCAAGTTGCTATCTCATGGAATATAAATGTATATGGATAATTGGAGACCGGACGGAACGGATTGGATGGACTTGGACCTGGTTGGGCAACAGAGCGGAGCTTTGGTTGCATTTGTTCCACCTGTGTCAATTAAGGATCATTCGTTGCATGGACCCTGGTCAAGTCACAGATCTTCTTATCCCGAGCATATACTAGCGGATGGGGGCTAGGAAGACTTGTTACTCTCTTGTCATGGGCTCCGGCTCTTTCCGGACCGACTGATTGGAGGCGGGGATAGGTGGAGGTCTTAGCACCGTATTGAGTCCGGGCCTCAAGTACGGGAGCTAGGAGTCCAAGTTTGGACGGGAACCTGGAAACTCGTGACAGGAGGGGAACGGGTTGGTCTTGCTTGTGCCTGGAGTACAAGCGAGGCGTGTGTTTTTCAGGGTACCCAGCTGGGCATATTGATTCGCGAATCGCCGTTTCTGCGTGACGGTACGGCTTGACTACGCTCTAGCATCGTAGTAAGAACTAGCAGTTGAAAGATGAAGAAATGGTTTCTTTTGCTCAACCCTGCTTGATTGTAGACTAGGTGCTTACATAGAAGGTTGAATAAGAAATAAAATACGGCTATTAAAAGTAAGAAATTAAGGACACACACTTAGTGCTGCTTCTCGCAAACAAGAAACCCACAAGCCAAAAAGCCTTGCATAATCCTTAGAGTCTTTTTACTTCTTCCTGACGGGTAAGTCTTGCGGAGTACAATTGAGTACTCAGGGTTTGTTCTACCCTGTTGCAGGTGACAGGTGATGATGAGTTGACATTTGTGTGTAGAAACCTCCTGGTGGGCTCAGCGAGGATTTCCTTTACGATGCGGAGTAGAGTTTATTTATTAAAACTCTCACTAAAAGTTTTACAAGAAAAATACCATTAATCTGTTACCATTTCATGCATTTAAACGTTCTTCTTGTTAATGTTTAACTTGTCATTAAACGGTTTTATTTCCGCTGAACTCTGATAATATTTTATATTCTGCTGTTATAACTACATAATGAATCACTCTGATATTGTTTTAAAAGTGATGTAAGAAATGGTAAGGATGTTGTAAGCTTTACTCTCTCATTTATGATCCTGATGTAAAAATATGGATCTTCGAGTTCTCCCTTGCGGTGTGCTCGACGGAATCCCTTAGTTTAGTGTTCTCCCTTGAGTACTTAGTGTCTAATGAAAGACAAGTACTCTTAGGAGGACATTAGATTAGGAGATTCTGTCACACTAGGAAGCAGCCCAAGCAAGCAAGCACGATCCTAGCTACTGGGCTGGGCTAGCCTAGGCCCGCACACCACCGGGACGTTCTCTCGTGTGGGGCCAAACATGCGGGCTTAGGCCGGGCTGCCGTGACACGGGCTATATGTACATCTATATTGATAAGCTGCGTGCCACTTGAGCTTAGCAAGACCATCCATTAGGGCCTCGTTCACTTCCCCCTCCCAACCCAAAATATTTCCTCTTACACACATCACATCAAATCTTTCGACGCATGCATGGAGCATTAAACGTAGGTAAAAAAGATAACTAATTACATAGTTTGTCTGTAAATGTCGGGACGAATCTTTTGAGCCTAGTTAGTCCATAATTGGATAAATTTTGCCAAATAACAACGAAAGATGCTATAGTAACTTTTCAGCTACTTTTCGCGAAGCGAACACACCGTAGATGATAGATAGGCTACGATGAAGGCACCGATTTTCACTAGCCAGTGTTTTGTGATCAGACGTGGAAAGGAGCCCGCCCTTCTATCTTACGTAGCTTTCGAGTGTGGAGAGGAAGAATGAGTAATTTCTCGGGAATGAAACTACTGACCATATCAGGGAAGTTTTGCATATATATATACTGAGGCCTTGTTCACTTCTCATCTCAATCCAAAATATTTCCTCTTCCACCCATCACATCAAATCTTTCGACGTATGCATGGAGCATTAAATGTAGGTAAAAAAGATAACTAATTACATAGTTTGTCTGTAAATGTCGGGACGAATCTTTTGAGCCTAGTTAGTCCATGATTGGACAAATTTTGCCAAATAACAACGAAAGATGCTACAGTAACTTTTCACCTACTTTTCGCGAAGTGAACACACCCTGAGAAGATTTGATCATTGACATTGCTTGAGTGGTTTTTTTGAACTGAGAAGTTTTTTTTTCCATTAATACTGTGGGCGCCGGGATCCAACCCGGGCTAGCCGAGCTTTCGTTGAAAGCTTCTTACCAACTAAGCCGCCGCTTTGTGGTTATTAGCAGAGATAAACCTTACCCACTAGCTAGTCCTCGAATCCTAGCTAGATTTGATGTCTCGTGTACGTGTCTAACTCATGAATCTATCAGCTACTCAAACCATTAGAAACCGTACACGAACAGCTAAAGCAAGCGCTGCCATTTTTGGCTCTGGGCCGGCAACCCGCTTGTAGCACAGTACAGTACGTGTGTGCGTGCAGACTCCGCACTCCTCCGCTAGCTGCTAGACGACGACGCACAGGGCAGTGTGGTGGTACGTGACTGGTAGCTACTCGGCCGGCCTACTCCTAGGTAGCTAGCACGCGCAGAGACTACAGTACTGCACCGAATCGTCCTTTCCTTTTCAGCCAGGAGCAACGAAACGACCCCACGCCTGCTCCTCGTAGTTGTTGAGGCCCGATAACATCTTAGGCCGTGTTTAGATGCTAAAAAGAGCTTTTTTTTTTTTCATAGGAACTATCACATCGAATCTTTGGACGCATGTATAGAACATTAAATATAGATAAAATAAATAACTAATTGTACAGTTTGTCTGTAAATATCGAGACGAATCTTTTGAACCTAGTTAGTCCATGAATAAACAAATTTTACCAAATAATAACGAAAAATGCTACAGGAATTTTTTCTAAAAATTTTCGCAACTAAACGGGGCCTTAATCACACACCAGCACAGGCCAGCATGCTCAGTGATTGCAAATCAACCTACAATGCAGCGAGGACGCAGCGAACTGACCAAACTGATCAAGAGACCGGTTACGCTAATTTTAAGCCTGTTCTTTGCGTAGAAAACTCCTGAACACCTCCCAAAAAGACCTGTCAGGGTACCACGTTAAGAGTGTCTCAGGACCAGCAAGGCTGCGAACGTCTCCAAATCTGGCCGGGAGACATGAAAAACAACAATGTAGAGAGAGGAGAGGATAAAAGGGAGTTTTAGATGTGTTTTTTACGATTGAGTGTTGGATTTTTCAATTCGCTATGATCCTCTTATATAGTGGCGGAGCCACAGGGTACGACATACCCTATCTGACCAGCAAGTAACCAGTATAATATACGTATATACATCTGTATTTTGTATAAAGAAAAATAAAAAGTCACTTTGATCACCGATCATGCCATCCATGACGGAAGCGGGAAGTGAAAAGGCCCAGGAGGCCAGGCCGCGGCCCACACGACAAGGTTGTCCTCAGACCTTAGTACACATTTCACTTTTCGGATGTTCGTATTCTAATCTTGATTAGAGGCACTAGCGCCTGGATGAGCAGCGCTGTGGCAGACCGCCTAAATTATATGGCCCACATACACCTGTCATTGTCGTAAAGACCTCTAACTGTTATGCATGGAAACCAGATAATTCCGGTAGTCTATCGGGTGTCCTCGGGGAACCCCGAATCATCCATATTTTACAACTCATACATGATCAACAATGGAGTTGCCACAACATTACAACACTTATTACAAAAATAACTTACATGAGTGCGGAAGTCTTGTAACATTAGTTTACAAAATATATTTAAGTAAAACTTAACTTTAGATTAAAAAGGTGAATAGAACAGTAGAAGCAAATTAGAAGAAGCACCTAAGGTAGAGGAGACATCTAGATCATGTCAAGCCCACCGACATAACCTTGATTAGCAACACAAGTCAGAACCTGCAACGGGGGTTAAAAAACCCTGAGTACTGAATGGTACTCCGCAAGACTTACCCGACGAAAATAAAAGACTCCAAGGATATGCAAGCTTACGGGGTACAAGGAGGGTTTAATAAGAATCAAGATTTGTTTTAGCATAAAAGCTTACTAAAGATTTATCCTTACTTTCAATGTTTTAGCTCAAGTTAAATTATTATAAGTCTCATGTTTGCACCTGATCTAGATCATTCACTTCTTTAACCAACACTTCTCATGATCATAAGTACCATTGTTTCATTGATTAACTACGATGCAGGGCAGAGAGTCGAGTCTCCTTCTCCGAGAAGCAACGACGATTCAGATCGATTAAACCCAGCTAGGGATTCCCAACCACATGACATATGCAGGTCCCAGACCAACATATATCAATCTTCACTCGGATCCTCCAAAATAGGAATGGGTTCGCGCCACCCAAGAGCACAGTACTCCACCGCCCCACTGTCAACCTAGATGCTTCCGTCCATCTCAGATCCGTAGGGTGGGTACACGCTACTCTCGCCATCTCTTCACTCTCAGTGCGCGGTTGTCCTTTCCCATAATGGAATAGCCGAGATATCAGGCTTACTAGAGTATGTGGGCCAGTACTACAAAGTCTCGACCACAAGCAGACCTACAACGAACGGTCCTTAATCGACTAAGATAGGACAAGCACGACTAGGCACCCCTATCGACTTAACCAGAGACACATCCCATGTCCTGTCCGACCTCCATTTAACCATTATTTCATGTTAAACTTTCAAGTCATAATAGAGGTATAAATCATTGCGAATGATGAACCCATCATTCGAACCTATCTTCCTAAGCATGGCTAAGCATTACTAGTTTATTCTATTAAAGGGTGACAAAGAAATGTATTGAAATATCAAGATACTCATGCAGCAACAGGTTTCAAATTTAACCGCTATAACTTAATGCACATTTTATAGGACTCAAGTGATAAAAGCATTTATAAACATCAATGAAGGGTTCTATGCTCCGGGGCTTGCCTGTGTTGCAGAGAAGGTTAGTTCCATAGAGAGAGACCACGGAGTTAGACTTGGCATCAACACCACGAATGGATGGACCTTCTCCGAAGATTGATCAACATGAACCTTCTCGCTCACGTTTGCACTACACGTAGATAAATGATGTATGCTTTAGCATGATGGAATGCATAACATGATGCATAGAGGTGCATTGGTGATAACATAACAAGATTAACTTGAGTACAACTTTACTTCACGGTATAGCTAAATTTAGTTCTCACAAAACAAGTTTTAGTTGTTACTAAACAAGTTTATTAGTTGTTTATCATAAACGAATTACTTAACATGAACCAACAAGGTTTTGACATAAAAAGCATCTACAAAACTTAACCTTTTTACCCAAGAAGTTGCATACAAGAGACAATCACAATATACATACATGCATCAACTAATGAAAGGCTTAATTAAACTAAAAAGCATTTTTAGTTTTTATTATCATAAGTGGATCATAAGCACATCACACAAGTAACTAAGTTGCCATAGATCAGCAGAGGTGAAAGTGTTCCATGGTCTTCATTCAATCCAAAGATCACTCAAATCATTTTATGATTAGCCTTAATTACCATGGGTTAATTAATTAATTAATTAATTAAGCATATAAAAGGAGATATAATTAAACATGGTCAAATTAATCCTAAACTTTTTGTGAAGGTTGATATTAGCATAAAATAGATACACAAAAAGTTTCATAAGCATTGGATATTTATTTAAGCCTACAAAAATCATGGAACATGCATTTGTTAATTAAAAGAGGTATTTTTATCTCATGCCAAAACTATCCATTTTCTAGGTTTCATATTTTTCCTAGATAGACATCATCATCAAGAAGCTACAAATTTTTTTATATAATTTTAGGAGCTCTAATTATTTTACTATGAATTAAACAAATTTCAGTATTAAAAAGTATTTTCTGGAAAAAGGAAAAATCATTTTCTCTCTTCTGCTGCCACTGACATCTCGGCCCCACTGGTCAGCCTCTGCTCCAGCGCTGACCACGGCGGCAACGACTTTGACCGGCCATAGCTCGCCGGCGGCGAGGTCTATGGCGGCGCGGATTGCGCCTATAGATTCACTGCTAGCTCACGCATCCCCTAGGATAACCGGTTGAACGGGCGAAGCACGGCAGTAGGCACGGCGGCGGCCATGGCGGCTCGGCATAGCTCCGACAAGGCGGAGATGGCAAACGGAGGCTTCTCCGGCCACGGCAAGGGCACCAAAAGCTTCGCTACACTCTGGCAAACACAAACCACAAGCTAATCTAACCGAAAACGGCTCCTAACGTGCATGGCCACGCACGCGGCGGCAAACAGAGCAGAGCTCGCCGGCGGGCACGCGGACCGACGTCCACGGCGTGGTAGCGACTAAACGGGCGGCATGGGTGTGATCAGTGGCTCACCACGATGCTCGGACGCTAGCAGGTTGAAGGCGAAGCCGACCGGGGAGCTCTGGCCACGGCGCGACCGACCTCGGCGGCGCGCTGGCTGTGCGCGAGGAAGACGGCGGCACGCGGGCGGCGCAGGCACGGCAAGGCTAGGCGAGTGGATGCAGCGCGTGTGCAAGGACGAGGCGAACTCAACGGTGCGCTCAATTTGGCCTGGGGTGGCTAGATGGCGGTGGCGTGTGCTGGTGGAGCAAAGGTGCTCGGCGGTGGCGGTGGCAGAAAAGAAAGGCACGACGGCCGGCTCATGGCTTAAATAGGCGAGGACGCAGCTGCTGCGGCCTTCCAGCAGCTACGCGGACTCAACACGCGGTCGGCCACACATCCAAGCGCTGGAAACGCCGAGAAGGACGCCGACGGTGACGAAGCAGGCAAGCTGCTTGCCTGTAGCACTAAAACCACCTCATTCTCCTCTCCTTTTCAAATTACTTAAAAAAAGAATCATACAGAAACTTCAAAATCTTCCAACATAAAAGTTGTTCAAAATTGAAAAATCTACGACTTTCATTTTTGGACCAACTCCATATTCCAATTAGTTTTGAAAGTAGGATTTTGAAATTTGAATTTGAGTTTAGGGTGAATAAATAATTCATTTATAAACTTGGTATTCAATTAGTGAATAATTACTATTCAAATATCGCAATCAGTTGTACTATTTCAAAGCACAAATTTTGTACTAATTCATGAAATAAGTAAAACATGGCATATGCAACATTGACATGGTAAAATTAAAACATGGAATACATTTATGATTTAATGCTTAATGATTAAGCTTGATGATGATCATGATCAAGATTTTTAATTGTTTCTTAACATCTAGAATGTTACAGACGAGCACGCTTCCAACGTGTCCCGACCGCAGCACCCCCCTCTGCCGGCCTCTTGACACGCCGCGTGCCCCGTCCACTGGCCCCCGGCTCGCTCCCGGCCGAACAATATAAAACACTTGCAACATGAGTGCAACATATCAGACTGAAAACAGATGAAACATTTAGAAACATGCTTCTGCAACATATGTGTGAAACACATGAAACATCTAAAATAAAATGCTTGCAACTTGCAACATTAAACCCCTTACTGCAACATAAGACTGAAACATTTAGAAACATATTGTTGCAATATTCAGATAAAAAAACCATTGCAACATACATCTGAAAATAGATAAAACATTTTAAACAAATGTTTGCAACATGCCTTTGAAAACACTTGCAACATTGGCAATATCCCCGATCTTTTTTTGCAACATCGAGATAAAACAATTGCAATATGAGCCTACTTTTCATCTCTTTTTTTTCATAGAAGAAAGTTTTGGACACAAAGAATGCTCACTTTAAACTCTGTCAGGTACAGAAGTTAGCCTCACAACACGAGGTGAGGACATGGGCGGTAACTGCCGGCCACATTCTGGACCATCCATGCTTGCACGTACGAAACGGGATTGCCGTCGATTTTGTGCCCTTTGGCAATTCTTTTTGTATCTTCTCTGAGGCAGGCAGGGACCTCTGTTTCTCAACCTCAGCTACCTCTGTTTTCCATGCCCAGGGCGGTCTTATTTGAGTGTCATTTTGCACTGTCGATTTCATGCCCTTCATATTTTTTTAATCATTTTTCTACCTCTGTTTTTTTTTCGAGAACATATGCCGGGGCACAAACTTTTCATTAGGTGGACATTCTACCTCTGTTTTGACATGTAATCTTGTTTGAGTGGCTGAAGATGACAACCAATATACATTGTTCGCCTTAAACGCTAAACAGTGGGTTCTCGTTCCGTTTAGGCCCTAGTCACTGAATTAAACGCTAAACCGTTTAAACGGTCAAACCGGTCAAAAAAAACCGTTTAAATGATGGCATTAAATGGTGATTAAACACGTGTAATGGCCAAAACATGCGTTTAAACGGCCGTTTAGGCGATAAACTAGGGTGTTAGACGAACGTTTTGGGTCGGTGAAATTGGGGTTACATTTGTGGTGGAGAAATTTTGATGCCACCTAAATCATGTCCATATGACTATGGCCTTGTTTAGATTCCAAGTTTTTTCACTCTCTCTCCATCACATCAAATATTTACATATATGCATGGAGCATTAAATGTAGGTAAAATAAATAACTAATTACACAGTTTGTCTGTAATTTAGGAGACGAATCTTTTGAGCCTAGTTAGACCATGATTGAACAATAATTGTCAAATACAAACGAAAGTGCTACAGTGCGATAAAAAATTTTCACACCCAATCTAAACAAGGCCTATGTGTATGATTATATGTATAATCATTTATTGTTTATGTCAAGTTGTGCAATTATGTTGAAGCCTTAAATTGCACTTAAATTTTGTATAGAAAACTATAATTTTATATGTATATTTACTGCTACAGTGCACAACGTCTAAACCGTCTAAACGCTAAATAGAGGGTGGCTGACCGTTTAGCATTTAGCGTCTAGGATAACATTGCAAATATATCGGGGCGGTCTTTCCCCCGAGGCCGAGTAGAGTTTTAAATATGACAAAAATACTCTTGTTTTGTTTATGAAGGATCACTTCATACATCCTAGTTTTCTAAACGTAGGGCCCGTTTGTTTAAGTTGCATTATGACGTAGGAGTAAGAAGCAAGACATTATAGACATGCGGTCTGTTATCCGATATTTAAGCGTTCAATATCTTGTAACTGAACCTTTTGCCTTTGGATGTCTTCAAGTGTACTACTATCGACTGAACCACTTCGAAAAAAAAGATTCATTGACCTGGATGACACCCGAAACAAAGTCATGGACCCAAAAGTGATATTTTGAAAGTAGAGGGGCCTACGCCCTGTTCGCCCTGTTCGATTAGTATCGTGATAGGTAACGTGTCCGTGCATCGCTACGAAACAACTAAACTTTTGTACTAAAAACACATGGATCGCACAATAAGTTAACATGTTATAAAACTAAATACTGACATTAAAGTGATATTTAATCCAAAAGGCAAAGTTCGTGAAATTAACACAGTCAATAAGAGGCAAATTATCACTACAACATGACACCCTTTTTTGTAACGCAAATATGCGTTGCTAAAAGTCTATATATGCGTTGGTAGGGTCTCTACCAACGCATCTAATATGTGTTGCCTAAAGTGGCGTTGCAAGGATCTATTGCAACACTTATTTATGTGTTGGTAAGATGTACTAATAACCGTTGCAAAGTTACAACGCATAATGGTGGGTTATAGCAACGCTTATATGTGTTTGTACAAACCATGGATGAACGACTTCAACAGCTTGTTGCAACATATGGATTTAGTTTGTTGCAACACTTATATGTATTGCAAGGAATAAACTATGCAGTCACTAATATCATAATTAATTAATTTATAAAGCAACATAGAGATCATGGTTGTACAATTTAATGAGAAATGCAAGGCCATCCAACACATAGGAAATAGGCATAGTGGCCCGTATAGTATAAAGAATTTGTTGTATTATTACAAAGATACATGACATAATTTTTGTTCATAAGTACAGGTTCCTATGGGAGTAAAATATAAAAATAAAGGAATCCCTCTTAGAATGCTAGCAGCCCCCCTTTCTCATTCCTTAAGTTTAGTCTAGCATTCCGCTGATGTGATCATCCATTCATCTTCTTGACCTACAGATGAAAGTTAGATTACTTTAATACAATACTTTGAAGTAAAATCAAACTAGGATAATACAAAGTTTTAAGAGAGGTGTCTTATACAATAGCATCTTATGATGAACAGATGTATATTATATCTTGCACAAATGTCAATTATTAAAGTCCATACAGTATTATAACAGTTCCAGAAAAAATATTGCTTGATAGCCAAAAATGAAATATTAGTAAACTGGTAGTTTGTTTCAAAAAAAATGTAAACTAGTAGTAAAAAGTACTGTTGATACCACTCTTAGCTCCAAAGGTTATCTATATCTACCAAAAGCAATGAAAATTTAAGATAGGAGCTGAAATATGGTGACTACAACAGCACAAAAAAATCAAGAGTACACTGTACATACAAACTTCTGCACAGATGAAGAAACTCTATGTTATTTAAATAAATATCTCAAATGTCAAATGAGTAAAACAATGGACAAATTGAAATACATACAGTACAATTTCATTCAGTGTTAGTAAAGTGACCATACCCATGTCTGTGAAGTTCTTGTACCACCTAAACTTAGGATGCCATGGTTTTAGATGGTGAGAAACTGTGGATTCTATAACATTCAGACATTTGGTAGGTTCTGCCAAAAAACACTGAATTAACAGAATACTAGTGGATCAGCTCAAATATAAAAATGAGATATGTGTAAACAAAAAAAAATCATATCATAAATCTACTGGTACAGTTTATAGTTCACATCCTTGATCCTTGTTGACACCGTTGATGCAGATTGGTAGCAGCAGCAGGTCTGCAATACAATTCTTTAGCAATATTAGGCTGTAAATAACAGAGTCAATCCAAAAGTCTTAACTAATTCAATGATAAAGAAAATTATATGGTTAATATGATACAATCTAGTGTGAAATGCTTTTACCAGCTAATACTTCAGCTAGTATAAAATAAAAAAGGGATATCAAATATAAAATCAATTTTCGTTGTGCCCATAGAAAAATTGAAATAAGCAAACAGGTTTAGAACAGAAGCCCATTGCACTTCAAAGATTAGTGAAGAATAAATTAAGTGCCTAGTGCCTAGTATTTTATTCAACACATGCTGAGGAAGCTAGTGTGCTACCAGATGGAACAAATTCTTGCAGAGTTTCTTCAAAAAAAATGTTTAAAACAACACACCATTCGAATATGCAAGATTATGATTGTTGATCTTCAGGATTGATGCAGTATCTAGAAGCTAAATTAAATTAAGTGCTGTTCTGTTAGTATATATTCATATAGATGCAATCAGAAATTGAAAAAATGCTGGCTAGTGTATATACAGGAGGGAGGCTGATCTTGCTAGACATTAATTTCTTAGAACACTAATTGTTCAATTACCTTGTACCTCAATATCAAAGCACAAAGGTTTAGGAGATATATGCCTTTGTCTGCACAAGCTAAAAGAAATGAACATAGCTATATATATCAAAGCAACAACATTAATCACATGGAAATAAAGCAATTCATGAACTATCAATCTAGAGAAGAATATATTTCAGGAGAAGGCAAAATTATTGAATAAAAATAAATTGAAGATTTGCTCAATTTGTTTCCATCTGGGACGTATAAAGGTCTGACTTACCAAAATGTCATCCTGATCTCTCCAAGTAGAGGCAATGGTGCTGCTAATCAGCAACTCCATCGTGACCTCCCTGTAAGATGCTTCACAGTTACCACACCTGCAGAACCTTTTTTTTTTTGACTTACCACACATCTGAGAATTTTTTAAGGTATTGGGAGCGACTTTTTCCCCTTTTATATTCAGTAATACTACAGCCCTTAAGAAATATTTAGGTACTGATGCCTTCATCTCAAGTCATACTAGAGAAGCATCCGATCCATGTATTTAACTAATCAAGGAAACAGAGGAATAATATGAATGCATAATATATGAACTCACGAGAACAAGAGATGGGGATATGAAAGGATCCGAAAGGAAATAACTAACCACTCGAGCTGCATGAAGGACCAGCACACATCAGGAGTAGCCGCCGCCGCCGCCGATTTAGATTTTACAGCCATCGGCACTGTGCATATGCGACCCCTCGCTGCCGCCATCGGCTATCGGTATTCTGCCGCCGGCAGCACTGTGCATATGAGAGCCGCCGCCGCCGCTTCCGTGCCACTGCACATCCGAGGGCCACCACCAGCCATCGGCTTAACCAAAACAAATGGATGGATCAATGTTGGTGGATGTTGGAACTGATGCCTAAAAGATCATGACGTGAGAGGAAGAAGAGGGATTTCCGCCTAGAAGATGCAGACATGACTTTGACCAAGGGATGCGGCGCTGTGGTAGTTTCTCCCATTTATTTCGTGGAAGGGAGGGATTTTCTGTTTGATGTGGGCGTGCAAGTGGAGTACGTGGGCCGGATTCTATCTACGTTAGCGAACAAGCCCAGCAGCAACGGTAGATGTGTGCGTTGCAAACTATCCGATGCTAGAGTGGGGTTTGTGTTGTAGTGTATGGTCATTAGATCTGTATGAATCAGGGAAAAGAACTGCAAGTATTAGTAATTGAAATTAGGATATGAAAAACAGAACCTGTGGTGCTTTGCCTAGCTGCCTCTATGATTTGTCTTGCACTATAGACCACGGGCAGAGGACTAGTATATGAAAAATAGAAAATGTTTTCCCAAAGCGGATCCAGTACACGGGAAACAATGACTCTTTTGCTATTTTCCAAATTCCTAATAATTAACCAATAGCTCAACCACCAAATATACCCAATAGCAGTCAAGACCAAACTTACAAAAACCATGAAAATGTGCAAGTAAGAAGTTACTAGTGCTAAGTGTGCATTTCAGAAAGGAAGTTACAAGGCCCTTTCCCCTTCTGGTTCCATGTAAAACTGTGAAAAAGGAAACTTCCAAGGCAGTGCCAACTCTTGAAATTAATGAAAACATACAATTAGATCACTTAGCAAATAACCATTGAATTATGCCTAAGTTAAAAGGGTATCTTGAGGAGGCATCAATCTAGTCATCAGAGCTCTGGATAATGGCTATGCAAGTAACTAAATATTATTTTCTTAATCAGTGCCACACTGCCAGTACAAAAATTATATTACACTGCCATATGATAGATATTGATTATTGAACCAATCTCTTGTCAGACATTGGTACATAAATAAGATATTTGTGAATTATAAAATTTGTTTACCATAAAAACATGAGTTATTTACAGAATCTGTCCATCAATCACCACCGCCCACACCACTTGCACAGCTATGAGTGCGCGAGGCCGTCCCCGGCCATGCTGCTGCTCGTGAGCCATGCTGCAAAAACACTTTTCACAGGCGGTCAAAACTCTCTTCCAGAGGTGGAGAGCAACGTCTCTGCTAATAAAACTTTACAGATGCGGTTTAAACTCCTGGACTATGCATTCTCCATCCTGGTCGTTGTTGATGGGCTTGCTACCGCCGGACGCTGCTGTTCTGAGAGAAGCATCCAACTCAGCCACTGATCGGATGCTGATCTTGTAGCCATCCTTCTCACTCACCATAGGAGTCAAGTGGCCGGTGGCAGGCAGCCTGTGGGTAGACATGTTTGCTCCACCTGTCCAAGCACAAAAGGTAGGGAATGAAAATCAATAACTATGTTATCTATTGCTCGAGTTGTTGACATATAGATAGACGGTGATATGAAGAGTCTTGGTGATACAGAATTGAGTACAACAAATGCTTATCGAGATACAGATACAAACAACAATTCTATCAGATAACAAAGACAACAAATAAATATAACTTGCCCCCGCTACATTAGAATCGTGTTTGCATCTAAACCTGTGGATCTATATAATGTGCAAATGGGGGAGATAAAACACCAAAGTTGATCACTACACAACTCAACCTCAGAAAATGAGAATGCTTGTCAGGCTGCTTCCACATTAGTGCAATGGCAAGTCAGGTGGATTGGTATTTAGGAAAATAGATGGATGGGACCCTGTACAACCTGGCATGAAAACAAAAAATGAGTAAACGCAACACTTCTTCTCTTGCTACTCTGGATGAGTTCCTCTAAACAAAGAAAACATATATATCTCTAAAATCTTATACTCCATTACACTCCTACAGGGACACGTTTTGTAAAATAAGTAGAGAATGGCACATAACAGACATTCATTGTTTAAGTTTGATCATTATATTAGCAGAATAATCATTGGTTTGTCTAAGTGTTTCAATGTCAATAGAGAGTAAAAACTGAATTTGTATAATTACTTAGTGGAAGCAATACCAATCCTTTCCTAGAAGGCAAAGCAAACATCTTAAGTACCCATAGGTTCAGTAATGGCAAAGTAATTTCAAGAAATGAAACTTGATGAAATATAGTTATATGTAAATGTTCATACACCATGATATATATGATGGATAATTAATGGAGAATGGGATGCCTAGTTAGCCTATTGAGCTCAGTAATGCAGTGACTCCTATTGTTGTTTTGTTTTAGTTTGTCTTTACTTTGCAAAATCCTACACAAGAACAATGGAAGTATATATATATATATATATATATATATATATATATATATATATATATATATATATATATATATATATATATATATATATATATATATATATATATATATATATATATATATATATGCTAACCTGGGAAGAATTATCATAATGATATTGAGGCCTTCTTTTGCCAGCAAATTGATTTAGTAGGCCTTCCATAAGGCTGTGTGGCCTGAATTTATGAAAATAAATAGAAACCACAACTTAGCTTGATATCTACAAGTAACAAAGTATATTTTTAGACAACTCACCCTTGGACAGGAAGACTACTCACCCCATGGTTACGGTAACTTTCTACTCACCCCATGGTTACAGTAACTTTCTTTAAAAAGGCCCTAGGCCCTAGCCAGCACTCCAGAGACCCAGCAGCTTACCAGCCAGGGTCTCAAACCTAACCGATGCAGGTCACAGCCGCGGGAGAGGGCACGCTTCTTCGGCTTCTCAGAGCTCCTTGCGGCGGCCTTGCGACAGAGTGGAGCTGGCGGCCCCTTGCAGGAGCAGGGGAAGGGGACCGTCGCGTGAGCCGCCATGGCTTCCAAGCCGCTGCGTCGACGCTCCCGGGAGTACGGGAGGGGACGGAACGAAGAGGCGAGGCCTGGTGTGCGTGGGCCGTGGGGGCACGAGGGGCGTGTCTCAACATCGGCGCGAAAAAAATCACCGAGGGGTGGGCGCGTGTGGGATCCCACCCGGCGGACCCAAGGCGAGGCGATTTTTGTTGCACGAAGCCGCTGTCTTCTCTTTAGGCTTTTTAATAAGTTGTGAGATTGTGAGATGAGAGGTATCGCACTTCGAAACGTAATGCTGTCGTGCCGTATTTGCGGATGAAAATTCTACGACCTCTGCGTACAACATACTCGGGCGGCTAGTCGCGTCCGTTGTTCGCGTGATAGATCGACCGATTTGCGTACAACATACTCGGGTGGCTAGTCACATCCGTCGTTTCGCGTGATAGATAGATTGATCGCGAATTGCGATCGCTGGCGCCTGGCGCAGGGCCTGAGAAACAGTTGTTTTTTCGTTACGAAACAGTGTCTCTCAACAGACACCCCTTCGATACTCTCATCAACCACGCCACGAGCAGACACCAGTTCACGAAGCGATCTCATCCGTCAAGTATAAGATTAGTGGATAGGATTAGACAGTTTTACTCTTAAAGGGCATATCCTTAAGAAACAGTTGTGTCCCTTCGTGACACCCTTCGCTTGTATAAATATATTTCAGAGAACAATGAAAGCAGCAGTTCTTCCAATCACTTGTTCATTTACATTCACTTCTAACAGTTGTGACATTTTTGCTATCAAGACCCGAGGGCGAAGACCTCGTTTTTGACTCCTGCCCTAGCGCCGCCGCCGCAGCCGCCCCCGCCATCCACCACCGCTGGTCCCCCTCCCTTCTCCTCCGGCATCTCGCCGGGGGCTGAAGGGAGTGGGGATCCATTGTTTTTAACAAGTTTTTCCTAGTAAATCGAGTCATTAGGGTTAGTGTCTCTCCATGCCAAATTACTTGGTACTGGAGTTTTATCTCCTCCTTCTCCTCATCTCTGTCGACGGTGAAGGAGAAGGGTGGAATCGTTTTCTCCATGGCGGCTCCGTTGAAGATGAGGACGACAACGTCGGCGTCAGCATCTTCATCGATATGACGACATGGAGACTTTTGTTTCCGGACGGTAGCATCAAGGCGGAGATGATGTCGCCGCCATGGAATAATTTTCTCTGGTCTCTTCTCCGTTTTGTTGTGGTTAGATTTGGCCACGATGAACGACTAGGGAGAATAATTTTCAGATCAGTCTTCCTTACTCTTCGGTGGCAGAAAGAAGAAGAAGGAAGACACCAGAAAGAAGAAGTTTCTTAATTCTGCCTACATGAATATTGGCCGTTGTTCGTTGGGCATTTATTCTCAGGCCATTTGCCAAGTGTTTGCCTGTGCGGTCATCCATACTGCAAAGCATCTAACATGTTAGATTTTGATTTGTGCTATTCACAGCGTGGGTACTATTTTGTAATCCAGAGTGCTTGTAATGTGTTGATGTACCCAGCTATCATATAATATAATTCTTCTTTCGTCGCAAAAAAAAAGACCCGAGGGCGAAGTGGTGTTGATATCAGGACTGAAGCAACAGTGTCAAAACAGCACTCACCTCTCAATTCTTGAATGAAGAACGCAGGCAAACAAAAGCTTGAATCAGAAAGAATTCACACACAGAGCATCAAATTTTGGAAGACATGGAATTGGGGTGCACGGATCCCGTTTCAAAGTATCAAAAACATCTCTTGACACCAACAGCAGCGAAGATCATAGTATTATATAATATATATCCAACATTCCACAGTAAGTCACCACCTAACCAGAACAGGCAAGAAAAAACAGCAAACAGATGCATAAGTTAATCACATATAACAAGCATAGCACTTAGACATTACATGACCTACACGATTATTCATCACACATAAATAAAGTCCAGAAGGGTGTGACATAACCAACTTAATGCTGGGTGCGGCATGACCGGATCATATGTGGTTCCTGTTGAATGTGAATGTAAATCAACAGAGATTTTGGAACAACTGTTACTTTCATTGATCTCTTAGATATATATATACATTGTGAAAAGGTGTCTCTTTACAGATTAAAGGTAACTGTTCACTGGGAACAGAGACAGCCAAAGGGACATGCCCCTTCAGGGATTACTAACTGCTAATCCTATGATTAACTGCTAATCTATTCCTCTCCTTAACAATGCTCTGCTGCAACGTCTCGGTCCAGTATCGACCAAGCAACCCGCAGGCGCATCTTGGCGGTACCTAAAGTGAACTCAACTTCATCTCCTTTGGAGATCCTCGGGGTAATTTTAAGGGCTACACCTTTACCACCATGAACCCTTGCAATGATTATCAGCGTATCCTCCACATAGACAGATATGACAGGCCGCATCATCTGGATAGCACCACGACCATTACCAGGCATGTGATCTGCCAGCTGGCTATCATAAAGCACAAGCCTATTCTTGATGCTGGTTGTCTGGGCAGTGACTATTCCACAGAATTCTCCCTCTTCAACTTCAATTGAAATAGTTGCCTCCACCGCAGATATCACAAAAGCATACGCCACCTTCACAGTACTTAGCCTGGTGGCCAGAGAGAGTCCGCCCTGCTATGCCACTGATTGTCAAGACTCCTTTACTGAGTTCTCTGTCCTGACCTTGATGATCCTTGATCATCAGATCAGTCTCAACATAATTCGCATCTAACAATAAAAGACCACGTTTCGGGCCAGTCAAGATCAATGGTTCATCCTGCAAAAAAAGGGTGACAGCTTAATTAGTGACATATTTCTCTAATATATAGTGTTGCGACTTGCGAGAGAACTATATATATAGAAAAAAAAAGGCACGCAGCAAAGGGAAGCTAGCTGTTTCTGTAGAGTTAACTTTTAATGGTTCAGTGCACACTCAGCAGCCTGATATGGTCTAGTTTTAGCTGTACCAGTGTAGTATATCATGCATTCATGCACATACAGAACACTGGTATTCATGTGTACCAGTGTAGTATATCTAGTTTTAGCTGTACCAGTGTATGTAGTATATATATTTAAAAAAATAGGGCATGGCAGGCTCAGGCTTACGCTCTGTTCTGGACATATGTGTACTTTATTGGCGTTATTACAACAATGACAGTGTTATTATGATGTGTAATTATATTGGTGGCACCCGAACCTTGGACTCCGGAATCTTTTAGATATATATAGAGAGTTCAAACAAGATAGGAGGATAAGAAGTGTGTATGTCTATTACATTGTCGATCCATCAATCAAATCAAACCAATACAAACAGTACTGATGGATTTTAGCACTCTCTCCACACATATATGATGAAAGGAAGAGGAACAACCTTGAGGCTAATTAACAGGCACATAATGCATACAGGAGTAGTACATATATATTATGTATAGGTAGTAGCAAGGAGAAGTGGCCGTATATATGATCAATCAAACCTTAGAGTTGATGAGTTGGCAATGTTCACGGTCGCGGTGGAAGAGATAAACACGCTTTTAGTCGGTGCAGTCTCGCGCAATGACAGTTCCATAGACTTGGATAGGGAAGCCAACATCTGAGCAGGCTACCTTGACAGATAAGATGTTTACTGCCTCGTTGAGCTCGATTTCTTTTCCGACTTGGAAGACTTTATCGGTAAATCTCATCGGACCAATGGGCGCTGTGATACGGTGCGGGAAGAAAGAAAACACAAAGGAATAAGCAAGGTCACAATATATATATATATATATATATATATATATATATATATATATATATATATATATATATATATATATATATATATATATATATATATATATATATATATATATATATATATATATATATATAGACGGCGATTAGCACAAACACAAAAGCGAAAGAAATTTGTTAACAGTTTAGGTCTTGTTTGGATGCAAAGTATTTTTGAAGTATTGGAAAAATACCATGGTTTTACAAAATACTTTGGTTTTTAAAAGCTACTAGGTGTTTGGATACAACAGATCTTGTGGTCTCTGAAACAACCATGGTTCTATCAAAACTGTAGTCATTTTGGAGTTTTATAAACTCCACCCATGACCTCTTTTTTCTAAACCACGGTTTTGTCTCTTTGGCTTATAAAAAGTGATAGATACTACAGTTTGCCCTTAAAGTGCAAGGGCACAATCAAATAAATATCAGCGAGGAGCTATGAAGCTGCTGCAGCAGCAGAGTCTAGGACCAGATGAATGAATGAATGAATGAATGAATGAATGAATGAATGAATGAATGAATAATGGAACAGGCATGGCAGGAACATGTAGGGCACTTACACTCCTCCCAGAGGTCGAAAGTCGCGAGGTCGACGAAGCCGCTGGCACTGTTGTAGTAGATGCCCTCCTGCTTGGGATCGAAGTCGAGGATGCAAGCCTCCGCTTGCTGCCGCAGAGCACCGACGATGTCCCCCTCCTCCACCAGGAGACGGCTCGCCTCATGGAACTCTTCCGCCCTGAGCCTCTCTGCCTCAGCTGCTCGATCGGCCTCGGTCATGCCCGAGAAATCAGCACCCCTCATATCAGAGGAGAGACGCAGATACTCGCGCTCCAAGCAAGACCGCTCCTCCTCCATATCCTTAATGTGACGCGGCTTCTGGGACTCTTCCTCCGACAGATCCTCATCCTCCGACAGCTCCCCATCCGTATCCTCCCTCCTGAGCCTCTTCGAAAGGTCCAACTCGCCTCTGATGACTGAGAAACACTGCTGCTCATAAGAAGCGAGCCGCCGCCTCTTCTCAAACTCATAAACGAGATCCATACATGTGCCCCATCAAGGCCAACTCCACCCGCGATTTCTGGCTGAAAGCGCGGGTTTCTGATGGTAATATCAATGTTGGAAATATCGATCTTAATGCCTGGTTGCCAAAGCAGCCTCGAATCTTCTCAAGATTCAACCTCCAGGTGAGGTCATTAATCTTGTCATCCATCGAGTCCAAGCGCTTCTGCATCGCCTGATACCATGGTTCCGCTAGGCGCTCGCCTAGGCGCGACTAGGCGCGACTAGGCTCTAGTCGGAGGGTGTCCGCCTCGCCTATGGGGGGTAGGCGGACCCCTAGGCGGCGGCGGCTCATCGGCGGCGGCGGTGGTGGTGGAGGAGCGCCTGGCGGAGGTCGTCGGTGGGGGAGGAGGAGCTACGAGCGGTGGCGGGCGCTCGCGCGGGCTTGCGCGGGCGGCGGTGGTGGTGGAGGAGCGCCTAGCGGAGGTCGTCGCTGGGGGAGAAGGAGCTGCGAGCGGCGGCGGTCGCTCGCGCGGGCGGCAGGCGCTCGGGCGGGCGCAGGCGCGGGCGGCGGCGGTGTGGGAGGAGGCGTGGATAAGGTGCGCTGGGCCGTTTTTAACGGTGGATAAGGTGGGTTGGACCGTTTTTATGGGCCTTTCTTCTCTTTTCTCCCTGTTCCATGACCATTGGTCTTCTATTTTTTCTTTTCTTTTAAGTACTTAAGTATGTATTAATAAATTTAAGTATGTATTGAAAGACGCCTAGAAAAACGCCTAGGAACGCCTAGGCGCGATTAATCCCACCTAGGCGCTAGGCTGAGGGTCAGCGCCTAGATTCCGCCTAGGACCTAGCTGAACTTTGCCTGATACTCTGCCCAAGTAGGCCTCTTCGTCTTCGCCATCTCCTGAGCCTTCGCCTTCGCCTCGGCCCTCGCCCTCGCCCTCGCCCTCGCCCACACCTTCGCCTCCGTCCTGGATCCCTCCAAGCACCGAGGGATCGCCATCGCCATCGCCTCCGCCTGCACATCCGCCATGATGAACACGCCGACCAAACGGAAGATTGGGGGGAAATTTTGGGGAAAGGAACAAGGGGAAACAAGAAAAGCCGATCAAGGGTTTGAGACGACGACGAGCGCCGCCGATCTGCCCCGCTTTATTTATCCTCCTTCGGCTGGACCTGGACCTGGACTAGGAAACGAGTTTGTTGCTTTCCTTTCCTTATATTTTACCGGCCCATACCATAATTGCTCCTATTCGGCCCAATAATATCCGGGCCCAATCCTAAATGCAGTTTCTTTTCTTTTTCTTTTTACTAGCAAATATGCTTGTGCGTTGCAACGGGAGAAAATACGTTTTTTCCACAATAAACTGGAGAAAATAAGTTATCAAATTGCAATGGAAAACAAGAAACTATAAATATATATCATAACTTCAATTTCATACTATGCATGCTTTGGTGCAGTAAAATGTTAAGTTTTGTGACTTTCTTTGAGGATCAACAAAAATCTATTATTTTATTCTTTAGTAGTTCAAGTTGATAAGGAGTAAGTTGTCGATATGTCAAGTACTGATCTGCTGGCCGATAATTATGATGGGAGACCTCTCTCTAGTTTTCACATTACAGGACTCATCAGGAGTTACACTGGAACTAACAACACGCACCTCAAGATGTTAGTTCGTATTTGATTAGGTAGATCATCAGTTTAACCATGTTCTTATAAGATAAGCTTTGCTCTTAATGAAAACTGCATCATTAATTCTATATAATAATACCGAGGCAAAAATTCCATCACTTTTTTATCCTATTATTTTGTTCTGACCTTTCCTAACAAACTATGTGAATGTACAAATTTAGAGAGCTAAGAGTCTGGGACTAAGTTCATGGAGGAACTGAGGTAATGATCACTTCGTGTGAGACGTACTCCCTCCGTCCACAAAATAATGCAATTCTCGCTTTTGAGAAGTCAAGTTTTTTGAACTTTAACTAAATTTATAAAAACATGTACTAATTTTCATGGTACTCCCTCTATCCCAAATTATAAGACGTTTGACTTTTGACTTCAAGTTTGACCACTCATCTTATTCAAAAAATTTGTGCAAACATAGTCAAATTTAAGTCATTCTTGAAGAACTTTTATTAATAAACCAAGCCACGACAAAAAGAAGTGATATTTTGCACAAATTTTTAAATAAGACGAGTGGTCAAACTTAGTGTCAAAAAATCAAATGTCTTATAATTTGGGTTGGATTGAATATAAAATAAGTACCGTTAGATTAATTATAGAATATATTTTTATAATAAATTTATTTGGACACATAATGTTAATATAATTTGGTAAATATGGTCAAATTTAAGTTTAATTGACCGGTGTAGATCCATAATTACATTCTTTTATGGTCCGAGGTAGTATACGAACAGGCTACGACGTGATGATAATTGATAGTCATGCGCATGAGGAGTACATGGGAGCGCGCGGTCTGACAGCCGTCGAGGAGCTAGACTTGGGAGTCCTATGTTTGGAATCCTGGACTCCAGGTCGTGCAGGCCGAGTACAAGTCAAAAGTCGGACTTGTACGTGACGTGCATATGCTTGGTATACATGTTTGGTGCATATACGTATATGTGTATGTGCATATGGAGTCCAGAACGGACTTGGTTGTGCTGGACGTGGAGCATGCAAGGAGCCGGAGATGGTTTGCTTGTGCTCAACGTGTGTGGTGTCCATGTTGGGCACGGTTTGGGTTGCTGTGGATGTTGGGTCAGGTGCCAAATCTGGTTCGGCTCAGCGTGGCCCATCGGGAGACAAAAAGGAAACGAGTGAGCGGAACAAAATCGATTTTATGGGAAAAAAAGAAGTACAAAAAAAAACAGACTCTCGGCACTTAAATACGTAGAATAAATAAATAGAAAAAGGAAATATTTGATTAGATTGATATTAGGATTTCTATTCAGCTTATTTGATATCGTAGAGTTCTAACAAGATCAAATTAAATTTTCAAAAGAGAGAAAGATCTATGTATATGGAGAGCCAGAGTCCGGATCTACATGACCCAATATGTTTTAGAATACGACTCCACATCACATTAGACAAGAGCTATACTAACTCTTATGAGCACGTGTTGTATCTATAAGTTTGGAGGAAAAACTCTTCATTATCGGATAGTTAAAGGGAGACGGACCAAAAAATGGATGGACGAAAAAAAGAGCCTGAATTATTATTATTATTATTATTATTATTATTATTATTATTATTATTATTATTATTATTATTATTATTATTATTATTATTATTATTATTATTATTATTATTATTATTATGTAAAGATTAGGTGGAGAATTTCATTCATAATATGGATGACGAAGTTTCTATGTACTGGAAAATAATAATGATACCACAATGACTCCACGATGCTGATGATGGGGTGTGTTTGTCAATAACAAATGCGGCTATTGAAAGTTTTTTTTTCCATTTTTGTTTTATCTACCTATATAATAATAATAAAGAGCCAAAATTTTCTCCTCTTTTTTTACCATTTTTTGTCTGGCTTTTTCCTAACGACCTACGAGATGATGGAAAGAAGCTGCTCCCACACACAGCCGTGCTCATACATACGCGTGGACGCTCGCCGCCTTGGCCGGCAGGCAAGCAGGCCGCCGCTGCCAACCCTGTGCCGGCCGCCATCCATGGCCATGGCATCGGACGCGGCCAGGCTAGGGATCGGCGCGGCCAGGGCTCCAGGGGCCGAGGCCATGGCTCCTGCAGCCACGTCCTGGGCGAGCTGGGCGTCCATGGCCGGCGCATCGAGGTCGTCCGGCGGTTGGCCTTCCATGGCCGGCGGAAGTCTCGTGCAGATGGCGTGCAGCGGGAGTCTTGTGCGGCGGCGGCCAGAGACGAAAGTTTGGATAGGTTTTTCTATTTCGTAGATTGCATGCATGTACGTGATCTCCTGTACGTGAGGCCACGGGCAAAAGGATCCGTCCATATCACAAATACATGTATACATAGTAGAAAAGAAAGAAAACATACATAATGTCAAAAAATATTTTTGGGAATTTCAATCTTGTTGGATAATTACTCGATTGCAATTTTATTCTATTTTGTATTGATGCCTGAGTAAGACTTGGCTTGGCAACGGTATTTTGACATTGGGGCAAAAAAAAAGGGAGGGGGAGGGGGGGACACGGACCAAAATCAGGGGGAGATAAATCAAAATTAGGGGTGAAAAATTTTGCCTCTTTATTATTAGGTATAGAAAAAAGAGAAATTACAGTGAAATTTTGATTTACTAATAAATACTCCCTCCATACTCGTAAAGGATGTCGTTTAGGACAGCGACACGGTCTCCAAAACACAACTTAGACCTCTTGTTTTTATAAAAAATATTTATGAAAAAATGATATATATATATATATATATATATATATATATATATATATATATATATATATACTTTTATGAAAGTATTTTTCAAGACAAATCTATTCATATAATTTTTACATTTGCAAACTCAACAACTTATAAGTTATTGATGATTTATATTCCCAATGTTTGACCCAAACATTGTCCAAAATGACATCCTTTACGAGTACGGAGGGAGTATGCCCGTGCGTTGCAACGGGAGTCACTTTTCTTGAGACTCGAAGAACGGCCGCGGGCCTTAGGGTCAATTTGATCACGCCATAATTTAGTCACTTTATAGTTTTTAGGTAGTTGTTCGGTTCAGTGTAGCAAACGTTGCTGCACACTTTCTTAGCACGGTTCCCACATGTTAGTCTCATTTTCTTGTTAAACTTTTATCGTAAGCATGACTTTGATTTTGCTCGTCACACAACCTTGGAGTTACATAGCCTCCCCATCCACATTGAGAGCCAGTCGTGACCTGTAGATCTCTCCGCCAATCGTTTCCATGTTGAATCCCTAGCCGATTTGGCGTAACTCTCGATCCTTGGAATTAGTTCAATTCCTTGCATCAGAGGAATGCCCTTGACCTCCTTGTTACGATGCTCTCCTTGGTTTGACAAGAACCTCATCGTCGCCGACGAGACTCCATCGTCCCGCCGGTTCACATGTGGCCAAACCTGCTCGGACTTCCTCCCCCTCAATCGATGCCTCGGCTATGTCCGCTATAAGCCCTTCGTGCTCACCCATTGTTCATTTTTACTAGGCATAGCCCTTGTTCGCTGGAACGGCCTCGCCACGCCGATGAACTATGCTGCCATGGTTGCCTCCCATGGCTAGCCATGCCGCTGTGCGTTGAGTGTCATGTCGCCACAACCAACATATGCGCCCGCGCATAACATAGACTGTCGGCCACTCTATGGCCGCTGGCAAACCCACCGCCGGCTGGCTAAGCCACCGCGTCGCAGGTCAGCTGATGTGCCAGCACGCCAGGGACCATGGGGCACCCAGCTCATTGGTTTCTGCTTAACTCATGTCCATGTGGACGACCACGTCAGCTTCTAACCCTCATCTTGTCTATTTTGGACTTGGTTGAGATTACTTAAAAACATTAGGAAGCCAAACGTGCGATTTCGTAGTTTGAGGACTCAGAAGAAACCCACCTAATCTTTAGGGACCGACCATGCAATTTACTCTAAAGAAAATGTAATTGAACCATGCTTAGTTTATACAAGGGAAATACCCTGACTGCAATTCTAGTTTGTTTTATACTTTTGTGAGACACAATGCATGCTCATGCACAGTTGCACACCTCGTCATTTCATTGTAAATAAATTACTATAATCCCGTCCAATTATTGCTAGCGCGATTGATAGCGAATATACACAAGCAGTGGAACAGGCTTTAGTTCCTGGTTGAAAAATGGGAATTGGCTTTAGTCCTAGTTTCCCAACCGAAAAATAACTTAAATTTTGAAGCTCTCTTGTCTTGCGCGTAGCTTTCTTACCATCTTAACCAAACACAACACATGTGACCAATTTTTGGGTGCTCTCCTTTTGAATTCATCCATCGAGGAGCTTGAGTCCCGGGTGGAAGACGACCTTTAGTCTAGTGTTACCACCCAGGACTAAAGGTTGGAGGACCTTTAGTCCCAGTTGATCCCAATTGACGTTACTAATCGGGACAAAAGGACCTCCAGTGCTCGTAGAATTTAGATCGCAGAACTAATGCTTACATTAGTCTCGCACCCTAGCACGACCGGAATTAAGGCCTTGTTTAGATGGCCAAAAAGTGCCAAAAAATTTTGCATAGTAACTGTCACATCGAATCTTTGGACGCATGCATGAAGCATTAAATATGGATAAAAAAATAACTAATTGCACAGTTTGTCTGTAAATGTCGAGACGAATCTTTTGAGCCTAGTTAGTCCATGATTAGATAAATTTTGCCAAATAACAACGAAAAGTGCTACATAAATTTTTTTCCAAAAATTTTCGCAACTAAACGGGGCCTAAAGGTGCGAACTGAAGGCCATTTCTCTGTGGCTAGTTACATACCTATATTTAGAGACACGCCGACTGTCAAAACAAATGGCAAATACTTTTTTTGAAAATTAAATAAATGGCAACTACGATTAGGTGTCACAGTTTCATGAGTCATGACTGAAAGTACCGTTGACTGATTTATTATGAGAGAAAAAAAAACTGGCTGGTGAAAAAATACGACTTATAAGACCGAGCACGCTTCAGTGCAGATACTCACGCAACACTGCTCGGTTCCCTCTAGGGGAAAAAAAACCCCTGCCACACCCGGACCCGGCCGACCCCGAGACCGAGAATCGAACGCAGGCGGGTGGCCTCCGCACCGGGAGGACGCACCATCGCGCTACGAGTGCGTTGGCAAATACTTTTTTTTGAAAATTAAATAAATGGCAACTACGATTAGGTGTCACAGTTTCATGAGTCATGACTGAAAGTACCGTTGACTGATTTATTATGAGAGAGAAAAAAACTGGCCGGTGAAAAAATACGACTTATAAGACCGAGCACGCTTCCGTGCAGATACTCACACAACCTATGTTGCCCGAATACGGATACGGGTATCGGATACAATACGTATCGGATACGCGGATACGCTGTTCTCCGAAAAACAGTGACACGGGGATACGTCTAGAATATTTTTTTAATAATAATAATAATAATTAATAATTACACAAAATTTAACTTCACAACTTAATAAGGTCACATCCACAGCACAACATGTTTCCACAATGGATTCGTCTTCTGCTCGTCATCAACTTCAATTGGAGCAGGTTGATCACGCGGGACCATCTAGTCGTCCTAATAAAGTAATAATAACAAAGAGAAAAAAGAACAAAATTTCTGCTCAAAGCACATAATGAACAAAACTATTGAACGCACGGATAGTTGAGGAACTGAATAGTTTCTTACCGATTGAATCTTGCTGGAGCCACCCAGGGATGCTTGGAGCAGGGGCGCAAGGCTGCAACTGAAGGGGCTGGGCTGCCGCTAGCAGGGAGGGGGCGTAGCCGGACTACGTTGCCGCTGGCCGCTGGCTGCTCTGCCGCCGGCCGATTTGACGGCGAGCCGCCCAGGGATGCTCCTTGCTCCATCCTCCAAGCAGAGGCACACCGGCATAGAGCTGCAGCAGCAGGGAACCAGGATCTGGGAGGGTCGCCGCCGGCCGCCGGCCGCCGCTAATTGCCACTCGCGTCGGGCGCGCCTGGGTGGAAGTCGCGAGATTGCCAGTGTGCGCCACCGTGCGGGTGATGTGCTGAAGGGGAATAGGTCACGCGTGGAGTTAAGTTGGGCTAGTTTTCTTTCATGGGCCGTATCCAAATCAGCCCAAACGTGTCTGATACCTGTATCCTGATCAATACGTATCCAGTTTTCGTAGTACGGCCTGGATACGTATCCGAGCCGTATCCGTATCCGAAACGTATCGGATACGCGATACGGAACCCCTCTGGAGTATCTGCGCATCGTAGCACACAACACTGCTCGGTTCCCTCTAGGGAAAAAAATCCCCTGCCACACCCGGACCCGGCCGACCCCGAGACCGAGAATCGAACGCAGGCGGGTGGCCTCCGCACCGGGAGGACGCACCATCGCGCTACGAGTGCGTTGGCCACTACCTCTACAATAGAATGCATAATTATGTTGTCGTCATCCGCGAATGGATAGTTATGTCGTCGTCGTCACGTCATGCATGTATTCTCCGTCAGACGACCTAGTACACCCTTTCACAATGTCAACTACACAGCTAGCGTTTGTTGATTTCTTTAACCTTTCAACTAATATTTGTTCATTGTTTATCTACCGAATCCGGTAGTTGTTCGGTGGGTGAAAGTGATCGATATTGCAATATAGGAGTAACATAAGAGCAAAACAAAACACGGATATAAACCTACCCAAAAACCCGGTGCTAGTTTATTATTAAGGTCCTAAATGTAAAATTTAAAAGCCTATGGACCTGATTGACACAAACAACCATCCTCCATTGGTATAAATCACTCTAGGATGATAGAACCGTGTTATATACAGGTAAGTTAAGGCTTAAATAAAAGCCTCAACTTGGCTAACAACACACATGACTTTGAGGATCAACTTAATTATTTGCCCATATTATTATATACTTGCTGGTGTGAGGATTGTAGATAAGTTGTTTCAGTGAGTAGGAATTGAGTATGAAGGAGTATGTATTTCTTTTTTTTAAAGATTTGGAAGTAGTTGAAGCCGTAATGCTCGCACTGTCCTGAACACATGTGACTGCCAAATTCCTAGTCTCTCAATATCCAAGTCTTTACATACCATTAACATTATTGCGATGCGTACAACATTACCAAAATTAAAGTCTTATTAGTAAGTAATTAATGAACCTTGCATAACTGCTATCACGTACGTGTGCAGGTTCTTGAGGAGGAGGCGGCTCATGGAGTTGTACAAGGACGAGGTGACAAGCGTCACCATCACCGGCCAGAGCCTCTGCGCGTCGCTCGCCACCCTGAACGCCATCGACATGGTCGCCAATGGCGTGAACACATCCACCAACTCTTCGCAGCCGTCGTGCCCGGTGACGGCGGTCGTGTTCGGAGTCCGCACGTCGGAAACCTCACCTTCAGGGAGGCCTTCCGGTCGTTTGACGACCTCAGGGCGCTCCACGTGAAGAACGCCGGCGACATCGTGCCTACGTACCCGCCCATTGGCTACTTCGACGTGGCGGTGCCGCTGCCCATCGCCACAGCCCGGTCGCCATACCTGCGCCACCCGGGGACGCTGCAGACGCTCCACAACCTCGAGTGCTACCAGCACGGCGTCGCCGGCGAGCAGGGTAGCGCCGGAGGGTTCAGGCTGGAGGTGGACCGCGACGTGGCTCTGGTGAACAAGCGCGTCGACGCGCTCAGGGACGAGTACCCGGTGCCGGCGGAGTGGTGGTCTGCTCAGCACAAGGGCATGGTCCGCGGCGCTGACGGCCACTGGACGCTCCAGGACTTCAAGCAAATCTAGTCAAAGTCAATACTACAGAAAGTTTATCTGAGACGGGCGTTTTACATTTTCCAAGGCGGGCAACTGCGCCTGCCATGGTTGCAAGGTCACGGTAAATGGTGATTAACCAAGGCGGGCGGCAGATGCCCGCCATGGTTAATCGACGAAAATAAACAAAAAAAAAAAGAAAAAAGCCCACACCAGGCCTAGAAATGGGCCGCACTTGTCTGGATCTGGATTGCGCCGCCACGGTGGAGGCCGCCGTCCCCAGATCCATGGATCTAGCCTCGCCGCAGATAGCCCGGCCTCCACGAGCTTGCCGCAGACGGATCCGCCCGCCTGCCGCCGCATCTGGAGGTGTGGTGGCGGGCAGCGGGCCACCACCGCCACGAGGAGGAGGGGCACGCCGTTAGATCCATGGGTCGCTGTCGGCCTTCCATGGACCGTCGTCGGCCAGATCCGTGAAGCCACGCCATGGGAGGGATGGAGCCCGCTGCCGTTGCCTCCCCGTGCACACCGGATCTGGCCGAGGATGGAGCAGAAGAGGAGTGCCCGGCGTGGAGGTCCACCATGCGCGCAGTTGCCACCGGCCGCAGATTTGGGTAGCAACGCCGCCGTCCAAGGAGGGAGGGCCACTGCTGGGGGACAGGCCCCACCATCGCCGCCATCACGTGCGTCGTCGGGTGGCAAGCCCCGCCGTCACCTCCCCCATGCGTGCCGCCGGGTTGAAGCCGCGTGGCCATGGTGGGAGGGAGAGGAGAGGGAGGGAGGCGAGCAGCGCCGACGAGAGGAGAGGGAGGGAGCCGCCGCCGATCGAGAGGAGAGGGAGGGATGCGGGCCGCGCCGACGAGAGGAGAGGGAGGAGTGCGCTGAGGAGATGGAGGGGGAAGGACCGAGGGTTTCGATCTGAGGAGTGCGCTGAGTGAGGGTTTCGACCAAGTGGGCTAGGGTTCGACCTGCGTTATATATGGGCACTAGAGTTTTGGGCCCAAATGGGCTTCTACCAGGCTCGGCCAGATTAACCGATGCGGGCTTGTTACAAAGGTCCACCTCTAAAAAATGGAAGTATTTTTGGAGACGGGCCTGTTACAAAGGTCCGCCTCAGTTATAGATTTTTCGAGACGGGCAAACTTGGCCGCCTCGGTTAATAAAAACGTCCGCCTTGGTTAATACTAGCTATTTTACGCAGCGGTCGAATTTTATGCCCACCTTGGTTAAGTTTTGGGTACCATCAGTAGTGAGTTTGAACTGCCTCTCGTGAATACAAACATATATATGCAAGTATGTTCAAATATACTGTCATACGTACAGATCGAATGCGTGAATAACAGTACTGCCATCTATAAAATTAGGTTGGGATTGAAATAAAATGCCATCGGTGTAGAAATTGTGACTTAAGTTTATTATGTGTTCATTTTCTTCTAGTTAAGTTGGGCATCCATCTATACAACGCACTTAGATTTCCTCGAAGTCCTTGAGCATCCCAGTGGCTGTCGGCATTTAACACTGACCATCCACTTGTTCTCGGGCACCCACCAGCTCACCGGCACCGGGTACTCATCTCTGAGCGCGTCGGCGCCCTTGTTCACCAGCGCCACGTCGCGGTCCACCTCCAGCCTGAACCCTCTGGCGTTGCCCTGCTCGCCAGCGACGCCGTGCAGGTAGCACTCGACCGGCGGCCGCAGGTACGGCGACAGGCCCGTGTCGATGGGCAGCACCACGGCCACGTCCACGTACGTGAGCGGCGGGACCACCGGCACGACATCGCCGGTGTTCTTCACGTGGAGGGCCCTCAGGTCCCGGAAGGAGCCGAAGGCTGCCTTGAAAAAACGGTCCCCGACGCGAACACGATGGCCGTCCCCGGGCACGGCGGCTGAGAGGAGCTGGTGCTGGCGGGGGCGTTCAGGCCGTTGGCGGCGATGTTGACGGCGTTCAGGGTAGCAAGTGCCGCGCCGAGGCTGTGGCCGACGACGGTGATTCTTTTTTTCTAGAGGCCTGTAGGATTCACTACCGGAATCCACTTCTTTGCCGAGCGCCGGAGGCTTTGCCGAGAGTTTTTTTTCGGGCGCTCGGCAAAGAAGGCTTTGCCGAGAGCCAAATAAAAAACACTCGGCAAAGCCTCTGCACTCGGCAAAGAAGCCTTTGCCGAGCGTCCGATAAACGGCTCTCGGCAAAGAAGTTTCTTTGCCGAGAGCCAAAAAAAACACTCGGCAAAGAAACTTCTTTGCCGAGAGCAAAAAAAAAGCACTCGGCAAAGGCTTCTTTGCCGAGTGCCAAAGTAAAACACTCGGCAAAGCAATTTTTCAAACCATATTTTGGTGCCCTAAACGAATTCAAATAAAAAAGTTTTCAACTACAAAGTTTCATAACTTTTCATGATCTACAAACTTTATATTGGTCATTTCTTTATTCGACAAAGTAATAATTACGTTGTTCACAAAATCTATATGTCTCTCATGTAGTTCCATGGAACTACAAGAGAGATATATAAGATTTGTGAACAATGTTAGCACCACAATTTCGGATGGAAAAACTTCCTAAATGAAGTTTGTAGATCTCGAAAGGTATTGAAACATTGTAGTTGACCACTTTTTATTTTGAATTTATCTTGTCATGGAAAACTACGTTTGAAATTCAAAATTTTAAAATTTTAAAATTCGAATTTTTCAAAAGACCTCGGATGGAAAAACTTCCTAAATGAAATTTGTAGATCTCAAAAAGTTATGAAACATTGTAGTTGACCACTTTTTCATTTGAATTCATCTTGTCATGCAAAACTACGTTTGAAATTCAAAATTTTAAAATTTGAATTTTTCAAAAGACCTCGGATGGAAAAACTTTCTATATGAAAAATGTAGTGCTCGAAAAGTTATGAAACTTTGTGGTTGACAACTTTTTCATTTGAATTCATCTTGTCATGCAAAACTACGTTTGAAATTCAAAATTTTAAAATTTGAATTTTTCAAAAGAAAAGGAAAGAAAAGGGAAAAAAGAGAAAAGAAAAAAGAAAAAAAATAAAGGTATTATGGACTTTTTACTCTTTTGTCTATCCGGAGAAGCTGTTTTTTGAGGAGCCGGAGCCCTACCAAACAGGTCCTAAAAAAAGGGAGATTCAGAACTGCTGATGTCGCTACGGTGTAGGAGAATATTATTTTTCACCCGGAGCGTTGCTCCCAAGCTTGACGTCACCATCAGCTGCGGGATGCCAGTGTAGGGGTGTTAGGGTCTTTGGCTTGCGCGTTGGTCTCTATGACCATTTCTACAACAACAACTAATACGGGACAAAGGAAGTACATCCTTGAACAAACGCCTCAAGCAACAAGGCATCATGTGCAGCTGCTGGTAGGTGAAACATGCTCTACATACTAAATCGAGACAGGAAAACAGAGTGTGCTATGCAAAGAAGAATTAAGCTAATAAATTCCTAGCACAAGAGCCAAAGAACTAAAATGTTCAGCGTGTATTGGAATAGTCTCAAGTTAATAATACGGGACATATATCATTGTCTTAACCTGTTGGCTGCACTGCTGCTATCTGAAAGAACCAAGAGCAAACAAACCTGCTGTTGTCGCTGACAACAACCCGAGGGGGAAAAATATTCTGCTGCTACTGAGGCAAGAACGCATCAAATAGGTGTTAGGAATGATCTGAGCTCGTCAATGGTCGACGGAGTCTTAAGGAGCCTAACAACGCTTACTAATCTAGGCTTGTGATTGGTGGACCTGATAACTGACAAATGAGCCTGGTTCCACACCAAGCTATAAGATGGGGTCATCTCTGTGATTATTAGAAGGTGACGTGAATTAGCTCTAACCTAAATTAAGACCTACCGATCAAGGTCGCTCAGGAGTGGTGTTGAAGATCAGGAACCAGCCGTCTATCCTCCCAGTGCCAGCCTATACGGATCTCTACACCACCACTACGCCTGCTTCTCCAAGCAGTCACAGGGACCTCAGTGGACATAGAGGCATCATAGTTGGGCATACCCCTTTGGTTGGGCTTATTTCCAACATGCTTTGGCTTTCCCAAAGGCGAAAGCCAACCAAAGGTGTGGAAACTCATAGGTGCTTTGGGCCAAAAGTTGATTTCTCTCTAGTACAAAACTCATAACTGCTCTACCCTGTTTTCACTAGTCGTGGAGGTGGGCAATCACTTTGAAAAAATTACTCACCTGCCACTGATTATGAAAATAATGATTCGTTTTTCTCCTCTATCCCCATTCGTGACATGCAGCGTCTGCATCGCGACTATCCTCGCTCGCGTGGTTAGAGTTTCCCGAGGCCGGCCATGGCCCCACCGGTGCTGTTCGAGGCCGGTGCTGGCGTCAGCCCCACTTCGACATGCTAGGTTCATCTTGGCGTGGTCGCGCTGCTCAGCATCGCCATCATCCCGAGCATCGACTTCGCCGGCGGGTTGTATGCATACATGCTCATTGGCCTGACCTCCAAGACCTGACCCACAAAAGTGAGGCTAATGGGCCATAAGGGCTTGCCTCAAAGTCTAGAATAGGTCGGTAGGGCCAAGATCTATTGACCCAATGGGTAAGATGGGTCGACCTATTCATCATCTAATAAGCTTTTTTCTTTAATTTACTAGTCTTCTTTAATTTTTCTAATGAACATAGTTCTTCATATTTGTAAGTAATCTTGTAAGTACATTGATGAATATTATATTTTGAGAGAGAAAATAGATAAAAATAAAATCACGGTTCACTTGGAAACTAAGTTTGATCAATGCATTGCTAATAATAACCTTAGGGGTGTTGGGGACTGCTCGGCTCCTGTTTTTCCAGCTCTACTCCACGAACTCCACCATGGAGTTTGTGGAGCAGGTGGTACTGTTTGGCACGTTGCTCTGCTCTAGCTCTAGGAATGGATTGTTTCTATGCAAATGGTCCATTATGCCCCTGATTGAAATTGCACTTGATATTTTCTCCGAGAAAAATAGAAGACAAATGATAGAACATTAACATAGGCCATAATTCAAATACAAATAATTGTCCCATAAATTGTAAATGATAGAAAATTAAACAAAGGCCATAATTCGAATACAAATAATTGTCCATAGGTAAGCATAACGACTACGAATTCTAGCCCCGAGCAAGAGAGAGAGCGGTGGCCAACTCATCACGGAATGCATCCATAGTAGGAGCATTGGGTTCTGTAGTAGACCTATTTGATGGCGCTACATATTTGTTATACCTTTCTGGGATTGTTGGGACAAAATTTGGATCGCGATCGAACCGAGCAAAGTCCAAGTCGACACCATCATGCTCACAAATAAGTTATGAAGCACCATACTAGCCACAACAATCATTTTTTGCTTGTACATCGGGTACGGAGCCATCTTGTAGAGAATTTGCCACTTCATTTTGAGAAGTCCAAATGATCTCTCAATAACATTACAGATAGAAGAGTGAATATGCTGCTCCAACCTGTGCCTGTTTACCTCCTCTTCAATTTTTGCCAAGTAGTAAAATCAGTCTTTAACTTATCCCATTTGTTCTTTATTTGTGTCTTCGACAACTTTATTCCGGTAAGCTGAAAGAACCTATCGGATGCCTGGGTATAACATACATAGTTCAAATGCGTAATTGGACGATTCCCCTTCCTAACTTGTTCAACCATAAACTCATAAGCGATTGTCACATTTGAATCAGCCCATTCCATTTGATCACCCTCACCATATGTTACAATAATACGTTCAAGCATTGCAGACAATCTACTGACACGATTTCCATTTTCTGAACATATGCAAGGATTGTACAATCAACAATCAACACAAGCAAATCAATACCTGCTCATCCTTCTTCTTTGCTGGTGGTGCCTGCTTTTTTCCAGTGGCCACCGTGGCGCTTGGCCGGTTCGCAGCAATGCCCTGGCCTCCATTGCCCTGACTGCTAGTGGCTTGCATGCCTGCCACCGCACGGGCCTAGCTGGGGGGGCGCCGTAGGACGCCGCCAGCGGGGGAGCGCCGTAGGAGAGCGGAGGCGGGGGCGCGCCGTAGGGGGCTGAAGGTGAGGGCGCGCCGTATGGGGCCGGAGCTGGGGGAACACCGTATGGGGCCGGAGCTAGGAACGCGCCGAAGGGGGGCGGAACCAGGGGCGTGCCGTAGGGGGCCGGTGGTGCCATGGCTTGAGGAGGACGGGAGAGCCCGAGCCCGACTCTAGGCGCTGGTGTAGGATGCCTGGAGTTGGGGAACATGTGATGCCCAAACACGAGTTCATCCGGAATATGGCCATCGTATTGGGGCTTCGAGCCATCCGTGGCACTGGCTCCCAAGCCCTGGAGGAGGAGCGGCAGCGGTGGGGAAGACGGGCGGGCGCTGGCCAGTGGGCCCCCTCCCCCGATTGAAAAAATTTTTTCCAGGTTTTTTTCGCATTTTTTTATTTCGCGCTTTGCCGAGCGTCGGGCTCTCGGCAAAGGCTTTGCCGAGTGCCCGATAAACGGCTCTCGGCAAAGAAGCCTTTGCCGATCGGATTTTTGCCGAGGGCGCTTTGCCGAGAGCTGCGCTCGGCAAAGGCTTTGCCGAGGGTCTTAGAGGCTTTGCCGAGAGCCTGGGGCCCTCGGCAAAGCAGCCGGCTCCGGTTGTGATTATTGCATTCCGTTATTCATAACTCTTTACAAAAAATATGCTGGGCCTGAAATCGACAAGGGCCTGGGCCAGGGATTGGGCTTCTGAATGGTCCAAGTAATTACAGCTGCAGGTTACTCTGGATTAAACGAGCTCATATATCGCATGTCCCGAGGCAGCCATTGTCCCCATATAGGTGCAGGTAAATTTTCCTTTTTCTCCCCTTTCTTTTATCTTTGTTATTTCAGTTACTGTAACTAACCATGTTTGTTGGATTACGATTTTGTACATACATTTGTGCTTACTTCATTGTTTTGTTAAAAAATTGATGCAGCACATATGAAACCTAATTTAACATTTTATATGGAAAATTGGAGAAAGTATACCAAACTATTGATATACTCCCTCGGTTCTAATATATAAGGCGTAACTATTTTTTAATCAAGTCCTATAATACAAGATGTGCTCTCTCTAGGCGTTGGCATCTATGCAGTACTACTAGTGTTGAGAGAGAGAATTAATGTGCGATCCCTTGTTGAGAGAGAGAATTAAATACTAGGACTGAGGGAATAATACATTCTTTTTTTTTTTTGAAATTACGACACTTCGAGGCCAGTCTCAGTGGGAGTTTCATCCCACATATTCCAAGACTACAGTAACCACTTTTCAAATGAATGAAACAATCTCTCTCAATGCACAAGTTTGTTTCACTATTTCATATGCTAATTAAAGCATTTAATTCTCTAATAGTATCATGATCAAATGTGCAATGCAAACTATGTAGTCATTTTATTCTTGCATTTAGATAGAGCCAAAAAGCGTCGACAACTTTTTTTCTCGATCAGGTGATTCACACGTTTTTCATTAAGAAAAAGTTTAGCCCGTACACAAGCGATCAACCAAGATGGCGAGACACCACTGTAGGTCGATCGAGAAGGATCCTATCTACTAGATAGAGCCATAAAGGTTGCTTCTCTGCTCTGTTTTATTAATTGTTTTTTTAACACAAAGGGGGAGAGCTCCCACCAAATTTCATTCAAAAACCTCCAGCTGACTGGAGGGAGTAGCAGTGTTACAAGCTAGAAGATAGCTACGAGTCATTAAGACTGTTTATAAGATTTCCGACTTTTAACCATTTTCGTCAGATTATAAAGTCATCACAGACTTTCCTAACGACAACCGTGCCGCTAGCAGTTTCACCTCAAAAAAATTTCACCATTCCTAGCATCCCATAATCCCCGGAGAATGGTGAGGAAGACAAAGGGCCGTAACCGCGGCTCCAGAGAATTGTTTTTTCAATGGAGAGAAAAAATTTGCTACTTGAACAATCATGGCTTGTATATATAGCACACTCGTGCGGTCGTGCCTTGTAGTACAGATGATGGCAGCATAGGCTGCTGGCGAGGATGCCGGCTTTTGGTTGTAGTGTCTACCTGCACGAATCTTTCTTTCGCCGTCGAACTCACACCATCTACTTCATGCACACCGAAAAAACAATGGAAAAAAAAAGAAAGACTGAAATCGCAGGGCAGGGGAGGAGTGGCGGGAGGACGGGGACCATCGATGGAGCGCCCAGCCACACCGGCCGGATCAGGGAAATCAATGAGGATGACACCAAAAGGCCTCAGTGCACATTTCCCTCGGAACAGACAGTTTCTTGACCCTATCAAAATCAACACCATAAAATATTCTAGATTGAGAACAATATCGGTATCCCTTGCATAATTTATCTACTAGGCTGAGGAACGCCAACAGGTACACGCAAGCAACCTAAGGTTCAAACTTGTATCATCTGAAAACATGATTTGAACTTGTTAGTGTTTGGATTGCACTTAATCCAAGAACTTGTATTAGTGGATTCATATTTGTGCACACTTTCATATGATGTCAAATCCGTAGCCAGGAACATTACTTTATGTGAGATGTAGTGGTCAAATTTAATTTGTGACATTAGAGACTGGAACTAGGTCAAACCGCTAGCTCATCACAAAAAAAGGAGGACGCTAGGGAGTTTCTGTGTATTTGAAATAGCAACGCAAACAACCTCTATTTTCTCTGCTACAACACAAACTAATGTAGGCCTTGTTCACTTCCCATCCCAACCCAAAATATTTTCTCTTCCACCCATCACATCAAATCTTTTGACGCTTGCATGGAGCATTAAATGTAGGTAAAAAAGATAACTAATTGCATAGTTTGTCTGTAAATGTCGGGACGAATCTTTTGAGCCTAGTTAGTTTATGATTAAATAAATTTTGCCAAATAACAACGAAAGATGCTACAGTAACTTTTACCTTCTTTTCGCGAAGTGAACACACCCGTACACAAGTTCATTTTGTATGACGGGTCGAAATAAAAAAAAACTGATGTCTCCATATATCCATCCCTGACGCCAGTGAATACTACTCGTAGTAGCTTATGTATATAGCTAGTTTCTCATCTGTCGGCTCCACGTCGGCACTGCACATGCACGTCGTCGTCCATCTAGAAAGAAAGCGTTGACCGGCCGGCCAGTGATGCTGCATGCACTGCCCAACACCTGAGTGCGGGAGTGCTGTGCTTGCTGCTCAACCTAACCAACTTGCATTGGTCAGAGTCAACTAACCTGCAATTTATGATTCTCTGTGTGTCCATCTCAAATAAGACTGCTGTGCCTTACGTAGACTGGTAGACGTAGTGTAGTCGACTCCTGCTCGCCACCATGTCAACAAAAGCTGCACCGACCGACCCTTGATAATTTCAGTCATTTTAACTGATCTAAAATCCTATGCCATGCATGCTAACTTTATGTGTTATAAGTTAATTACATAAAGATCTACAGCTAGCGTTACAATTATTCAACAAGGTGATACCCAAGGTTTTTGACATGTTTGCTTTGTCGTCGCCCGGGCATTTTACCACAGCTAGCTAGAACGTACGACTAGTAGCCATGCGTTCATCAGTAGAAAGATCAAAAGATTGCACGTTAAGCTTGCTTAGCTTTTGACTAATTCGATCTGATCAAGTAGTCTAAGTGTACGTACGTGTCTATATATTGCATTGTCAACACGAAGCTTGCTTGTGGATTGGGATGTCCGTTTTTTTTCCAGAGGAATGCAGAACAGGTCATCATCCTAGCTACATCCATTCATCTCGATCGATCGTAACATGCACTGCATTACATTAATTCGTCGATGATCGATGCATAAAGAAATAAGTGATCCATGCGCAGACCTGACCTAGCTCCTCCCTCTCCCTTGGAGCTAGTCTTGGTTAAGACGAGTATAGTCCAAAAGCAAATTTTGCATGTTGCATGCATGTCATCCATCTACCCAAACAAGCTGCTGCAGGGCATGCAGGCGACTCGTCTTCTTGCTCTAGAATCACTAACTTATTGGCTGTAGAATTAGAATCACTGCGAAACCACGTTTTCAGCATTTCACATGTGTAGGCACAAAAAAGAGAATCACGTACCAAAAAAGTTTCAGATGTATGCTGTTTGGCACGGTTTCTACTGATTCTTATAAGAATTGGAACTGAATCTGTGTGCCAAACGCACCCTTAGGACCCTATTTGGTAGGGATCCAGATTTTTGTAGAAACGTTTAAGATCCAGATTCTCTTAAGAAACGTTTTCAAATAGAGAATTAGAATCACCGGACGGTGGAAAGCAACAGAACAGATCATCCGATCCATTCATCTCGATGATCACTGCATAAATGAATAAAATGGATCAGCAGAGGCAGACCAGACCTAGCTCCTCTCTTGGAGTTGGAGGTGGTCTTGGTTGATAAATGAGAAGAGTCCAAAGACAAATTTTGTGGCATATGCATGTCCATCACTCCATCTACCCAACCAAGCTGCAGGGCATGCAGCCATGCGGGCGACTCGTCGTCCTGCTCTAGAAGCTGGAATATATAGCTAGCTAGCTATGGACATACTCTAGTTGACATTATCTCCACAAGTTGCTCTGCGCCATGTGCTGTGCTCCGCACTGCGCCAAAGCTTCAATTCGTCGTCTCCCTCCTCCACTCAACTGAACACTGGACCCATGACCCATCCATGCCCATATCCTCGTCTCCGCCACTCGCCAGCCATCCATCCAGTCAACTATGGCTGGCTGCGTATATCTCGCCGCCAATCGCTAGTCCTCGACATGCATAACGCACCCCCGTGTGACGCTCTCGCCCATATATATTATGTTGCATGCAAGCAAACAAACCAATCGGCAGCAGGACCGGAGAGGAAGAAGACGACATCCACAATCACACACAAACCAACATGGCTCCATCAGCGCCGGCGGTGCTTCTCCCGCTGCTGCTCGCCGCCGCCGCGGCGTTAATTCTGGCGCCACGGCCGAGCTCCGCCGTGGACCCGGTGAGTACATACTGCGCCAAGAACTTCACGGGCGCGCAGACGCAGGCGAGCATCAGCGCGGTGCTCGCCGCGCTGGTGCCGCGCGCCTCGGCCACGTACTACGCGACGGCGACGTCCGGCAGCGGCAGCTCCACGATCTGGGGCTTGGCGCAGTGCCGGGGCGACATACCGTCGTCCGACTGCGCGCGCTGCGTCGCCGCGGCGTCGCGGCAGGTGGCGGCGTCGTGCCGGGGCCAGGCGGACGCGCGGGTCTGGTACGACTACTGCTTCCTCCGCTACGACGACGCCGACTTCCTGGGCCTGCCGGACACCGGGTACACGCTCATCCTCATCAACACCATGAACGCCACCGGCGACCTGGCCGCGTTCGACCGTGCCGAGCGGAAGCTCATGGCGCGGGTGTCCGAGGAGGCCGGCGACCCCGCGAGCAACGGGCTGGCCAGGGAGACGGCGAAGTTTGGGTCGGAGGGGACCACCATCTACGGGCTCGGGTGGTGCACCAGGGACATCACCGCCGCGGATTGTGGGCTCTGCGTGGCGCAGGCGGTGGCGGAGCTCCCCAACTACTGCCGCTTCCGGAGGGGATGTCGCGTGCTCTACAGCAGCTGCATGGCGCGCTACGAGACCTACCCCTTCTTCTTCCCGGTCACCGGCGCCGACGACGACAACGTCGCGGCTGCCTCCTCCCACGCTGGCGAGTATGAGACTCTCATCTTGAACCACAAATAGTATTTTCAACTTTCAAGTGTACGTTTATTTCCGTTTGTTAATCGCGCGCGGTAAATCAATCGTGCGCTAGCTATATGTCACTTGTTGCAGTGATAGTAATAATATGGATGCTTCTTGCATTGCATGCACAAAACTATACTAATACGATGTATCTATCTACGCCTATATATAGCTAGAACAAATGGGTACTGTACGCCATCTTTTTTACTGAATGGTGGTATATAGATGCCGGAAATTGTTGCAGAAATTCCAATTAATTAAAATGTAACAATTTTCATGTGCCGCACGAAGTCTATCTTGTCATCGTGTGCATAGTGGTAGTTACGGTTGACCATGAGCATTGGCACATGGCGAAAAAGGGAGGTTTGTGGTCACTTGTGACCGGAGATGGAGATAGTTTGCTGCTGGTCAAACCATTTTAAAACTTGGACGCCCAATGCGCCCTGCCGTTGTCCAACCACATTGATGGGTCGTTTTAGAGCATGTACAATAATAGGCCTGTAGCTAAACAAATGCTGATGTGGAAGAGAGAAGGAAGAAGAGAGAGGAGAGCTTAGCTCTCATACAAGCAACAAGCTGGGCACAAATACCTATGCAGTAGTGGGTCCAGCAATAAGTGAATGTGAGGAGGATTAGGAAAGAGAAAGTGGGGCATGTGTAAAACTACCAATAGAAAAGTTCTTTGTAGACAAATAAGGGATTACTATTGTATAGCTTGGCTCTTGCAACTTGGCTAATTGATAAACACTTAGCTCTATTATTAGTCTTGCTCTTACAACGTGGACGCCGGCGGTCAAACCCCTTTTGGGGCATTGCATTGACCACTAATATGTACACACGTTGCACCATTACCATAGCAAAGTTTTTATGTTAAAAAACTTCACTAATGTACTATACTCCCCATTTAGAACCAAAATGTCGACTACAAGAAGGTTAGCTAGCAGCCGCTAAAGAAAGGGGCTTAAAAAATCGGAGGGAGTAGTATAGAAAGGTAAAAGAAAACGAGGCTTAAAAAACAGGTGGAATTCCATTATTGAAGCATATATGTGTATTTTTGACGTACTCCGTAAAATAATAGCACATGACGGCCGGCCGCCGGCGTTATTTATGTTTATAAATATTGCATGGAAGGTAAGCACGCAGCATCAGGGGGGCTCATTAGATTTGCTGGAAGTCGTTGAGCTTCAACTGGCCGTCGGCATTATCCTTCGCCATGCCCTTGTGGATCATGGGCGCCCACCAGCTCGCTGGCACCGGGTACTCGTCCTTGAGCGCGTCGGCGCCCTTGTTCACGAGCGCCACGTCGCGTTCCACCTCCAGCTTAAACCCTCCGGCGCTGCCCTGCTCGCCCGCGACGCCGTGCAGGTAGCACTCGAGGTTGTGGAGCGTCTGCACCGTGCCGGGCCACTTGAGGTACGGCGAGCGGGCGGTGTTGATGTTCAGCGTCATGGCCACGTCCACGTACGCCAGCGGCGGGTACATTGGCACGACGTCGCCGGCGTTCTTCACGTGGAGAGCCTTGAGGTCCTTGAAGGATTGGAAGGCGGCCTTGAAGAAACGGTCGCCGACGTGCGGACACGCAAACACGATGGCCGTCACCGGGCATGCCGGCTTAGTGGACGTTGAGCCGTCGCCGGTGGCGGGCACGTTCACGCCGTTGCTGACGATGTCGACGGCGTTGAGGATGGAGATGGCCGCGCCGAGGCTGTGGCCGGTGATGGTGATGCTCATCTCCTCGTCCTTGTAGAGCTCCACCAGCCTCCTCACCTCCTCGAAGACCTGGTCCCTAGCGCTAGTCTTGTTGAACTTGGAGCCTGCGTGGCTGGACGTGTACATGGAGAGGAAGCCCATGTGCACCATCGCCAAGGGGTTGGCGGCGGCCTTGGAGCCGAGGACCGGCGCGGCGGGCACGGGCGTGAAGCCGAGGTCGTTGACCCACTCCAGGCTCTGCACGGTGCCGCGCCACGCGACGACGATGTCGCGCCTCCCCAGGGCGGCGGCGCCCTCGTCGGCGGCCACGGCGACGTAGCCCATGAAGTTGGACTCCCTGGACCACACGTCCTTGAGCGCCGCCAGTGGGCGCACGAGGAAGGCGTCGGGGACGGGCTGCCCCGACGTGGCGTAGATGAACCTGGTGACCTCGTAGTGGCCGGCCGCCGCCACGCGCCGAGCTGGCCAGCAGGTCGGAGTAGCCGTACATGCAGGCGCCCGCGTGCGGGGACCGCCGCTCCGTGTTGAAGCCGTCGTAGGTGGCCTCGGCGAGCTCGCCGTAGGAGATGATGGTCTTGCGGAGGTCCAGGTCCAGCGGGTCCAGGAGGCCATTCCACGAGTGCTCGCCGTGGAGCTCGCGCCACCTCTCGGCGATGCCGACGGTGCTTGCATTTCCAGAGGATGCCATGGCTACTTACTTACCTTACCGTACCTTACCTCCCTCGGCTGCGCAGGCACGTACAGTAGCGGCCTCGTCCGATCCAAATTATCCAAACCTGAGGAGCTACCTAGCTATCGCTTGGTAGTTATTGCTTCAGCTTGTAGTGTATTTATAGCCGCCGGCCGAAGCGATCGACCCTCTGGGCTCTGGCCTGCATCCTGTTGCCTGCTGGTCCAGGTATTTGCAAATGGATGCGTGCTCCACGTGCCAATCATTCATGGGCCGGCTTGGGGTTGGGCAGCATCATAATGATGCCGGTGGAGAAAGAATGGGTCACCCATATCCATGCATGCATGCTGGATCTGGTTGCGGCGCGCGTGAGGAGGAAGAAGCAAGCGCGCTAAAATCGCTGGCTCTTCAACCGCCTCCACGACCTCCACTCGGCGTGTCCGAGCTCGGCACCGCCACACTTCAAGAATGTGTAATTCGTGTGTTGTACGTGCCAGTGCATCACCATCAACCTCACCGCGTGTAGTAATTGGTCCTGTACCGTACGTACCAATTAAGGTCCCGTTCGGTTCCATAGAAACCGTTTCGGACGTGGAATAGCCCATTCCGGAGGAAGCGAACAAAAGCATGCATGCATGCATCAGGATATGAGCAAATTTAATTTAATATATATGTAGGTCAAGACGACAATAATGCAAAGGACTGCATGCATGTGAAGAGTAGCCAGCTGCAATGACTGCATGCATGTGAAGAGTAGCCAGCGAGTGTAGTACATGCGGCCGGCTGGATCTGCGCTGCGCTCGGCCCATCGAGCTATCAATTCATGCGTGAATCACGTGCTGGAACACTGTGATTTCTGATTTTGCTGGTCGCCATTGCCCATCGCCTTGCCATTTGCCAACCGGCAGCCGGTTGCACTTAACACCGATATGGGCCTTGTTTACTTTCCTTTCAAATTCTAAGTTTTTACGCTCTCTCTATCACATCAATCTTTAGATGTATGTATGGAGCATTAGATATAGGTAAAAAAATAACTAATTACACAGTTTGTCGGTGATTTGCGAGACGAATCTTTTGAGCCTAATTAGTCCATGATTGGATACTAATTGTCAAATACAAACGAAAATGCTACAGTAACCAGATTGCAAAAAAATTGCAATCTAAACGAGGCCCTATATACTGTGTGGGAGAAAAGTTCTTATTACATATTCTATTCATAATTTTAAGACGCTACAAGCCATCCAACGTTACGAGAATAACACTTATTTTTGAACGATGAAGGGAGTACTAGATTATTTCCACATGACAAACATCCTCTCATCAATCTATATCTACATCTTTAATTTATAAGGATAAAATGATGAAGGGAGTAGTAGATTATTTCCACATGACAAACATCCTCTCATCAATCTATATCTACATCTTTAATTTATAAGGATAATCCCCACTACAACTTTATATCAACGTACGAGCCATCCACATCATCTTCCCCTGACTATCTACATCATCTCACTAATAGCCATGTCATCCTACTAAATTTCGAACCACTTAATGTAACCAATTTTGACAAGAATGGAGGTAAGAACAAGCCATCCACATCATCTTTCACTAACTATCTACATCATCTCTTACTAATAGCCATGTCATCCCACTAACTTTGAACCTCTTAATGTAACCAATTTTGACCAGAATGGAGGTAAGAACAGAAGGGTATGACATAACCAACTTAATGCTGGGTGCGGCATGACCGGATCAGATGTAGTTCCACTGACGATGCTCCATAACAATGCTCTGCTGCAACGTCTCGGTCCAGTATCGACCAATCAACCCGCAGGCGCATCTTGGCGGTACCTAAAGTGAACTCAACTTCATCTCCTTTGGAGATCCTCGGGGTAAATTTAATGGCTACACCTTTACCACCATGAACCCTTGCAATGATTATTAGCGCATCCTCAAAATAGACAGATATGACAGGCCGCATCATCTTGATAGCACCACGACCATTACCAGGCATGTGATCTGCCAGTTGGCTATCATAAAGCACAAGGCTATTGTTGACGCTGGTTGTGCGGGCAGTGACTATTCCACAGAATTCTCCCTCTAAAACTTCAAGTGAAACAGTTGCCTCCACCGCAGATAAAACAAAAGCATACACCATCTTCACAGTACTTGGCCTGGTGGCAAGAGAGAGACTATCAACCTCACATTTCTTCGAGGACCGCCCTGCTATGCCTCTGATTGTCAAGACTCCTTTACTAAGTTCTCTGTCCTGACCTTGATGATCCTTGATCATCAGATCAGTCTCAACATAATTCGCATCTAACAATAAAAGACCACGTTTCGGGCCAGTCAAGATCAATGGTTCATCCTGCAAAAAAAAGGGTGACAGCTAGATTAGTGACATTATTTCTCTAATATATAGTGTTACGACTTGCGAGAGAACTATATATAGAAAAAAAAGGCACGCAGCAAAGGGAAGCTAGCTGTTTCTGTAGAGTTAACTTCTAATGGTTCATTCAGTGCACACTCAGCAGCCTGATATGGTCTAGTTTTAGCTGTACAAGTGTAGTATATATAGTTAAAAAAAATTAGGGCATGGCAGGTTCAGTCTTAACGTTCTGTTCTGGACATATGTGTACTTTATTGGCATTATTACAACAACGACAGTGTTATTATGAAGTGTAATTGGTGGCACCCGAACCTTGGACTGGAATCTTTTAGATATAGAGTTCAAACAAGATAGGAGGATGAGAAGTGTGTACGTCTATTACATTGTCGATCCACCAATCAAACCAAACCAATACAAACAGTACTGATGGATTTTAGCACTAGCTCCACATATACATGATGAAAAGGAAGAGGAACGACCTTGAGGCTAATTAACAGGAGCATAATGCATAGCAGGAGTAGTGCATATATTATATATTATATATAGGTAGTAGCAAGGAGAAGTGGTCGTATATATGATCAATCAAACCTTAGACTTGATGAGTTGGCAATGTTCGCGGTCGCGGTGGAAGAGATAAACACGCTTGTAGTCGGTGCAGCCTCGCGCAATGACAGTTCCATAGACTTGGATAGGGAAGCCAACATCTGAGCAGGCTACCTTGACACATAAGATGTTTACTGCATCGTTGAGCTCGATTTCTTCTCCGACTTGGAAGACTTGATTGATAAATCTCATCGGACCGATGGGCGCTGTGATACGGTGCGGGAAGGGGGGAATAAAAACACAAAGGAATAAGCAAGGTCACATGCTCAAATATAACTTTATAACCATTTCCAGTAATAATATCTTCAAATAGAATCCATCGCCTAGTTGAACTTTTCTTACTATTAACTTTATTATAATATTTGCATATGACTTCACAGTCTGTCCTTAATGTGAACTCTTTGAATCCTAAGTATAATATAAAAACATTTATTGCATTGATAATAGCCAAGATTTCTCTATCTGTATTATTTATTGCTTTTAACTTATATTTACCTGAAGCGTATCTACATATTTTTTCTTCTAACTTTGATGAGTATTTGTGCGGCTTTTGTTTAAGTATTGCACCCCATCCTAATTTTGATGCATCTGTTTCTATAATAAAATAATTATCATCTAAAGGTAATTCTAAGGGTTTTAACTCTTTGACTATTTCTTTTATAATTCTTACTAGCTTTACATCTTCAGAGTTAAAATGCTCTTGCCTGTTTTTTCTTAACTTTGCATACAATGGACCAGCTAGCTTTGCTAAATTCTCAATATAATTTCTAGCATAATTTACTATTCCTAAAAAATATTGTAGAGTCTTTTTTATCATTCATGACAACAAGAAATTGTAAAATTTTCTTTGCAATATGCTCTTGTAAATGGATTTTTCCATCTCCAATTTCATGATCTAAGAAATTTATCTTTTCTTTGTATATTTTCATTTTTTCTTTTAGAAAGTATTAACCCATGCTGCTCTACCTTTCTAAAAAATGTTTCTAAATGAGCTATATGCTCTTTGTAGGATTTTGAAAAGATTAAAAGATCATCAATATAGACCAATATAAATTCTTGATTTTCATTAAAGATATTTTGCATTTTTCTTTGAAATAAGGCATGGGCATTTTTTAATCCTAACGACATTACTAACTATTCAAAATGACCTTGAGGGCACGTGAAAGACGTCCATTCTATTGATTCTTCTGCTATTTTTACTTGCCAAAACCCAGCTTTTAAATCAAATTTTGAGAAATATTTACATCCTTGTATCCTATTTATCCATTCTTGCTTATTTGGGATCTTATATCCGTCATCTATAGTATTATCATTTAGTCTTTTATAATTAATAACCATTCTTGATTTTCCTCTAACTTTTTTAGCATGATTTCTAGCTATAAATGCTCCTGATCTATGAGGACTTCGACTTTCTCTTATTGCTCCTAACTTTAGTAATTCTTCTGTATGCATTTTAAATTCTTCAATGTCTTCAGGTGTTGCTTCTATAGGACTAGTCTTAATTATATAGTTTGAGTTTATTATATTAATTCTACAAACTATATCATTCTTATCCTAATGCTTCATTGGTATTTCTCCAATTATTTGAATATCTTCCGATCTTTGTACTATTTTATCTATGCCTTTTTTAGATTTTATATCCCTATACCAATTTGGTGCTAGTGATTGCAAACTAATGCATTCTATACTTGAATTTGCTATATGAAATATTTCTATATTTTCGCCTAACTCTTTATCTCTATAATTTTCAGATTCTTCAATTTCTAAATTAGAATTTATAGATTTACGTATTTATATTATATATGGAATATTATCTTGACGAGGAATGAATGTAATTCCCTGCTCATGTATGATCGTTGTTTGTACTGAATATTGTAAAAATCTTAATCCTAATAACATATCAACATTTATCATTGATAGATCTCTTATTGTAATTTCATCTATTATGTATTTTGTATTATTTATTTGTATTTCAACATTGTAAGCTAATTGATTATGAGCGCTTTTTATTTCAGACATATCAGTAGATATTTCTGCTTTATCTTGGTCTATTGTATGAACTATTTATGGACATCTTGCAAAATATTTATCATGTATAATATTCTTAGTACAACCAGTATCTACTAATGCTAATATTTTATAAGTGATGGTAGGAGTTAAGTTTAATTTTATAGGTATTCTTATTCCTACTATCTCTTTAAATGGTAGCTTAACTATATATTTGCTCCCAAAGCTTATTATGATATCTTTTAATTGTATAGTCTTATCATTTTTTCTATTTGTTAGTGCTTGATCCCTTAGCTCAGTATTACCAATAACATGTTCTTCTGTCTTACTTTCTTTATTAAGTTCTATCTTAGTTCTTAGCCCTTCTAATTCTGCTTCTAAGTTATTTATTCTATTTTCTAAATTTATAACTGTACTTGCTAATATTTTATCATCTGGTTCTAACTCTACCTCTTGTCTCCATTTCCGATTATTTTCTTTTAAGCATGAAATACAGGCTTGCTTTAGGCATTTACTACATGTAAATCTATTTTCTTGACTAGGGTAGTATATACAGAAAATACATTTTATATTATAGTCATCTCTTTCTTTTATCCAATCATGCTTACAGCTTTCTTGATCCATTAATTCAATTTTTGCTTCTGCTGGACTATTAATATCACTAGTTATTATATCTAATCCTTCCATAGCATTATCTACATTGCATAATTCTTCATCACCTAAGAAATTTATGAAATATAACTTTGAGCATTATCTTCTTCTTATTCTACGTAACTTTCTAAAAACTGTTGACTACTTTCCACTCGATTTTCTTCTTTTATGATATATTCAGCATTATTACTTTGCACTACTTCTTCATTTGTAGCACATTCTAAGCTTTATTCTGCACAACTTCTTTAGCATTGATATTCTCTTTATCTATATTTTTCACCTTAGCTTCATGTTTCTTTATCACAACAGGTGTTTTATATTTATTCTCTAGTTCTCTTTCCTCCTTAATATTATTAAGATAATATATTTTTCGTATAAAATAGATTTCTTTTTCTCTTATAGTATTCCATTCACATACCATAGAGTTTTTGTATTCATCACGAACTTTGCTTAACTTTTTTTCATAATATTTTATTTCATTATCTAAATCTAAATTATCCATTATCAATAATTTTAGTATATCACTTCGAACTCGAAATTCAAATTTAAAATTTATGAGTTACTATTCATAGTACTATTCAAATTCAGCGGCACTATTTAAAATACTGGGTACTATTCAAATTTGGAATATGAACAGTACACGATCACTTCACCGGAGTGGCTCAGGCACCCAAATTCTTTACTATTTAGTCTACTATTTAGCACTATTTGAGGCACTTCGTGTGTGAGTGGTGGATGCAGTGGTGCATGATTAGTGAGTGCGCGTGATTAGTGAATATCAGTACGTGGAAATAATGATTCTCAGGATCTTTTGCAGGCTGGCGAGACCAAAGATTCAGCCGGTGGTGCGACTATGCTTATGTCAGTCCTACTCGGTACTTACCGTATGCATCACTAGCTCGCTTCAGAACCGGGCTAACCAGTTCTTCTCCCTCGCTATCTCTATAATTTCCAACATGCTTTGGCTTTCCCAAAGGCGAAAGCCAACCAAAGGTGTGGAAACTCATAGGTGCTTTGGGCCAAAAGTTGATTTCTCTCTAGTACTAAACTCATAACTGCTCTACCCTGTTTTCACTAGTCGTGGAGGTGGGCAATCACTTTGAAAAAATTACTCACCTGCCACTGATTATGAAAATAATGATTCGTTTTTCTCCTCTATCCCCATTCGTGACATGCAGCGTCTACATCGCGACTATCCTCGCTCGCGTGGTTAGAGTTTCCCGAGGCCGGCCATGGCCCCACCGGTGCTGTTCGAGGCCGGTGCTGGCGTCAGCCCCACTTCGACATGCTAGGTTCATCTTGGCGCGGTCGCGCTGCTCAGCATCGCCATCATCCCGAGAATCGACTTCGCCGGCGGGTTGTATGCATACATGCTCATTGGCCTGACCTCCAAGACCTGACCCACAAAAGTGAGGCTAATGGGCCATAAGGGCTTGCCTCAAAGTCTAGAATAGGTCGGTAGGGCCAAGATCTATGGACCCAATGGGTAAGATGGGTCGACCTATTCATCATCTAATAAGCTTTTTTCTTTAATTTACTAGTCTTCTTTAATTTTTCTAATGAACATAGTTCTTCATATTTGTAAGTAATCTTGGAAGTACATTTGTAACAGAACCGACCAAATTATAAGAGCACAAGTACAAAAACAAGCACCGAAGCGCTCAAATTTTCGAACTTGAGCCCATATAATCCCGGTAGTCAATCGAAACCACGAAGGATTTCAAACCAACTCGCTTACAACCAGGATCGCATCATTCAACATACAACATCATACGTTACATTTCACAAATAGTGCTGAAATAAGTTTACACAAACGGAGTAGCAATTATTACAAACCAAGTTTGAAAGTAGCGGAAGCATAACACACACTAGTTAATTAAATACTGCCAGTCTGGATGATCAACAACCCGCAAAAGCATGAGGAAAGTACATAAAGACGATCACGCCCTTGTGATCTAGTCATCATCACCCGCAGGGTGGAGACACGTCTTGCAGAATCCCTGATAAAGCATGTCATCTGCAACAGGAGGGAATAAACCCTGAGTACTGGAATGTACTCAGCTAGACTTACCCGTCGAAAACCAGAAATAAGATGACACCAACGATTATGCAAGGCTTACACAAGAGGCTAGCTGACATAACATTTTGCATAAAGGCATAAGTAATTGAAACTCTTATAACCTGTACTAGCAGTTATTTTTAGCATTTACCTGTCATCTATCTTAGCACCTGTACTAAACATACACTTGATTATAATCAAACAACATGATTATTATATCCATAGCAGGTATATCATTATGGCAACATTGTATCATTCCCTTAACCACCAGTTCATTTAATGAGTTCTACGTTGCCGCTGCTCAAGTCAAGTGCTCACTAACCGGGAGCGACGGCGATTCGAATCGAATTCCTATCCAGCTGGAGGGGTATTTCTAACACTCACCGCGCAGGCCCCTGCCAGGGTCGCACAAGCCACCGTTTCATATGATTCAGGAATCGCGGGTCCGAGTGATGTCGCGACCCCAAGGGCGACACTCTGCCAGGTGATAGGGACTCTAACCCCCCCTTGGTCTCACGCCAATGTCCCCAAGCACATCCTTTCTCTCCTCCAAGAAGCAACCTACCATTCGATTCCCGGCCTGAATCACATTACTCGGCTTCGCGGTCGGAACGACTTATCCGGCCAACTAAGTGTTAGACTGCGTTCAACATGACTCAAGGACGTACAGCGAATCGGTCCTTAAACGACTCAGACGGGCATAGCTCCACACCCAAGACGTGAAGTGTCTTGCGGCTGTACTATCGAACTCCCGCCCGGTCTCAATTTCATTTTTAAGCATGGTTCCATCCACGATAGCCATAAAGCCACTCGTGACTCCTTCCTACATCTCGCGGATGACCGGAAATCACCCGACTTCTACCGTACTAAGCAGGGCTAAGCATTGACACGTGCCTAAACCTAATATAGGATTAAGTACGATATCTGGACAAGGACAGGTATAATGCAACAAGTGTTTTCATATAACTCCTACAACTTAATGCAGTAAACAATTAAAAGTACTCAAGATATATTTATAAAACGATGGGTTCAGCATGCACCGGGGCTTGCCTTTCAGAAACGTCGAGGGCCGGTGGTCTGGACACTCAGGAAGGTCGTCTGCGGGCACTCCTTCGCCTGCTGGATCCTCGGGCTCCTGCTGCTCCTGGTCCTCCTCCGGAATCACAGGCTCGAATTCGAGGAGTGTTACCCCCTCCGGTGCACCTATTGCATGAATGCACAATAAATATAATGGATGCATAAATGGGTGCAACATGCTCGGAATGAAATGCATTTCAGAATAAAATACTCTATTCAAGTTATTTTACTAGTACGTGCAAATCTCTTCTCTAGTAGAGAAGTACTCACCTAATCTACTTAACCTAAGATAAAGCTGCTCATCCTCAGTTAAGGCCCTAACACCTAACAATTACAAAAGTAGCATGTTTTAGGATATTACACCATATCAATCAGCAAAACACCACAGTAAGCATTCTGGACAGCAGCTACTTGTTTTTATCACAACTGAAGATTTACAATTCCAAAAGATATGATCTAAGACAATCTGGAAAGCCTAAGAAATGCACTACAATTCATTTTCAGACCTCAACTCCAAACTCCTAAGTTTTCCATGTTAAACTTCACAAGTTCCAGAATCTGTCTTCTTCAACACAGAGAATAGCAGATTTTGAACTGCCACTTTAAACAATAGTAACTCTCAAACTACTAAGCCAAATGCTTCCAAAATTTGACACCAGCTAGTTCATCAAGTTTACTCCAACTTTGGTATTTACAAGTTTTCCAGCAACCAATTTTATCAAAGCCAAATTTAGAATTACTACTAGCTGTCCAGAAAACCTAAATTACCAAGGTTAAATATTTATTGATGTGACCAACATTCTCTAAGACCAAACTAATACTACTACAAGTTCACAAATGTCACAAAAACACCAGAAAGTAAGGTGTGCCCACCTAGAATATTTATTTAAACCCATTTCTTAATTTACTTAAGTAATTAAGTGAAATTTCAAACATATATATAAACTGCTCCTAAAATTCTACAAAAATTACAGGGGACTCTCTGACCCAAAAAGAGACCACAGTAAAAATTTGAACAAGTTTTATTCACAGAAACTCCCTACACAAAATTCACAAGCTAATAAGGCTGATTTTTGCATAAATAGGAAACCCTATTGAAAAGTGTCAAACAACAGATTTCATATTTTTCTTAGACAGTCTAGGGTACCAAGACATTCTCCAAAAAGTTATATGAACATTGCACATGTAGAAAAATTACAAAAATTCATTTAAGTATTTCCTAGAATAACAAGATAGCATTATAACTTGGAAATTAATTAAGCACTGATGCCCAAATTTTTACCAGAGCTAGGGCTAGCATAGAGTAACCTACCCACCAAATTTCCTGATTTATGGAACACTACAGCTCAATATATAAATTTAACAAATTTGCATGCATTCCAAAACACATTTAAAGGATCTATTAAATTCTTACAGAATTTAAACATCTCATGCCAGATCCATATTTTTATAAAATACTACACATCATGTAGACCCCAACAAAATTTATCTCATGATTTTTGGATCATTAAAACCCTAGATCTATATTTTTCCAACTTGTACAAAAATCAGTGACAAAATAATAAAAACTAATTTCATTTCGGGTGAACTGGGCCGGCCCGGCTTGCTAGCGCGGCCCAGCCAGCGCGCGGCCTGCCTTGGCGCCCCGCCCGCGCGCGCGACGCTGACAGTGCGGGCCCGTAGGCCAGAGAGAGAGAGCGAAAGGGGGAAGACGGCCGCGACTCCGGCGAGCTCAAGCTCGCCGACGACGGCGCCTCCGGCGATGAAAGGAGCACCAACGGCTTCCCCGCGACTTCCCGCATCGACCAAACCTAGGTTTGCTGAACCTATCCCACCCTAGCTACGACGGCCATGGTGACCGCGGCTCGGAGGCGGCACCCGGTGGTGGTCCGGCGAGCTCCGGAGGTCAGGGACCCAAGTGAGGTGTGCTGCGGTTTCCTGAGGACATGGCGGACCTCTCCATGCCACGGAAAAGGACGGAGGTGGAGCAAGTGCCGCTGGCCACGTGAGCACCGTACCGGCGGCCATGGCGCGGCGGCGCACGACGGTGTTCCGACGTGTACCCGGCCATCCCATCCGGTAACGTCATCACCTAGGCTTCTCTACCCGACCCGGAACCCAAAACATGTACTAGTGAGAATGGAGGATGACCGTAGGGAGCTGGCCACGGTGAGCCGCCGCGCGGACAGTGCGCCGGCGAGGACCCACGGTGGCGGAAACCGAAATTCGCCCTCACCTCTACACAATCCGGTCAAGCAACGGTTGGAGAAGGTGGAGGGGATGCTGGTGGAGCGGTGGACGGGATTTGGAGGACGGTGGTGCGACGGTGAGCTTGCACAAGCACGGGGCGGGCGGCGGCGGCAATGGCGCCTCCGTTTTCCGCCTCGGTGAACCCCGGCCAGAGCGAGAGTGAAGGAGAGAAGAGTGAGCGCGAGTGTGGGGGTGGAGGTGTCGGCTCGGTCTTCATGCTGAGCTCGCAGGCGACGTGGGGCGTCGGCAGAACACGAGCGCCACGCGGCCACCAGGCTCTGCCCGAGCGCCACGACGCGGTCGGCCGCGGCCGTCGTTGTCCTGAACTTTTCATTTCAGAGCTCAAAGGTGTTGACTGACAGGGCAAGTTCAACACCGATTATCTCCCAAACCAGTTCGAATTAGAAGAAGATGATAACACCAAAATTGTAGAGCTACATGAGGTCTCCAAGTTTGTCAATTGGAGTTTGGGCTGGTTCGGCCTAGATTTGAAACTACAGAGCTCCAAAGTGGTGCCCCTTGAAACTGAAATGCCGTTTCAGAGATCAATGCCGACTGAAACCCTAACTTCTTGACACTATATCTCCTAAATTATTGAGAACCAGGTGATGGTGATATTGACAATGTTGTAGAGCTATGTGTGGACAACAACTTTGTCAATTGGCTCAAAGGCTGGTTTGGCCTGGTTTGTGATTTACAAGTTGCTAAAGTGAGGTACAGGGAAACTGAAAAATCAAATTTCCAGACTTAGAATTTTTCTAAGTGTTGATTCCCACTCAAGCTGACTTGTGGGCCATTTTTGAGCATGCTCTGGTCATTTTCATGAGATGGCCATATTGGAACTTTTGTTCCTCATGAAATTCTCTACAACTTTACTTAAGGGTGCTCTTCCATGCAAGGTCTCTAAATTAGACTTTTTAACTGGTCAAACTAGAGCCTTCTAGGGTCAAATGGTGGTCAACTTCTCTTGGAGGGCAAATTTATAATTTTGGTCAACATGAAACTTGTTCCAAATGTTACCCTAAGTATAACTAAGGTGTTGTAGGTCATGATTGGCTACCTTACCTTTTTGTTACACCAACTATCAAATACTTCATGAAATAAATCAAACAAACCCTAGAATAATTACATGTGTTGCATCACATAAAATAACAAACATGAATGATGCATGCTTATGTTTATGCCATGCAAATGGAATGCAATTAAGGACTAAACACTTGAAGTGTTACAGCCCTCCCCCCTTATAAAAATCTCGTCCCGAGATTTGGAAAGCGTACCATTTTTCATAGAATTCCTTATAACCATCCCGCAAATAATCCTCCCGTTCCCACGTAGCATCACTCTCACTTCCCTGATTACTCCACATCACTTTGTACCACTTAACCACTTTACTTCTAGTTACTCGTTCCTGAGTATCGATCACTCGGACTGGCTTTTCTTCATAGGTTAGGTCGGATTCCAGTCTGATATCACCAAAAGGAACTTGTTCCTCAGGAACCCGAAGACACTTTTTAAGCTGAGATACATGGAAAACGTTGAATATGGCTCTCATCTCAGGAGGCAACTGGATTTTGTACGCAACAGCTCCACTCTTGCCTATGATCTGGAAAGGACCCACGTATCTTGGTGCAAGTTTCTGCTTAACACCAAAACGTTGGACACTCTTCATTGGAGAAACTTTCAAATAAACGAAGTCTCCAACTTCAAATTCGAGTGGTTTTCTACGACGATCCGCATAGCTTTTCTGTCTCGCTTGCGCTGCAGCCATGTGTTTCTGGATGGTACGGACTTGTTCCTCGGCTTCCTGGACAAAATCAATGCCATAATACCTTCTTTCCCCAGCTTCTACCCAGTTTAGTGGAGTTCGACACTTTCGACCGTACAAGGCTTCGAATGGGGCCATCTTAATACTCTCTTGATAACTGTTATTGTACGAGAATTCGGCTAAAGGTAACCATTTTTCCCAAGAACCCTTGGATGAAATGACGCATGCTCGCAACAGATCTTCCAAGATTTGGTTAACTCGTTCTGTCTGACCCGATGTCTGGGGGTGATAAGCAGAGCTTCTCACTAACTTGGTTCCCAGAAGGTGATGCAAGTGCTCCCAAAAGCGAGCAGTGAACTGGGGACCACGGTCAGATATGATAGTACGAGGTATCCCATGAAGCCGGACTATCTGATTGAAGTACAACTCAGCATAGTCAGTGGGACGATAGTCCACTCTCACTGGAATGAAGTGAGCTGATTTGGTCAAACGATCCACAATTACCCAGATGGAATTATGATTTTTGACAGTAGGAGGAAGACCGACAATGAAATCCATACTTATCTCTTCCCATTTCCAGCCTGGAATGGAGAGTGGCTGAAGTAGCCCAGCTTTTATGTGCACAGCTTTGACTCTGCAACAGGTGTCACATCTAGCAACATATGCAGCTATCTCTTTCCGCATCTTGGTCCACCAATAAAGCGGTTTCAAATCATAATACATCTTATTGCTACCCGGATGGATGGACAACTTGGACGAATGTGCTTCGGACAGGATCTGATCTCTAAGCTCTCGGTCCTTAGGTACCACTAACCTATCCTTAAACCACAGCACACCTTCGTCATCTAACCTGAAATGCTTAGTCTCTCCTTCATTCATCTTCCGTTTTATGTGAAAGATACCCGGATCAGTCTTTTGGAGCTCAATGATTCTATTTCTGAGAGTACCACGGACAGTGATGTTGTACAGGACTGCCGGATGTAACAGGCGAGATTGGTAAAAATCAGTTTCAATTAAGGAATGGCAATGAGACTTACGGCTTAAAGCGTCCGCAACCACATTTGCCTTGCCTGGGTGATAGTGTACTTGAAGATTATAATCTTTAATCAACTCGAGCCATCTTCTCTGACGCATATTTAGCTCGGGTTGAGTGAAGATGTATTTGAGGCTTTTATGATCGGTGTAGATATTGCAGACATTTCCCAGCAGATAATGCCGCCATACTTTCAAAGCATGAACAACTGCAGCCAGTTCTAAGTCATGCGTTGGATAATTCACCTCATGCTTCCGAAGTTGCCGCGAGGTATATGCAATTACTCGGCCTTCCTGCATCAAAACGCCTCCCAAACCTATGCCTGAGGCATCACAATAAACATCAAATGGTTTCTCGATATTCGGTTGTGCCAAAACCGGAGCCGAGGTTAGGAGGGTTCGCAGTTGGTGAAAAGCCGCATCACACTCAGGAGTCCAGACAAACCTGGTGTCTTTTTGCAGCAACCGAGTCATGGGTTTGGCTATTTTGGAGAAATCCGGGATGAAGCGACGATAATAGCCAGCCAAACCAAGAAAACTTCGGACCTCGTGAACCGAGATAGGAGCCTTCCAGTTTAGTACTTCCTGTACCTTGGCGGGATCCACCATAATTCCTCCATCGGACAACACATGCCCAAGGAAAGGTACTTCACGAAGCCAGAATTCGCACTTACTGAACTTTGCATATAGTTGATGTTCACGCAGTCTTGTGAGGACTATACGCAGATGTTCAGCGTGATCCTCCTCATTCACAGAATATACCAAGATGTCATCAATAAATACCACCACAAACTTGTCCAATTCAGGCATAAACACCGAATTCATCAAGTACATGAAGTGTGCGGGGGCATTTGTCAAACCAAAAGACATAACAAGATACTCATAAAGACCATATCTGGTAGAAAAGGCTGTCTTTGGAACATCTTCCGGGCGGATTTTAATTTGATGGTAGCCAGACCTTAGATCGATCTTGGAAAAGACTTTAGCTTTAGACAACTGATCGAACAAGATGTCGATTCGCGGTAGAGGGTACTTATTTTTGACAGTGACTGCATTGAGAGGTCTATAATCTACGCACATCCGCAACGACTGATCCTTCTTCTTTACAAAGATAGCAGGACATCCCCACGGCGATGAACTAGGACGAATCAACCCTTTCTTCAAAAGTTCATTCAATTGCGCCTTAAGTTCAGCGAGTTCATTTGGAGGCATCCTATAGGGTCTCCTAGAGATGGGTGCCGTGCCAGGCAACAACTCAATTTTAAACTCCACATCCCGATCCGGAGGGAGTCCCGGCAAATCATCGGGAAAAACGTCCGGAAACTCATTTACTACTGGAATTTCGGCCAACGCCTTTGCTTGCACAGCATGAATTTCCCCCGACAATTCAACCTTTCTGGGAAGTTGTACTAGAAAACCTTTTTGATCTGTAGGATCTCTGAGCATAACTACCCGAGCGGATGTGTCAATGAGTACCCCGTTCTGACTCATCTAATTCATGCCCAAGATAACATCTATGTCTAAACCAGGTAAAACCAATAGGGCAAGCGAATAACTTCGCCCTTCTATCTCAAACTTAAGGTTCCCCACTACTTTGTTTGTGGAAATATTCCCACTTGCAGCGCTAATACAATAACCCACACCTTCAACAGTATGCAACTTGTGTGCAAATTTAGATGCAAACTTAGGACTGATAAAGGAATGCGAAGCACCTGAATCAAAAAGTACCACTGCGGGGTGTTGGTCAACTAGAAACTTACCAGCGGTGACCACCTCACCAGATGGAATTTCCTCAATGCTGTTATAATGGGCGTGTCCCTGACGACTACCTTGGTTGACATTTTTCTTCGGGTACGGACAATTCCTGGACCAATGACCTGGCTTGTTGCAGTTCCAGCAAGGCATATTGCTAGGAGGAACACTAGAGCTGCTCTGTCCAGAAGCCCCCTTTGGCATAGCGACGGTATAAGCCTTACGGAACCCCGTTTTTGCAGCAGGTTTCTTCTGCGGCGGACGGAACTTCGTATTCTGAGCAGGTGGGCGAGGGGAAGACCTCGGTGCCGCTGAGGCCCTTGACTGAGAAGCACTTGCCTCAAGGGCCCTTTTACGGCTCTTAGAGGCAGAATAAATAGTATTGTTGTTCTCCTGGGTCAAAGCATCGCTGATGAAATCATTGAAAGTAGTACATTTGCTAGTGCCCATAGTTTTCATCAGTTTTGGGCCGAGGCCCCTTTTGAAGCTAGCAATCTTTTTGGCATCGGTATCCACAAACTCAGTGGCATACCTTGCCAGGTTGTTGAAGGACTGCAAGTATTCAGTCAGGCTTTTGTTTCCTTGCGACAGCCTCATAAACTCTGTGTGCTTGATTGCCATAAGACCGGGAGGGATATAATTTCCTCGGAATGCCGCCTTAAACTGATCCCAAGCAATTGGGACATTGGCAGGCAGTGTGGAACGATAGTGGCTCCACCAAATGCCCGCAGGACCATGCAACTGATGGAAAGCATACTCAGTTTTCAGCTCATCAGTCAGGCGTAGCAGACGAAACTTTTGTTCAATGGTATTCAACCACTCGTCAGCCTGCAGTGGTTCTTCCGCTTCCTTAAAGAGCGGGGGCTTTGTATCCAGAAAGTCCTTAAAATCGCTGTACTAATTTGGCTCTGGGCCCTGGCGGCCAGGACGAGCCTCTCGGTTAGCCAGCTGGCGCATAGCATCCGCCAACATGCGCTGCCCTTCGACCACTGTCTGCATCAACTCGGCCGGAGTAGGTGGTGGCGGAGGGGGTGGCTGTTCCTCCTCCTCATTTCCACGACCCCGACGTAGATTGTACGACATCTGCAAAAATGCATAGCCAATGAGCACTGACGATGTGGGAAATTTGTAGATGAATTATTGCGAAATGTCAATCTGACTGTATGAATAGATTTCTCATAATAATTAAGGCACAATAATTTACCACAACCGCACAATCCATTCTAGCGCATCGTTTGACGAGATCATACTTGGTAATCCAACAAGATGCTCGTTGATAAAGGCTCACTCACAGGGAGCACAACGGTTACCGGACCGTTTACGTTGCTATCTACGTGATTTTCGACCTTTTGCACGGTACTTGGATTCCATCTCAAGATTTTTAGTTGACTGTGAAAGGCTACTTCAAACTGACCACAAAGAGACTTCTCAATGAAGAGTTCCATGGTGGATCATGACTAGCTACCTCGATACCTGCGCGTGCCAAGCAGCACAGCCTTATGTCGCGCGCCATAGGAGGCCCTCGGTTTTGTCGTGGCACCGAAGGGTGCTAATCGTGACACCATCATCGAACGCAACATAATAAGACATCAAGTTGTGATCGAAATTAACGGGTTCAAACTACATTCAGGAAACATACGGTTCAACCTTACATCCCAAAGTCAAGTTATTACAAGGCCTCACTCCTTCACAGGGAGGGCACAAAAGACGATCCTAACATTATAGGCACGTGATGACTACTCTAAGCATCATCCTCCGAGTCAGTGTCAAGGATCTCCCCGCCGTCCTCATCACTGACAGGCTCTAACTCCTCGTCTTCTTCTTCTTCTGGCTCTTCCTCTGGTGCTTCTGCAGGTGAGGCATCCTGTGGTCCATCAACCTCCACTTCATCATCATCCTCAGCCATGAAGATTCCCGAACCCATGTCCTCATTGGCGTTGTTGTTTTGAGGCAGCAGGGGATTAAGCTCGTTGTTCAGGCGGTGCACTTCTTCATGAAGATTATCATTGTATTCTTCAGCGTTCTCCAACTGTTGCTCGAGCTCAAACTGACGAGCTCTCAGAACGTTCTCCTCGTGCCAGGCTTCATCCCTCTGTTCCATCACACGGACCAACATGCGTTGACAGTTGCGGTTTGCCACTGTCAACCTCTGGACTGCAAGCGTTTCTTGATCACGATCATGAATCACTTGTTCCAGTTGTTGCCGTGCTGCATTCCTGGCAGCAGTCACTTCAGCCAACTCTGCCCTCAGCCTTTCCACCTCAGTAGGCTCAGGGCGGGGCTCACGTGGAGCGAGCTGGTGACGCGGTGCCCTGCCCCCAGTGGACTTACGAGCGGTCCTCTTGGTACGTGCCATCTGTAGCAACAAGATAAGATACGGCTTAAAGTGAGGATCATTTAGGGGATACGAAATTTACTTTAGTCGGGAGTACAGAAATTTTTAAGGAGGGAGTAAATGATATGTATGATATAATTAAACATGATGCATGCACGTTCCGTACGTCCTCTCACCTTAGTAGAAACCTAAAGTTCTAACGCTAGGTGGTGGCATACATACGTTCTCTCATATAAGCGAAACTAGCGGTCTACTCGTTACGCTGTTAGTGTACCTGCAGAAAATTTTATTGCAGCCCAACAGTTTCCCAATATTAGCACACAAGAAAGCAGTACTTTAAATACTTTCCATATACACATCCCCAGATGTATATACTTCAGTATCAAAGCTACCCGATAATAAAGTTCCCACAATTAAGTGCTTACATAATTACATGGTTTAAACACGTAAGTATGCAAGTCACCAAAACTACTCTCCCCTAGACCACCGGTTGGACGATCATGCTCTCACAACTCACACTTACTAGAGCGTCGAGGTAATTGATCCATACATTACCACCCAAGTGGATGGCATCCATACAATTTCACGCCGTATGGACGACGAAACAGAAACAAACAAGGCCCCCAAGTTAGTCTTTATAATAAGCCACCTAAGAGTCCTTAATTGGGCTAAGGGTTGTGATCACTGGCATACCTAAAAAAATAATTTTTAGAGTTTAACCCTTTTCGCAACAAATACTTTTTGTTTTTAATTACCCGTAAGATGTGTTTAATGTTGAATTATGCTCCGATACCAGCTGTAACAGAACCGACCAAATTATAAGAGCACAAGTACAAAAACAAGCACCGAAGCGCTCAAATTTTCGAACTTGAGCCCATATAATCCCGGTAGTCAATCGAAACCACGAAGGATTTCAAACTAACTCGCTTACAACCAGGATCGCATCATTCAACATACAACATCATACGTTACATTTCACAAATAGTGCTGAAATAAGTTTACACAAACGGAGTAGCAATTATTACAAACCAAGTTTGAAAGTAGCGGAAGCATAACACACACTAGTTAATTAAATACTGCCAGTCTGGATGATCAACAACCCGCAAAAGCATGAGGAAAGTACATAAAGACGATCACGCCCTTGTGATCTAGTCATCATCACCCGCAGGGTGGAGACACGTCTTGCAGAATCCCTGATAAAGCATGTCATCTGCAACAGGAGGGAATAAACCCTGAGTACTGGAATGTACTCAGCTAGACTTACCCGTCGAAAACCAGAAATAAGATGACACCAACGATTATGCAAGGCTTACACAAGAGGCTAGCTGACATAACATTTTGCATAAAGGCATAAGTAATTGAAACTCTTATAACCTGTACTAGCAGTTATTTTTAGCATTTACCTATCATCTATCTTAGCACCTGTACTAAACATACACTTGATTATAATCAAACAACATGATTATTATATCCATAGCAGGTATATCATTATGGCAACATTGTATCATTCCCTTAACCACCAGTTCATTTAATGAGTTCTACGTTGCCGCTGCTCAAGTCAAGTGCTCACTAACCGGGAGCGACGGCGATTCGAATCGAATTCCTATCCAGCTGGAGGGGTATTTCTAACACTCACCGCGCAGGCCCCTGCCAGGGTCGCACAAGCCACCGTTTCATATGATTCAGGAATCGCGGGTCCGAGTGATGTCGCGACCCCAAGGGCGACACTCTGCCAGGTGATAGGGACTCTAACCCCCCCTTGGTCTCACGCCAATGTCCCCAAGCACATCCTTTCTCTCCTCCAAGAAGCAACCTACCATTCGATTCCCGGCCTGAATCACATTACTCGGCTTCGCGGTCAGAACGACTTATCCGGCCAACTAAGTGTTAGACTGCGTTCAACATGACTCAAGGACGTACAGCGAATCGGTCCTTAAACGACTCAGACGGGCATAGCTCCACACCCAAGACGTGAAGTGTCTTGCGGCTGTACTATCGAACTCCCGCCCGGTCTCAATTTCATTTTTAAGCATGGTTCCATCCACGATAGCCATAAAGCCACTCGTGACTCCTTCCTACATCTCGCGGATGACCGGAAATCACCCGACTTCTACCGTACTAAGCAGGGCTAAGCATTGACACGTGCCTAAACCTAATATAGGATTAAGTACGATATCTGGACAAGGACAGGTATAATGCAACAAGTGTTTTCATATAACTCCTACAACTTAATGCAGTAAACAATTAAAAGTACTCAAGATATATTTATAAAACGATGGGTTCAGCATGCACCGGGGCTTGCCTTTCAGAAACGTCGAGGGCCGGTGGTCTGGACACTCAGGAAGGTCGTCTGCGGGCACTCCTTCGCCTGCTGGATCCTCGGGCTCCTGCTGCTCCTGGTCCTCCTCCGGAATCACAGGCTCGAATTCGAGGAGTGTTACCCCCTCCGGTGCACCTATTGCATGAATGCACAATAAATATAATGGATGCATAAATGGGTGCAACATGCTCGGAATGAAATGCATTTCAGAATAAAATACTCTATTCAAGTTATTTTACTAGTACGTGCAAATCTCTTCTCTAGTAGAGAAGTACTCACCTAATCTACTTAACCTAAGATAAAGCTGCTCATCCTCAGTTAAGGCCCTAACACCTAACAATTACAAAAGTAGCATGTTTTAGGATATTACACCATATCAATCAGCAAAACACCACAGTAAGCATTCTGGACAGCAGCTACTTGTTTTTATCACAACTGAAGATTTACAATTCCAAAAGATATGATCTAAGACAATCTGGAAAGCCTAAGAAATGCACTACAATTCATTTTCAGACCTCAACTCCAAACTCCTAAGTTTTCCATGTTAAACTTCACAAGTTCCAGAATCTGTCTTCTCCAACACAGAGAATAGCAGATTTTGAACTGCCACTTTAAACAATAGTAACTCTCAAACTACTAAGCCAAATGCTTCCAAAATTTGACACCAGCTAGTTCATCAAGTTTACTCCAACTTTGGTATTTACAAGTTTTCCAGCAACCAATTTTATCAAAGCCAAATTTAGAATTACTACTAGCTGTCCAGAAAACCTAAATTACCAAGGTTAAATATTTATTGATGTGACCAACATTCTCTAAGACCAAACTAATACTACTACAAGTTCACAAATGTCACAAAAACACCAGAAAGTAAGGTGTGCCCACCTAGAATATTTATTTAAACCCATTTCTTAATTTACTTAAGTAATTAAGTGAAATTTCAAACATATATATAAACTGCTCCTAAAATTCTACAAAAATTACAGGGGACTCTCTGACCCAAAAAGAGACCACAGTAAAAATTTGAACAAGTTTTATTCACAGAAACTCCCTACACAAAATTCACAAGCTAATAAGGCTGATTTTTGCATAAATAGGAAACCCTATTGAAAAGTGTCAAACAACAGATTTCATATTTTTCTTAGACAGTCTAGGGTACCAAGACATTCTCCAAAAAGTTATATGAACATTGCACATGTAGAAAAATTACAAAAATTCATTTAAGTATTTCCTAGAATAACAAGATAGCATTATAACTTGGAAATTAATTAAGCACTGATGCCCAAATTTTTACCAGAGCTAGGGCTAGCATAGAGTAACCTACCCACCAAATTTCCTGATTTATGGAACACTACAGCTCAAGTTATAAATTTAACAAATTTGCATGCATTCCAAAACACATTTAAAGGATCTATTAAATTCTTATAGAATTTAAACATCTCATGCCAGATCCATATTTTTATAAAATACTACACATCATGTAGACCCCAACAAAATTTATCTCATGATTTTTGGATCATTAAAACCCTAGATCTATATTTTTCCAACTTGTACAAAAATCAGTGACAAAATAATAAAAACTAATTTCATTTCGGGTGAACTGGGCCGGCCCGGCTTGCTAGCGCGGCCCAGCCAGCGCGCGGCCTGCCTTGGCGCCCCGCCCGCGCGTGCGACGCTGACAGTGCGGGCCCGCAGGCCAGAGAGAGAGAGCGAAAGGGGGAAGACGGCCGCGACTCCGGCGAGCTCAAGCTCGCCGACGACGGCGCCTCCGGCGATGAAAGGAGCACCAACGGCTTCCCCGCGACTTCCCGCATCGACCAAACCTAGGTTTGCTGAACCTATCCCACCCTAGCTACGACGGCCATGGTGACCGCGGCTCGGAGGCGGCACCCGGTGGTGGTCCGGCGAGCTCCGGAGGTCAGGGACCCAAGTGAGGTGTGCTGCGGTTTCCTGAGGACATGGCGGACCTCTCCATGCCACGGAAAAGGACGGAGGTGGAGCAAGTGCCGCTGGCCACGTGAGCACCGTACCGGCGGCCATGGCGCGGCGGCGCACGACGGTGTTCCGACGTGTACCGGCCATCCCATCCGGTAACGTCATCACCTAGGCTTCTCTACCCGACCCGGAACCCAAAACATGTACTAGTGAGAATGGAGGATGACCGTAGGGAGCTGGCCACGGTGAGCCGCCGCGCGGACAGTGCGCCGGCGAGGACCCACGGTGGCGGAAACCGAAATTCGCCCTCACCTCTACACAATCCGGTCAAGCAACGGTTGGAGAAGGTGGAGGGGATGCTGGTGGAGCGGTGGACGGGATTTGGAGGACGGTGGTGCGACGGTGAGCTTGCACAAGCACGGGGCAGGCGGCGGTGGCAATGGCGCCTCCGTTTTCCGCCTCGGTGAACCCGGCCAGAGCGAGAGTGAAGGAGAGAAGAGTGAGCGCGAGTGTGGGGGTGGAGGTGTCGGCTCGGTCTTCATGCTGAGCTCGCAGGCGACGTGGGGCGTCGGCAGAACACGAGCGCCACGCGGCCACCGGGCTCTGCCCGAGCGCCACGACGCGGTCGGCCGCGGCCGTCGTTGTCTGAACTTTTCGTTTCAGAGCTCAAAGGTGTCGACTGACAGGGCAAGTTCAACACCGATTATCTCCCAAACCAGTTCGAATTAGAAGAAGATGATAACACCAAAATTGTAGAGCTACATGAGGTCTCCAAGTTTGTCAATTGGAGTTTGGGCTGGTTCGGCCTAGATTTGAAACTACAGAGCTCCAAAGTGGTGCCCCTTGAAACTGAAATGCCGTTTCAGAGATCAATGCCGACTGAAACCCTAACTTCTTGACACTATATCTCCTAAATTATTGAGAACCAGGTGATGGTGATATTGACAATGTTGTAGAGCTATGTGTGGACAACAACTTTGTCAATTGGCTCAAAGGCTGGTTTGGCCTGGTTTGTGATTTACAAGTTGCTAAAGTGAGGTACAGGGAAACTGAAAAATCAAATTTCCAGACTTAGAATTTTTCTAAGTGTTGATTCCCACTCAAGCTGACTTGTGGGCCATTTTTGAGCATGCTCTGGTCATTTTCATGAGATGGCCATATTGGAACTTTTGTTCCTCATGAAATTCTCTACAACTTTACTTAAGGGTGCTCTTCCATGCAAGGTCTCTAAATTAGACTTTTTAACTGGTCAAACTAGAGCCTTCTAGGGTCAAATGGTGGTCAACTTCTCTTGGAGGGCAAATTTGTAATTTTGGTCAACATGAAACTTGTTCCAAATGTTACCCTAAGTATAACTAAGGTGTTGTAGGTCATGATTGGCTACCTTACCTTTTTGTTACACCAACTATCAAATACTTCATGAAATAAATCAAACAAACCCTAGAATAATTACATGTGTTGCATCACATAAAATAACAAACATGAATGATGCATGCTTATGTTTATGCCATGCAAATGCAATGCAATTAAGGACTAAACACTTGAAGTGTTACAACATTGATGAATATTATATTTTGAGAGAGAAAATAGATAAAAATAAAATCACGGTTCACTTGGAAACTTACTAAGTTTGATCAATGCATTGCTAATAATAACCTTAGGGGTGTTGAGGACTGCTCGGCTCCTGTTTTTCCAGCTCTACTCCACGAACTCCACCATGGAGTTTGTGGAGCAGGTGGTACTGTTTGGCACGTAGCTCTGCTCCAGCTCTAGGAATGGATTGTTTCTATGCAAATGGTCCATTATGCCCCTGATTGAAATTGCACTTGATATTTTCTCCGAGAAAAATAGAAGACAAATGATAGAACATTAACATAGGCCATAATTCTAATACAAATAATTGTCCCATAAATTGTAAATGATAGAAAATTAAACAAAGGCCATAATTCGAATACAAATAATTGTCCATAGGTAAGCATAACGACTACGAATTCTAGCCCCGAGCAAGAGAGAGAGCGGTGGCCAACTCATCACGGAATGCATCCATAGTAGGAGCATTGGGTTCTGTAGTAGACCTATTTGATGGCGCTACATATTTGTTATACCTTTCTGGGATTGTTGGGACAAAATTTGGATCGCGATCGAACCGAGCAAAGTCCAAGTCGACACCATCATGCTCACAAATAAGTTATGAAGCACCATACTAGCCACAACAATCATTTTTTGCTTGTACATCAGGTACGGAGCCATCTTGTAGAGAATTTGCCACTTCATTTTGAGAAGTTCAAATGATCTCTCAATAACATTACAAATAGAAGAGTGAACATGCTGCTCCAACCTGTGCCTGTTTACCTCCTCTTCAATTTTTGCCAAGTAGTAAAATCAGTCTTTAACTTATCCCATTTGTTCTTTATTTGTGTCTTCGACAACTTGATTCCGGTAAGCTGAAAGAACCGATCGGATGCCTGGGTATAACCTACATAGTTCAAATGCGTAATTGGACGATTCCCCTTCCTAACTTGTTCAACCATCAACTCACAAGTGATTGTCACATTTGAATCAGTCCATTCCATTTGATCACCCTCACCATATGTTACAATAATACGTTCAAGCATTGCAGACAATCTACTGACACGATTTCCATTTTCTGAACATATGCAAGGATTGTACAATCAACAATCAACACAAGCAAATCAATACCTGCTCATCCTTCTTCTTTGCTGGTGGTGCCCGCTTTTTTCCAGTGGCCACCGTGGCGCTTGGCCGGTTCGCAACAATGCCCTGGCCTCCATTGCCCTGACCGCTAGTGGCTTGCATGCCTGCCACCGCACGGGCCTAGCTAGGGGGCGCCGTAGGACGCCGCCAGCGGGGGAGCGCCGTAGGAGAGCGGAGGCGGGGGCGCGCCGTAGGGGGCTGAAGGTGAGGGTGCGTCGTATGGGGCCGGAGCTGGGGGAACACCGTATGGGGCCGGAGCTAGGAACGCGCCGAAGGGGGGCGGAACCAGGGGCGCGCCGTAGGGGGCCGGCGGTGCCATGGCTTGAGGAGGACGGGAGAGCCCGAGCCCGACTCTAGGCGCTGGTGTAGGACGCCTGGAGTTGGGGAACATGTGCTGCCCTAACACGAGTTCATCCGGAATATGGCCATCGTATTGGGGCTTCGAGCCATCCGTGGCGCTAGCTCCCAAGCCCTGGAGGAGGAGCGGCAGCAGTGGGGAAGAAGAGCTGCCCTGAGGAGAGGCAGTTCCACCCGAAGGGAACACTTCTCTGCACAAACAAGGTTCTCTACAAACGCCGCTACCAGGGCTAACACGAGAATAAAACACGCAGATGTTTCTCCTCTAGGGTCCCTAGCATAGAGACATCGCCCCATATGAACGAGCTTAAAGGAAAACAGAGATTAAAATAGGAAAGCTTAATTCATTTCCATAGAGCAAGCTTACATACAACTTTTTCTTTCGGAAAACTCCAAGCACTTACCACAAACCTTAGGGATTACCTTACAAGCACAGAAAGATCACGGGAACTTCTCTTATTCTCTAATTTACAAAGTGGTGGAGGAATACAGCGGAAGTGGAGTATTACTATTCGGTGGATGATCTTCAGAGAGTTTTCTAAGATCACGTCTTCATGGTGTATGGAGTGAGTGGTGTCGTGGCGGAGTGGAGTGTTCGGTGGGTGTGGTGTGTGAGAGCGTTGCTGATGAAGATTGTGATGCGGATGTTGATGCCGATGATCAATGCAGGCGCCTGACTTCTCATTTTAAAGAGCGGGAAGAGCCTTTTGGATTGCCTTCGTGCTTATCTGCTGGAATACTTCGAGGCGAAGTCTTCAATTATCTTCTTCTACTGTTGCCTGGACAGCTGGACGGTGCTGCTGTCTTCAATAATTGTCTTGGCTACAGTAATGTCACTGTATATTCCTTTTGCGCTGTCCTCTGACATGCTTATCTTCACTTGTATTCTTTAGAATTTTCTGGGTATGGTCTTCCACGCCCGAACAAATCAAGGCATGTGTATAATATCTTCCCATGGCCAAATTGTTGATAATACCTTATCAACATAAGAAATATATATATATACTTGACATGCATACATAGAGTATATGGTTATACTTATTTTATATACTACAGTAGTGGTATTTTAGTAATATATTAAAAAGTATGAGTTCCTTTTTAAAAAATTCACGTAGTAAGATCTAGAGTATCCTAAAATGAGTATATAAACATACTCAAACTGATAAACAAGTATGAACACATACTCAAACTGATAAGACTACGTGCGGTACGACCTCAAGGAGATCGCCTTCCCGTCGTCGCTGCCGGATCCTCCTCACATCAAGAAGCGGCCCAAGCTCACATGGCATGAACGCTGGTGCATCCTCAAGGAGGCCACCCGGCTGTACGGTGCGTCATGGGTCCAGGACATCGGCCCTGACCTCAAGAAGGCGGCCGAGGACGAGGAGGAGCAGTCGTCCGATGCCATCCCCAGCTCTGGCAGTGGCAAGAAGGGGAAAGCGAGCAGCGAGCCAAGTTTGCTGGAGGACCTCGCTGTCGCCGCCAGGGGCGGCGCGGAGACGCTGAAGCCTGCTCTGCGGCGGATCTACATGGCCCGCGCGTCCACGTACACGGACGCGGTGAAGAATTTCGTGGAGACGTACCAGGAGGGGCTCAAGGACCAGCTGCAGGAGAAGGCTGATGGTGGAGAAGGTGGTGGTGGTCGTCAGCAGCAGCAGGAGCAGGGCGATGAGGCATCAAAGCCACCGCCACCATGACATCATGATAGTGTTCTGCAAGTGATGACATCAAGTACTTGTTTCAGTTCATCCACCCAAAGTAGAACAAGATGGTTTGGCTAGCACTGTAGGGTGCAGACCTTGTTGGCACTGCAATAGGAGTACTTGAGAAGGATCTCCAGTTTTGCCTGATTTATTTCTACCAAACGCAATCTGGGTCCTGCCGAACTACTTTACTTGTAGGCTTTGGCTGCTGGTGCCTATAATGATGTGTGATCCTCGTTGCTCTCCAGCCTGTTCCTACTTGCTGATTGGAATGTGTTTTGCTTGAGCTTCTTCTTTTTTTTTTTTTTTGCCTATCTTTGGCGTCTGCCTTGTACAGTGGCCACAGGTGTTAAGAAGAAAAGAATGTGGTCTGTTGGGATCCTATGGTCTAAAATTTAATAATTAGCTAAAGTTATGGATTAAAACTTCAGACCACTAGTTCACTCGTATGGTCTAAAGTTTTTAAGATTGGCTAAACTTTAGACATGACTTTAGACCTTCTGTTTTGAGCCTCAAGAGATAAAGTAATCTAAAATTTAGTGGCTAAACTTTAGACCATGGATCCAAATAGTAAACATGGTAGGTTTAACCTTGAGCCAAAGCTTGCGAGCCTAGCAAGCGTGAATAAACTCATGGCCTCGTGTGTATGTTAGTATGTACTCTCCGGTTCTATAATTCTTGTCGCTTTGGAGTTTGGACAATGATAACACGGTCTCCAGAATCTAGTTTTGACTATGATTTTCCATTATAATATATACAAATAAAAAATATATAATTTTATTAAAGTGCCTTTTTTAAAGATTAATTAACTGATGCATGATATCTTAGTGTGTTCATACTAGGTATTTTAAAAGTTATTGATATTCAAGCTTCTAAAAGTTTACGACCTCGAGCTGACTCGTTAATTTTGCGACCAGGTATAAAAATACACATAATATAATATTTGCATTTATCTAAAACTTGAGTAGTAATAACACAAAAATAATACATCCAATAGTCTTAAATTGAATAAAATATTCGTATATGCTAACATATCAACCATTTATAAAGTGTAAGACATGAAGTAATACAAAACTAAGTTATGATGACTTTTTCCTTGAAACCATGGCTCGTTTGGCTCGTTATAACTAACGAGCTAGAATCTTGGCCCAGCTGGTTATCATAACGAGCTAGAATCTCCATGGCAAGAACTCGTGGAAGGGCCTCCTGGACCCGCTGGACGCAGACCTCCGCCGGTCCATCATCGCCTACGGCGAGCTCGCGCAGGCCACCTACGACGGGTTCAACCGGGAGAAGCGGTCGCCGCACGCCGGCGCGTGCACGCACGGGCGCGCCGACCTGCTGGCCGCCTCGGGCGCGTCCGCCGCGGCCGACTACGCCGTCACCAAGTTCGTGTACGCCACGTCGGCGCTGCCCGTGCCCGACGCGTTCCTGTTCCGGCCGCTGCCGGCGCTGGAGGACGCCGCGTGGTGCAGGGAGTCAACTGGATGGGGTACGTCGCGGTGGCCACCGACGAGGGCGCCGCCAGGCTCGGGCGGCGCGACGTCGTGGTCGCGTGGCGCGGCACGATACGGAACCTGGAGTGGGTCAACGACCTCGACTTCACGCCGGCGTCTGCCGCGCCGGTGCTGGGGTCGGCGACGGCGGCGCATCCCCTCGCCATGGTCCACAGGGGATTCCTGTCCGTGTACACGTCCAGAAACGCAAACTCCAAGTTCAACAAGACCAGCGCCGCGCCAGAGACCAGGCAAGCAGTCAATATCTTCTCAACAATATAGTCATATTTCATACTGCTCGTCTGCTAGCTCTTATGTATCCGGAAGAATATTTATATTCATTCATGTTTTAAACAGTTGTTAGTAGTTGTATCTAACTTTGAACCTGCAAATATATATTTTAGAGAAATGGAAACCAAACTTTCTAGAATGAATATATATAGGATCGAAGCGGAACCAACGATTCGACCAAAATGTACTGTTAATTTGTTCTGCGATTGTGTGTGTGCATTAGCTATCATTAATTTGGACTTGTTCAAAGTGTCCAAATTAAATATCCTTACACGGCCGTCTCGTTCTAATCCAATGTTTAATATTCTTTTTTGAAACGGAACTGGCAAGAGAGCTACTTATTGTATTAAAAAAAAGAGAACTTAGGAAGGCAATGTACAGACATATACATATTTGTACAACGGGGCCAAAGCTCCCCGAGTCCTCGGCACATGAGGGTGAAAATGAAACGTGCAATAATAAGTTAGAGACGTGTTTTGCTCCCTCCATTGTCCATAAGCCCGCTTCATCCTTGATTTTCTGGAGGAGTTGCGTTAGCGCAGACTCCTTGTGCTCGAAGATTCTTGCGTTTCTTTTATTCCACACCAAGATATTAATTGTACCCATGATTGTTTTATCAACCATTTCTCTGTCACATTGTAAATTACTATAAGTACGTGCAATTGGTGCTGGTCAACTACAAGAGGGTTCATCACACGAATGCATACCTATATATATATATATATATATATATATATATATATATATATATATATATATATATATATATATATATATATATATATATATATATATATATATATATATATATATATATATATATATATATATATATATATATATATATATATATATATATACAGAGACGGCTCTAGCTGGCCGTCAATCAAAATAAATGGCAACTACTACTACGATTTGGTGTCTAACAACTACTTTGTCATTAGAAGAAACTAGCAGCAATGCATAATTGTGTTGTCTTCATGTATGTATGCTCTCCCGCAGACCTAGTACACCTTTCACAACGTCAACTACACAGCTAGCGTTTTGTTGATTTCTTTAAGTGTTCGGACGACCTTCAACTGATATTTGTTCATTATTTATCTATCCACTCGGGTAGTTGTTGGGTCGATGAAAGTGATTTCTTTCAGTGTTCGGACGACCTTCAACTGATAAATGACATAGGCTTATTTAGCAAGGTTGCTCTTTAAGTACGTGCTCCTTCGGAGGAGTCAGAGCACTTGAGGAGGACCCACAAATTGCAATTCCTTTTCTAGCAGATCCAAAAACGGCTCTTATTCCTCTACTATTTATCAGAAAATGGCTCCTCTTTCTAAAAGGTTTAGTATGACTCCTCAAGCTCCTCTGCAGAAGTTGTTGCCATAGCCATACCAAACAGACCCATATTGCAATATAACATAATTAGAACCTAGTAATTAGAGCAAAACATATATAACTAGAGCAAAAAAACACAGACCACTTTGACCTACCCAAAAACATGTGCTAGTTTATTAATGTCCTAGATATATACGTATATTAGTCCAAAAATTCATGGACATAATTGAGACCAATGTTTTAAATAGCGGGCTAAGGTGTTTAGTGGTATAAACACCTGAATTTGCGTTAAACTACAAGACCTCAAATAGCAGGCTAAGGTGTTTAGCGCTATAGCCCGATATAGCTCCGCTAGTCTACTTTACAAAGACATACGTACACACAGGACCTCAAATATATAAACACCCGGATTTGTGTCAAACTCTAGGTTTGCATGTATATTTCTAGATTTATAGACGTCATAAGGTCCGCATGCATGTGGCGGCTGGCCAAATCATACATAGTCCCTCAATATATCCAAGTTTTTTTATTATTGTTATTAACATTGTTGCGATGCATACGAAATTAACATTACCAAAATAAAAGTCTTAGTAACTAAGGAGGGTCGGAGCATCCATGTATAATTATTCTAATCCCCTAGGGCGTCATTAAAGCATGTTGTATTAAATTTTTTCTCTACCTTATTAATACGAAGACGCGCAAACAAAAAAAAATCAAAACCTTAGTAACTAGTGAACCAGCATATACCACTACTATCACGTACATGTGCAGGGTTATTGAGGAGGTGAGGCGGCTGATGGAGTTGTACAAGGACGAGGTGACAAGCGTCACCGTCACCGGCCACAGCCTCGGCGCGTCGCTCGCCACCCTGAACGCCATCGACATGGTCGCCAATGGCGTGAACGCACCCGCCAACTCTTCACAGCCACCGTGCCCGGTGACGGCGATCGTGTTCGCGAGCCCGCACGTCGGGAACCTCACACTCAGGGAGGCCTTCCGGTCGTTTGACGACCTTAGGGCGCTCCACGTCAAGAACGCCGGCGACATCGTGCCCACGTACCCGCCCATCGGCTACTTGGACGTGGCCGTGCCGCTGCCCATCGCCACGGCCCGGACGCTGCAGACGCTCCACAACCTCGAGTGCTACCTGCACGGCGTCGCCGGCGAGCAGGGCAGCGCCGGCGGGTTCAGGCTGGAGGTGGACCGCGACGTGGCACTGGTGAACAAGCGCGTCGACGCTCTCAGGGACGAGTACCCGGTGCCGGCGGAGTGGTGGGCGGCTCAGCACAAGGGCATGGTCCGCGGCGCCGACGGCCACTGGACCCTCCAGGATTTCAAGCAAATCTAGTTAAGTTCGGACTGCAGCCTCTCGTGCATACCAACATGTTTATGCCCATATAATGCACGAATAAGAGTGCCCAAATTGTTCAGGATCATCGTAATTAACTAAAGGCCATCTATACAATTAGGTTGGAAATAAAATGCCATCGGTGTGCAAACTGTAATTTAAGTTTATTATGGGTACACTTTTCTCTGTACAATTAAGTTGGAAATAAAATGCCATATTTTGTTATGCATATTTTCTCTCTGTGTGGCCATTGTTGATTGTATATGTACATCTAAACCTAAGCTTCGCCAGCCAGGATAGGCTTGATCTAATCCGCGACACTTAGGGTGTGATTAGGGTTGAGATAGTGACAAAGTGAGATATCCCACTATGGCCCAGGCCTGGTGCTTGATTTCAAATCAAAAACACCAAAAATAAATATAGGGTGCAAAAGAGAAAGCGAGCTAGCATAGAGATTTCAAATAACTTATTAAGAAAAATATCTAATCTACTCTAAAACACATACAAACATATTATCGAAATCTGCAGTTTGAAAACATGCTTTCAACTAGTAATTATAAATTTTAAATCTATTTTTTTTGAACATTCGAATAAATTTCAAACAAACTTTCAAAATGCTTAATCAGTAAATTGATTCAGATTTCAATAAACTCAATTAGCAAATTAAACGCAAAAGGTGTTACGCGATCATCGCACTCTAGCGTGACCCCGCTCCCTCTCCCTCCCGCGCTCTTCCTCTCCCTCTCCCTTTCTCTCCCGTGCCCGCGCCCCGCTGGAGACGAGGAAGAAGACTGCGCCTGCTCCATTGATAGCACCCTACCAGTTAGGGTTCCAGCGGCGACGGGGTTAGGATATTTGTTTCCGGCCGGCTTAGAAGGAGCTTTGGGGGGCTGCGGCCATGACACGGTGGTGGAAGCGGGCAAGACGGTGGCGGGGCGGGGCAGCGGGCACCTCCCGTGGGGGCTGTAGGAGAAGGCAGTTGGGGGGCTGGTGGTGGGAGCGTTGTGGCGGGGCCCTGGGATAAGGGTGGGTGGGGGCGGGTTGCGGGTGGCGTGGCAAGGCGGCTCGCCGCCGGCCACCGGTGGCAAGGGCGGGGGCGAGGACGGAGGACAGCGGAGGCGCGTTGCGGCGAGGTTAGGGGAGGGCGGGGGAGGGTTGTGGGTGGCGCAGCAAGGCGGCTCGCCGCCGGCCACCGGTGGTAGGGGCGGGGGCGAGGACGAGGACGGCGGAGGCACGTTGCGGCGAGGTTAGGGGAGGGCGGGGGCGGTGCAGCAACCGATGGCCGGTAGCGGGGGGGGGGGGGGGGGGGGGGGAGGCGGGGGTGGGGGAGGTAGGGCATGCGGGAGGAAGACGAGGGTCGTGAGCTCCCTGAGGGCGCAACCGGTCACGGATTAGCGTCCTCCATTAGCAAATGTTCAAGCAATCCCTTTAACATTGCAAATAAACTTTAGGTTACAGTCTTACAGATATCTCAACCGATCAAGCACTATTATTTAAGAGGATATCAAATGCACAATGCAATGGGAAGTGCTCTACGTAATAATCAAAGGTTAATAACTAGATTTCCTCGAAGTCCTTGAGCATCCAGTGGCCATCAGCACCCCTGACCATCCACTTGTTCTCCGGCACCCACCAGTTCGCTGGCACCGGGTACTCATCTCTGAGCGCGTCGGCGTCCTTGTTCACCAGCGCCACGTCGCGGTCCACCTCCAGCCTGAACCCTCCGGCGCTGCCCTGCTCGCCAGCGACGCCGTGCAGGTAGCACTCGAGATTGTGGAGCGTCTGCGGCGTGCCCGGCGGTCGCAGGTACGGCGACCGGCCCGTGTCGATGGGCAGCACCACGGCCACGTCCACGTACGTGAGCGGCGGGACCACCGGCACGACGTCGCCGGCGTTCTTCACGTGGAGGGCCCTCAGGTCCCGGAAGGAGCCGAAGGCTGCCTTGAAGAAACGGTCCCCGACGTGCGGGCACGCGAACACGATGGCCGTCACCGGGCACGGCGGCTGAGAGGAGCTGGTGCTGGCGGGGGCGTTCAGGCCGTTGGCGGCGATGTCGACAGCGTTCAGGGTAGCAAGCGCAGCGCCGAGGCTGTGGCCAACGACGGTGATGCTCGTCACTTCGTCCTTGTGCAACTCCATCAGCCTCCTCACCTCCTCAAAAACCTACAGGTACGTAGAAGCATGCATGTACGTCGAGGCGTGCATGAAACTTATTTTTCATCATTAAATAAATAAAAGTGCTATCAATCTAGCGTTTTCAAGGACATCTATGCGTTTTCAAGCAAACATGTACATATATATGAAATTAGAAGTATGTAAGAATTAATACAACTCATCTATGCGTTTCCAAAAGAACTCAACTATGGGAATTGCTATTCTACAAGCGCCTGTTTTTTTTAGTTTTTTTCCGAGCGGTGAACAACCACCGTGGGATCTTAATCGAACTGTTCCTAATATTGTTCTTCCATCTCAGTCTTTCTTCTTCCATGATGCTCACTCCTCCACCCCAGCAGTGGCCCCGCACCCCCCACCCCCACCCCCAGCGGTGGAGCATGTGGTTTAACTCGATACAACGCGCAAAACCTTACCAGCCCTTGACATATCAACAACAAAACCTGTCCTTAACCGGATGTTACTGACTTTCATACAGGTGCTGTATGACTGTCGTCAGCTCATGTCATGAGATGTTTGGTCAAGTCCTATAACGAGCGAAACCACCCTCATTTTGTGTTGCTGAGACATGCGCCTAAGGAGAAATAGCCGAGGAGCCGAGTGACGTGCCAGCGCTACTACTTGATTGAGTGCCAGCCCTCATCCTAAACCCACTGAGAACAACTAGCCCAAACTCAAATGCTTTTGGTCGACGACAGGGACGGAGCCAGAAAATCAACAGAAGGGGTAGGCTGTGGCAGTAGCTGGTGGAAGAAGGGGCCAAGTTCATTGACGGCGACTTATTTATCACAAGAATTAAAGGTAGTCTCCTGTTGCAACCATAGCAGTATTAGGGGGTGTGTGGCCCCCCCTGGTCCCCACTCCCTCCGTCCGTGGTCGACAAGAAGAGTGGTGCCTGAACGATTTCATGCGCTTGTGTATTATATAGGAGATGTGGTGAAGCACACTTGATAACATTCTTTCGTTTTAATTAATTATATTTTCTCTCATATGCTCTTGCACCTCTATCTCTCCCTATTTTTTTTCAAATATTAACTTATAATCATATAAATACCCCTGTAGCTAATATTATTTTATAGGGCCTTGCTCCGAACGAATCATGCATGTTGGGCCTTTACTGTGGCGACGTTAGTTGGGCCAAAAACAGCTACAATCGCAAAACCGTAATGCTCAGGACCAGGCATCCGGTTTCCGGGCCTGCGCGTTACCAGCCCAACAGGCCTGCTTCCTCTCTACGTCTTCCCATCTCTCTCTAAAAAATATCTCCCACTCCCGTGCTTGCCCATCGCGTGCTACCAGGCCTGGGCATTCGGTTTTCGGTTCGGTTCCTTGGTCTTTTAAGAAACTCGGTTCTTAAAAAATGGAACCGATCGGTTCTAAAAAAATTCTCGAAACCGACAATTTCGGTTTTCAGTTATTTCGGTCTAGTTCCGGTTCTAACCAAACTAACCGAACTTTTTCAGGAAAGGCTAAGACAATGATAAATATGCATGTTCTAAAGTAAATTTGTGCAATGCTATATACATTTTAGATAATAATAATTCATAAGTGAACAATACCAATATAGTGACACAAATTTATAATAGTTCAAATAGGAAATATCACACATAAACCAAACATAATCTTACAAAATACAAATAAGTGAAGTATAATTGATATAATTCGGTTCTTTCGGTTAATTCGGTTAACCGAGAGTAGGAACCGAATTTGTTTCGGTTATTTTGGTTCCTCAATATTAGGAACTGAATAAGGAACCAAATTTTTCTATTTCGATTCCGGTTCTTTCGGTTCAGTTTTTCGGTTTTGGTTGATTTTGCCCAGGCTTAGGTGCTAGTACTGCACCGTGCGCTCGCTGCTGCCGTCTTCCCCGCCGCGCACCCAATCCCGCGCCGTGCGACTCCCCCATCCAGCGCCGCGCTCCATCCCGCGCCGCTCCTCCTCCATCTCCACGCCACGCTCCATCACACACCTGCTCCAGCTCGCTGCATGCCGTGCCTTGTCCCCTGCGCACGCCGAGGTGCTGCTGGGGTGCTACTGATGCTGCCGTTCTCTACCAGAAGGTCATGGTCAGCGCGATGCGCGACCTCAACAAGAAGATATTGCGATGAAAGCGCATGTTGTAAATGTATGTTTCAAGTATGTATGTTGCAATTGTTTCATATGGATGTTGCGAAAGTAGATCGGAAAGTTGCACATGTTGCGTATGTTGCAAGTGCTTCAGAGGCATATTGCAAGTGTTTCATAGGTTTCTTCAAAATGTTTCATCTATTTCATAAGTATGTTGCAAGCATTCTGATCTGGATGTTGTATATGTTTCACACATATGTTGCAACAATATATTCTAAATGTTTTAATTGTTTCGGTTTTACGTTGCAATTGTTTTATCAGAATATTGCATATGTTTCATACATATGTTGCAAGTGTATATTCCAGATGTTTTATCTGTTTCATACGTATGTTGCATTGAAGTGTTTCATGTTGTTTGGCGAGTCAGGGGCGCGGGGAGTGATGGTGGCATGGCTTGGGCGCCGGGGAATTGGGTACGGCGAGCTGGGGGCGGCGGTCAGGGCGCGATGGGGGCGGAGTGCGCGTGTAGGGCGGGGCAAACGGCCTCGAATCGAAGTGGACAGGACGGGCTGCGCGTGCGAGGCGAGTCATCCAGACGTGCGGGCGTTGTGATGGGTGAGGTGCACGTGCGGGACGAGAAAAAATCAGCAGACAGAGGTAGGCTGCGCCGGTGTCCGGACGCTAGCGTCCGTCCGAACGTCCGGAAGCTAGCACTGCCGAACAAAGAAGGCGGCTTTATGACTAGTGGATCTCAATTGTATTGAATGGTGATGAGGATTGTCAACTGATGAAAAGAATAAAGAAACAGGTTTATGAGGTACATGCGTGTACATATTCGTTGAGTCGTCGGTGCATTATTTCGTGCCTCTCTAGTCTTTACAGCGATCCAATTTCAGAAGCGAGACCAACCGAAATATCGCTACAAAATATATCATACGCGACATGCATGCGTGATGCTCATGACTATATTCTGAGTCCACTGCATATGCAAGAAACTTTAGGTAAACTTAAGTATGTAGGCTGTGGTCAATATGTTTTCTTTAATTTTTTTTAAAAGGAATATGTTTTCTTTAATCAACTGAGTTTATTATGGAGTTGTTGTCTTGTATGTCTCCGTCCTTCCAATTCATTTGTTTCTTTTGATGCACAGAAGCTATGTAGACTAGCTGAGTTTTACCTAAAGGAGTTCTCAAATAATAATTTGCTGAACTTGAATTGCAGCTACATAATTATATTGATGACATGAGACAGGACGATAGCTTCAAAGGTCTGGACAATATTGTTGATCTCTCAGTTAAGCTTATCGAAACAAAGAGGCACAAAATGTATGATATGGTTTATGAGTTCCTCAAATTGGTATTGCTTCTACCCGTGGCAACGACAAGTGTTGAAAGGATATTTTCTGCAATGGTTTTAGTGAAAACAAAGTTAAGAAATAAGATGTGAGATAGTCTTTTGGATGATTGTCTAGTCACTTTTATTGGGCGGGATATTTTCTTTGAAGTTGATGAAGATGATATAATCAAGACATCTATGTCCCTTCGAAAGCGTCAAATAAAATAGTCAGAAAAGTAGCATTGTAAGTCTTGGTTCTCTTTTATGCCTATATTTCAATTATTGGTATGGCTTTTGAACTATTTATACTATATTTAGTGGATGGGTTGAACTTAATCCATGAATTTAAGTCTTATTGTGTATTTGTGTTACTTAGTGCATATATACCGAATCACATTGTCAATTATTACCGAATTTCTAAAATAGATTTACCGAATTGTATATAAAATTTTTTGGACGGCATACCCTTAGATAAAATCCTAGATTCGCCACTCATCAACTCCATGAATGTAATAACGACCTTAAAAATCAATTAAAACTTTCTTTGTTGAGAGAAAAAAGAACAAAACTATACTATATATACCAAACTCTAGAACCACGAAATATTCACAATCTTTGTCACGAAACTTGTAGTAATCATGGCATGAAGCAAGTGAATTCAAAATTTCATATTATACTATTAGTATATTTAATTATATATTGATGAAGAGATGTATTTTACTGCACTTTACTTGCCTGGTCTCTGGCGCTGGCCTTGTTGAACTTGGAGTTGGCGTTGCTGGACGTGTACACGGAGAGGAAACCCTGATGCACCACGGCCAAGGGGTTGGCGGTGGCGGCGGCGGAGCCCAGCACCGGCGCGGCCGACACCGGTGTGAAGGTGAAGTCGTTGGCCCACTCCAGGTCCTTGACGGTGCCGCGCCACGCCACGACAATGTCGCGCCTCCCAAGCTCGGCCGCGCCCTCGTCGGTGGCCACCGCGACGTACCCGATCCAGCTGGACTCCCTGCACCACGCCTCCCTGATCTCCGGCAGTGGCAGGAGGAGGACGTCTGACTCCGGCACGGGCAGCGTGGCCGTGGCGTAGACGAACCTGGTGACGGCGTAGCGGCGCGCGGCGGCCACGCCCACGCCGGGCAGCAGGTCGGCGCGCCCGTACAGGCACGCGCCGGCGTGCGGCGACCGCCGCTCTCGGTTGAAGCCGTCGTAGGTGGCCTGCACGAGCTCGCCGTAGGAGATGATGGACTTGCGGAGGTCCAAGTCCAGCGGATCCAGGAGACCGTTCCACGAGTTGTTACCTTGGAGCTCGCGCCATCTGGTGGCTGTGCTTCCAGACGTCGATGTCGCAGCCGACGACGGCGCGGCCGCACTCAGCAACGAAACCAGGAAATGCGTAAAGATGGAGGCAACTAGTAACATCTTTGCATGCACTTGATGAGGCTTATTGTTCATCTATCTATTCTCGTTTCGTCCTCTCTTGGCTTCGCTAGAATGTAGTATGCTTCAGATAGGTGTGTATTATTTATATACATATACATTATCACGTGTTTGTGTCTACACGCAGGTTGCTCTTCAATGTGATCCATACTGTTGTACTATGGTTCTAGGTAGTCAACGACTCAACGCACAGTACAGCTAGCGAACTGAACATAGCTTAACTGGTTAGGGTTATCGTGGAATAATTTATCCTTCAAGGTTTAAATACTCAATTTGACATGGAAGTGATTTAGCGGCGCAATTTTATCAGTGATAGGCAACGTGTCCCTCGACAATAATGTAAGACACCTGCGGTGACTTCATCCATCTCGACATCTACCGGCGGGCCAGTGACACAGTTTTTCAAAGCTGCTCATAAGGGTAGAGTGTGTATGTGATCTATAGATTAGCGACCTAGCCCTATGACGTGCACATGCTTCTGGTCAGTGAGACAGCTATGGTGACTTTTTGAATCTCGTGATCTGTTGGTTTAGTCTTTTAGATCGGAGAGGCTCGTAGAAGTAGGGAGTGTGAGGGTGCCTAGCCTTAGGCGACGTGCCCCTCATCCCGAGACAGTTGCAGGCTTCATCAATCTTGTTGTTGACTTAGTCTTTTCGATCAGAAGTGCTCATAAAAGTAGGACGTGTGAGCATTGATCTATGGATCTGTTTGTTTAATAATATATTGGATGTGCTTATAAAAGTAGAATGTGTGTGTTATGATCTGTATTTTTTTTTAAAAAAAAAGAAAAATTGTTGGTCTAGCTAAGATGCTTCCAGGAACGGGTGCTGAACCTCAGAAGTCAGAACCTCTAAAAAATCGCTCAAGCGTGTATCATGAGCTCGAGGAAAAAAAAGTACTTAGGAATTATCCAGGAGAGACATGATAGTAAAGTTTAGCGTGTATCATTATGGCTTACTTAGCTGTAAGGTGTTGTTAATTGCAAAGTCTTCGTTCTCCCATGACGGAGGAAGCTGAGGGCACGTTAGTTTGTGGGCATAGTCTCATGTGTATAGATTCCAGATGTCCAGCCCACAGCTAGCATGAGATGACTTGGCGTTGCACGTACTACTGCTCTGAACGACAGTTCTAATACTATACCTAGGATATGGCAATGTACTAAATACTAATGTATACATGCTTTGATTCTGCGAGAAGATTCTTTTTCTAGAAGACCCGTATGATTATTGCATCCCATTACATATACAGAACACTTTATCTACACAATATATTATTAGGACTACAAATATATTGGGCCTGAAATCGACAGGGGCCTAGGCCAGGGTTTGGGCTTCTGAATAGTCCAAATAATTAATGCCTTACAACGGCTGCATGCTTAGCGGAGAAACAGGCCTTGTCTTGTGGACGCTTGATTAAACGAGTTCACATATCACATGGCCCGTTGGCACAAACTGTTGCAGTGTCCATCAACAATAGGCTCTTCTAGCGAAAGGTCGTCTGGTGTTAGGGCTGTCCAGTGGACGCTACCCACCGATGTTTGAATTCTAGTGTCGTACTTTTTTTTAGAATTTTTTCAAAAAAAAAGTAGGGTACACGTATGCGTGCGCGTTCGGTGGTACTGCGCGTTTCCCGAGCACTGGAGGCTAGAGAGCCTTCCAATCTCTTATTTGCGTGTGTGCGGACGTGCACGTGTGTGTATGATGTGAGTGTAGAGTGTGTCTGTTGTGTGCGTCCAAATTATACCCGATCAAAAAACAATAGGCTCTTCTCAAAAAAAATATCAACAATAGGCAGACACTGTCCCCATAGGTTTCGGTTACTTTTCCTTTTTTTTCTCCTTTGTTTTGTTTTGTTTTGTTTTGTTTTGTTTTTGTTATTTCAGTTGCTATAACTAACCATGTTTGTTAGATTATGATTTTGTACATACACTTATGCATACTTCATTGTTCTGTTAAAAAATTGATTCAGCAAATATGAAACATATTTTAACATTTTATATGGAAACATTGAGAAAGTATACCAAACTATTGATATATTCTCTCTATCCTAATATATAAGGCGTAACATTTTTTATTCAAGTCCTATAATACAAGATGTGTTCTCTTTAGACGTGCGTACATCCATAGTGTTAAGAGAAAGACATTAATATGTTTCTTGGTCTTTGAACATAATAAGATGGGTAAGCATTATATAATATAGGACGGAGGGAGTAATACATTCTAATTTTTTTTATGAAATTATATATGACACTGTGATCGCCATAGGAGATAACGGTTTTCACCTAGAGGATCTGCTAAGGGAAGAGTGAGATAAGGGATGCCGCAGTGATGCCTCCCAAGTGTAGAATGACACCCTTGGGCGTCACTATCATAACGCTTTCACCCCAACACCACTACACTTTAGATACACTTTAGATTTTTTATAAATGGATTTTTAGAGGGGATGATGCTACATGATGCTTATGCTTATCAGGAATGCAACTAGTTCGTTACACCTACATTCCAAAATAGATAGTGAAGAACTACAATTGGATATATATCCAACTTAGATGTGAACCTAGTGAAACCTAAACAAAAGACCACCTTTCTCTACCCTCATTATATATACTTTGCTGTTCTAATTCTTCCATTTCCATAGGAACAAATAGTTTCTTGACCCTATGAAAATCAACGCCATAGATTATTCTTGAGTGAGAACAATGTCGACATCCATACGCTTGCATATTTTATATGCTAGGCTGAGGAACGCCAACAGAGGCGCACGCAAGCAACCTAAGATTCAAACTTGTATCATCTGAAAACAGGATTTAAACTTGTTAATGTTTGGATTGCACTTAATCCAAGAACTTGTATTAGTGGATTCATATTTGTGAACACTTTCATGTGATGTCAAATCTGTAGCCAGGAACATTGCTTTATGCGAGATAGTAGCGGTCAATTTGATACATTACTGGGACTAGGTCAAACCACCGCTCATCACAAAAAAAAGAGGAGGACGCTATGGAGTTTCTGTGTATATTTGAAATAGCAACGCAAACAACCTCTATTTTCTCTGCTACAACACCAACTAATAATGTACAAGTTCATTTTGTGTGACTGGTCGAAACAAAAAACTGATATCTCCATCCATCCCTGACGCCGGTGATGACTAATTCTGATCAAGTAGCACTAGTACAGAGACGGGCTTTACTCCCGGTGGGGAACCCCCTCTAGTCCCGGTTCCCCACCCGGGAGCAAGCATCCGGGACTAAAGGGGGGTCCTTTAGTCCCGGGTGAGGAACCGGGACTAAAGGAGGACCTTTAGTCCTGGTGGGTAACACCAACCGGGACTAAAGGTGCCTCCTGACATGCCACGATGGCCAGCACCTTTAGTCCCGGTTGGTAATACGAACCGGGACTAAAGGTTTTTTTTTTCTTTTCTTTTTATTTTTTTGTTTTCTTTTCAAAATAGGTTTTCGAAGTCGTATTGTACGCTGCTAATTATACATTTATACGCGCATATAGTATGTTTCGGTTCAAGCACAATGAACGTATTAAATCACACAATTCAAGCATAGAAATATATATATATATATATATATATATATATATATATATATATATATATATATATATATATATATATATATATATATATATATATATATGCATGCATCATATATATATTTACATGCATGCATGCATATGTGTATTTTACATTATATTATTTCATGTGCATATATTACAAAAGATTGCATTATAGTTGTTGTGACATAACGAGTTTCTTCTCATCCTCTAGCTTGGCTTCAATGGCAGTGTTGGGTCGAAGTAGAACTCGCCCTTGGAATCGATGACCTGCTCATTAAAAAATCCGGCTATAGACTCTTGAATTGCTTTGATTTGGTCTTGCCGTATGACCTTTTCCTCCAACCATCGAGTCTACAGGTTTGAATTAAAGGAAAATAAATTAATATATGTACATATATATATAAAGACATAGTAACACAATCAGTAATAATAATTAAATGAATATATAGTGTATTTTTAACGTACTTTGAGTCTCTCTGTAGGAGTTCTTTGGTAGACCACCTTGATAAACTTGCAAACATAGTAACCACAGTAGTTGTTCCCCTGTTCCTGCCTCAGACACCACTTTACGAGAAAAAGATTTGTCATCCAATCTGGTGATCCGGTGAAAGCTATATGTTTAATTAATAAAGATGATGCGATTCAGGGGACTTACTTTCAATGGGATTACATTCAGTGGCGCTTTGCATTTTTCCATGTGTTACTTCTCAATAAAGGTTTTCCAAACACTGCCCAATAAAAAATTTGCCACATCATTAGATATAGTTAATCATCATGTTTGTGTGTATATATAGTTGCTAGAGATCCCGAAATTACCTCTGGATAATATCTATCATATCTTGGTAGTCTTGTTGTGGTTTTCTCATCGAGTCATAGATTATCAAGTGACTTTTCACCAGATCGATGTCCATCAATATCCAGTGATTGCTGCATATGTTTATAGGATATAACGCATAACACTCATTAATTAACTACAATCAACATATGAGCCATTAAGGCTATGATCGACATGATTAACACTCACTTAAAGTTATAGGGAAAGAGTATATCCTTCTTGTGGCGTTGGTTCACTAAGAAGTTCATGAGGTTACTCTCTGACTCAGACTTCCAATTAGTCATTGGAGTAATTGGGTCTTTGAATACTATATGGGGATCAACAAAACCAATTTCATTGCATCCTTCCTTTCTGAGCTTTGTCATTGTAAATCTGCATATATATAGTACTTGTTAGGATAATTTATATGCATATACACACATATGATGAGTTTAATAATAGATCGAAAGAATTATTACTTACAGGCAATAGCAGCTAATGATAACTTTGTCCAGAGAGGTCAGGTGGCATAGTTGATGAAATTCTGCAAAGTCAACATACATAACATCATCGCCACGAAACCAATGTTCGTCTCTAATTCTGACACCAACGCAGAAGTCTCCACTGGTAGACGCCTGCATGTACCACTTGTTTAGCAGGTACATTTGCGTCCCCAGATCAGATAAGGCTTGAGGGTTGTATAGACTCTGGCCTAGTACAAATTTTTTCTTCCAAATATCAACCTCCGCCGCACTCTCAATGTTTCCATCACCAAACATCTGGTAAAGGTCGAGACCAGTCTCATCAAGAAATTCACCAAGGTGATCCAAATCGACATCCGGAGGTATGTTTGCCTGATGCATTAATCCTAAATTCGAACCATATTCATTACCAACAACTAGCGGGGGGATTGATTGGTGCGCTTGTTGTCCGAGTTGGGCAACTCCTTTCCCTGCCCGCTTCTTTTTCTGTGCTGCCTCAATTGACTTGGTGAGAGTGCGGTCATAGTCTGATAACGTTGATTTGGACGGCTTACGAGATTCCCGCTGTTGATGCTGGTAAGAAGTCACCTTTTTTCTTAAAATATCCGGAGCTACGAAGAAGTACGGTTTCTCTGGGTTTCTCCTTGCTTCTTGATTCATTTTAAGTTTGTCATAGAATCTAGACATGTCTTTTTTATATGCATCAGTTCCTTCTTCCTTCTCTTCAGATATTATTTTGGGAATAGCCCTTGGTTTCACGGTGGCTTTCTTTGCAGGCGGGGACTGGTTCTTCGTTTGAGGGGCTGGCCTCTTGCTAGGCTTCTTGGTAGGCGGGGGCGGGGGAGGCGTTGGAGACCTCCTTGGAGGTGTTGGCAGCGGCGTTGGAGACCTCCTTGGAGGTGGCGGCTGCGGCGTTGGAGACCTCCTTGTAGAGGGTGTGGATGCAGCCTCGTCTTCCAACATAATGTCATCGTACAGAGCACTATGATGATCTGGCGATTGAACAATTGGATTTAGGTTGGGGGAGGATCTGCTACAAAAAAAGGAATGACATATTATTATGAGCAGATTGTTAATTATTTAAGCCAATACAAATTAATGATGTAGTGTTTTCATCCGCACGTACCTATGGTGAGGTAGTTCAGGAGGAGGTGGAGCCGACATCCCTGGAATGATGATGTAGCGCTTGCGCCATAGAATGAATGTCTTCTCCGCTTCTCCTAGAGTCTTCTCACCATCACCTCCAGGAATATCAAGAGGCAAATCACTAAAACCTTTTTCAGCTTTATCTACCGAGATGGTGGCATATCCTTCTTGGATTATATTCCCATGAATCCTTGGTGTCTTGGTTCGGTCGATAGGATTAACAAGACCGATAGCCACCTTGATTGTGGAATTCTCCTTCGGAATGTGTAGCTCACACGTTGTACAAGGTTCAGTGACGTCATCCACAGGGAAGTGCAGTCCTGTGTCCCCTTGATTTGGTATCTCCGTGGAAGCGCAGCTGCTTTTCAACTGAACAGATTGGCTAATGTTGATTCCTGGCTCTGATGCCTGCTTGCTTGCACTCACTGCTATTTGCACTTGCCTTTTGATTTCCTCCTGCATTCTCGCTTCAAGGTTTTTTTCCCGCTCCTGTGCTTCACGCACCGCTTCCTCCAACCTCTGGAGCCGTTGTGCCTCTTCTTCCTTCTTTCTCTGGCGACTTCTGTAGGAAGGTCTGTCCTGAGGGAATCCATGCTTCCACGAGACACTTCCTTTGCCTCTAGTTCGGCCACCATGTTCAATAGTCCCGATGGCGTATGTCAGCTCATCCTTATCTCTGTTGGGCCTGAACGCACCACTAGCAGTAGCTCTCTGAGCATAAAACAATCTTTCTGCTGCTTCTTGCAGTCTTGCGCCATAAACGCACTTCCCTGTCTCCTGGTCTAGTGTTCCCCCATGAGCGAAAAACCAATTCTTTGCACGTTCTCCCCACTCGAGTGATTCTAGTCTGATACCCTTGGCAAGAAGGTCTGCTTCCATTTTGTTCCACTTCTTAATGGCAGTCGGGTAGCCACCTGATCCCAAGGTATGGTGGTATTTCTTCTGTTGGGCATTACGTTGGTTCTTTATCACTCGACTCACACCCTCTTCCGAAGTCTTGTACTGTACAAACTCATCCCAATAGGGCCTCTGCTTTGAGATCGGGCCTGGGACAGTAAAATCTGGTGCTATGTTCTTCTTGACATACGTCGTGTATAGGTGTTTCTTCCAAGTCTGAAACTGGGTGGCCATCTTCTTCATTGCCCAATCCCTAACTCGCTCCTTCAATTCATCACCATCTATTATATCATCATAATCATCTGTTTGGAGCGTGAAATGTACCAAGACATCATTCCAAATTAACGCCTTGTCACGATCGGAGACAAAACTGATATGAGGAGCATTGGTCTTCTTCTTCCATTCACGGGTACTAATCGGGAGCCGGTCCCGTACAAGGTAACCATAGTGGTGCACAAATTTCATTTTATTCAGCCCCCCCGGTTCTCCTGTATCCACATTGAACTCTGAGATGATGAAGCGACCCTCCAATGGCTTTTTGGGACCTCGAACATTTGTACTCTTCGTTGTAGTTGTTGATGTCGATCCAGAGGGCTACAAAACATAAACATTATTTTTAATGTCATGAGCACACATAAGACATATGATAATATATATATATAGCTAATAATAAAAAATATATACTTGGCCAATATGTTGTTGCTCATTTTGTTCAAGAGCTAAGTACTGACTCCCGTCATCTACATCCTCTTGCACGTTATTTTTAGCACCATCATCGCCGGCAACTTGAGTGCCAGTGTTGATCAAATTCATCATCAACTCCTCCTCATCCATATTTCTCGGGTCGGCCATCTAGCTTCAAAAAACAAAACCAATATATAGTACGTCAACCATGTAGTCATTCATCATATGAGAAAAGTCTATGTTAATAATATAAGTATAAGTCATTATGAAATGTAAGTATATGTGTCTTATTGCTCATTAGCCATTACTATTTCCGAAATGATAAGAATTTATTTTCTTCTTCTACAGGCGATCTCTGATGCTATGATATAAAGTTTGAAGATAGTCTTCCCAGAAAAAAATATGTAATGCTCATATTACTTTAGCAACATTAATATATTATATCTATATATTCAAAGTTCACAAATGAAGAAACATGTGATATTTTTGATAAACTAAAAAACGCTTAGTTTACAAACTGGGTATCAAAATTGAGTTCCTATTTGACCATTATATATCCTACAACAAATCCGTCAAAAAAAACCCTACATGAATATATTTGGATAAAATTTCGTTAACAAACATTGATCTATGTCCTCGGTGGAGGGCCTCGGGCGCGGAGGAGGGCGCGGTGGAGGGCCTCGGGCGCGGAGGAGGGCGAGGGCGCGGTGGAGGGCAGGAGGGCGCGGTGGAGAGCCACGGGCACGGAGGAGGGGCACGGGCGCGCGCGGTGGAGGCCGCACGAGGAAGAAGACGGCGGCGCCGGTGTCACGGAAGACGAACGGACGCGGTGCGAGGAGAAGAGGGCGGCGGTGTTCGACGAGGAAGAAGACGAGCGGATCGATCTGCCAGGCGCCGGAGGTTATATAGCAGAGGAGAATTACTCCCGGTTCCAGCCACCAACCGGGAGTAAAAACCCTTTACTCCCGGTGCGTGTTACCAACCGGGAGTAAAGGTATACCTTTACTCCCGGTTGGTAACACGCATCGGGAGTACAGGCTTTTTTTTGGCGGGCCACGAAACTGCAGCCCACCTTTACTCCCGGGTGGGCTTCCCACCCGGGAGTAAAGGTGGCCTGCAGTTTCGTTTCCCGCCTGTTTTAAGGAATAGTCTTGTTAAATACAATAGAAATGCAATAGTTTTTATTAAATACATAGTAAATTAAATAAAAGGCATAAAATTATTTTGTTAAAAATATGAATTTTATTTTTGTTTATTGCACATAGGAAAAATCGATAACCTAACTTTTTTATTTTTTGTTAGAATTATGAAACATAATGTAACTAATATTTATTATTTCGTTAATGCAAAATGTATTGTTTAATTAAAATTATTAAAATTATTGGTTTTGGACAGGAAATTTGTTTTCACATCATTTTAACGTTAATATTTTAATATTTCATCACTCAGTAACCAAATCAAACATTGATTTAATTTGAAACATGACATAATAAACATCTGAATTCACAATTATTACATAATATCTCAAACACACACTATATTAAATCACTATATCATCAAGTGGGCACAGCAGTGAACTTCTTCTTTACGTATGTCCCTTGGTTATGATCGCTTCGTAACCATGGAGTGTCCTCATCATTTACCAAGATGCTAGGGTCTTTGTTCACTTTGAAGGGCGGAATTCGGTCATCCTTTTCATATTCTTCTGACATGTCCGACTTGTCCTCAATTCCCACGATGACTCTTTTCCCTGAAAGAACTATGTGGCGCTTTGGCTCTTTGGTTGAGTCATTATCGTTTTTCCCTCTTTTTGGTTTGGTAGACATATCATTGACATAGAACACCTGATTCACATCCTTGGCAAGGACGAATGGTTCGTCTTTGTACCCAATATTACTAAGGTCTACTGTTGTCATTCCATACTCGTTGTCTACTGTTACCCCGCCTCCGGTCACCTTGACCCATTGGCACTTGAACAATGGGATCTTCAAAGTAGGTGCATATTCTAGTTCCCATATTTCATCTATGCGTCCATAATATGTCTGCTTATTCCCATTCGGGTCTGTGGTATCTATGCGGACACCACTGTTTTGGTTGGTACTCCTTTTATCTTGGGCTACTGTGTAGAATATGTTCCCATTTATCTCGTACCCTTTGTATGTGACGATATGCCATGATGGTTGCATAGCCAATAAATACAGTTGCTCATGGATGCTCTCATCACCTTGACATTTTTTTCGCAACCAACCGCCGAAAGTTTCCATGTGCTTATGCGTAATCCAAGCTTCAGTCTTCCCTGGAAACTCGGATCGTAAGAGATCCTTGTGTGTCTCAATATACGGATCTACCAAAGAGGAGTTCTGTAGAACTGTGTAGTGCGCTTTATTGAAATAATCATCATCCATACCAATATATGTTTTCCTCCCTAGTGTCCCCTTTCCGCTTAGTCTCCCCTCATGTCTCGATTCAGGAACACCAATCGAGTCAAGGTCGGGAATAAAGTCAACACAGAACTCAATGACCTCTTCTGTTCCATAGCCCTTGGCGATGCTTCCTTCTGGGCGAGCACGGTTGTGAACATATTTCTTCAGGACTCTCATGAATCTCTCTAAGGGGAACATGTTGTGTAGGAACACAGGACCGAGAGTGAAAATCTCCTTGACTAGGTGAACTAGGAGGTGTGTCATAATATCAAAGAAGGAAGGAGGGAACACTAACTCAAAGCTGACGAGACATTGAACCACATCATTCTGTAGTTTAGCTAGATCAGTTGGATCAATTGCCTTCTGAGAAATTGCATTGAGGAATGCACATAGCTTTACGGTGGCTAGACGTACATTTGGAGGTAGAATTCCTCTTAATGCAACTGGAAGTAATTGCGTCATGAGAACGTGACAGTCATGGGACTTTAAGTTACAGAATTTCTTCTCTGGCACATTTATAATACCCTTTATATTCGAGGAGAATCCAGATGGTACCTTGATGTTGTTTAAGCATTCAAACATGATTTCCTTCTCCTCTTTGCTTAGAGTGTAGCTAGCAGGACGTAAGTAATGGCGTCCATCATCTGTCTTCTCTGGATGCAGGTTGTCTCTTTCTCTCAAACAACGTAGGTCCTGTCGTGCTTCAAATGTGTCCTTAGGCTTTCCATACACACCCATAAAGCCTAGCAGGTTCACACAAAGATTCTTCGTTAGGTGCATCACGTCGATCGAGCTACGGACCTCCAGGACTTGCCAATAGGGTAGGTCCCAAAATATGGACTTTTTCTTCCACATGGGTGCGTGACCGTTAGCGTCTTTCGGAATAGGTTGGCTTCCATGTCCTTTTCCAAAGGCGACTTTCACATCATTGACCATATCGAGTACATCCTCACCGGTTCGGTTGCGAGGCTTGGTCAGGTGGTCTGTTTTCCCTTTAAAATGCTTACCTTTCTTTCTTACGGGGTGATTTGCAGGAAGAAATCGACGATGGCCAAGGTACACGACCTTTCGACATTTTTTCAAGAATACACCTCTAATATCACCGAAGCAGTGTGTGCATGCATTATATCCCTTGTTTGACTGTCCTGAAAGATTACTTAGAGCAGGCCAATCATTGATTGTTACGAACAACAATGCTCGCAGATCAAAGTGTTCCTGTTTGTACTCATCCCACACACGTACACCTTCTTTATTCCACAAAATGAGAAGTTCATCAATAAGTGGTCTCAGGTACACATCGATGTCATTGCCAGGTTGCTTCGGGCCTTGGATGAGCACAGGCATCATAATGAACTTCCGCTTTATGCATAACCAAGGAGGAATGTTGTAGATACTTAGAGTAACAGGCCAAGTGCTATGACTACTGTTCTGCTCTCCAAAAGGATTGATACCATCTGTACTTAAAGCAAACCTTAAGTTTCTTGCGTCATTTGCAAACTCCGGGAATTCTCTGTCGATTGCTCTCCACTGGGACCCATCAGCAGGGTGTCTCAACATATTGTCTACCTTACGGTCTTCTTTGTGCCATCGTAACAATTTTGCATGTTCTTTGTTTCTGAACAGACGTTTCAAGCGTGGTATTATAGGAGCATACCACATAACCTTGGCAGGGATTTTCTTACGTGGACGTTCGCCCTCAACATCACCAGGGTCATCTCGCCTGATCTTATACCGCGACGCATGGCATACCGGGCATGCATCTAATTTCTCGTACTCTTTGCCATGGTATAGGATGCAGTCATTAGGACATGCATGTATCTTCTCTATTTCTAGCCCCATAGGACAGATAACTTGTTTTGCTTCGTAGGTAGTGGCGGGCAATTCATTGTACTTCGGAAGCATCTTCTTTTGGATTTTTAGTAACTCTCCAAATCCCTTGTTAGATACACCATTCTTTGCCTTCCATTGCAGCAATTCTAGTGTGGTTCCCAACTTTTTCTGCCCTGCATCACAAGTTGGGTACAACAATTTCTTGTGATCTTCTAGCATCCGCTCGAACTTGATCTTCTCCTTTTCACTTTCACATTCTCTTTGTGCATCACGAATGACCTGACAAAGATCATCAGCCGGCTCATCTTCTACGGCTACCTCTTCTTCAGCTTCTCCCATTGCAGTATCATTGAGGCACGCACCATCAGGAATAATATCATTGTCGTCCCATTTTTCTTCTTCATCTTCTTCCATTACAACACCGGTTTCTCCGTGCTTTGTCCAACAAATATAGTTTGGCATGAAACCCGACTTGAACAAGTGTGAATGAAGAGTCCTTGAGCAAGGATATTCCACTGTATTCTTACATATGGCACATGGGCAGCACATGAAACCGTCGCGTTTGTTTGTCTCGGCCGCACGTAATAAAGAATGCACGCCGTCAATGAACTCTTGTGAGCGGCGATCAGCATTATACATCCAATGACGGCTCATCTGCATTACATGACATAAATATCATATTAAAACCTATATCATAATTAATTATTTATACAACATGCGTGCCACCACAAAAGATACAAATTTATGAAAGCATCGCTACAATGTAGACAATCTCAACTACCACTAAAAGAACTAAAGCTAAAATACATTTCAGGAGCACAAGGATTTCGCGACCAATCTCAACTAAAACAGACAGATCCCCCGATTGTGCAACATCTTTGGGCTTCTTCGGCTGGATCACTGCCTTATTAGCCGCCGTATCTGCCTGTTGTGCAAGATATTTTTGCACGAGTTCAACATACTCTTCCTCCCAGTAGAAGCCTGAACATCGTCCACTGCCATCCCACTGAAATTAAAACAAAAAATTAGAACTTTAATCACAACCATCATGAAAATAGGTATAAACTAACCATAATCATTAAATACGATAAAATAACTCACATTGCGATCCGGACACTTGTAGAAGATACGATCCTTGTTGGGACCCTCCTTCTTCACTCGGTACTCCATCACAATCTTCGTCTCATCATGACACTTGCCACATGGAATGAGAGGAAGGCCCGGCCTAAGTCGCTTTGAAAACCCATGAGAGGCCGAGGACCCGGAAGCAGTTGCCATCTACTCTCTATACTCATTTTTTAATACACTATAAATTTCTTCTTTTATAAACAAATAAAATTAATAAACTATAAAATTATCTACATCTCTAAACAATGATATTTTTAACCTTCTTTCATGTAAATATGCAAGCTTAAAGTGATTTTGAGCTCAAATTGCTTACAAATGAAAAAAAAACCACAATAAAGAACCATAAATATATATAGTGAATAAAATGGCATAAGAAAATGGTAAAAAATGAGAGTATGAGATTGGTAACCTTTACAACTGAAGAATCGACGGAGGAATCGAAGAATGGATGGAGGAACAATGGAGGGAGGGAGGAAGCAAGAACACCAGTGAGCTTCAAAATGTGCTGAGCTCGGGCTCGGGGAGGAAGGAGGAGACGGCCGATTTATAAAGGGAGAACATTTAGTCCCGGTTGATAGATCCAACCGGGACTAAAGGTAACTTTCCAACCCCGGGCGCAGCCACGGCCCGGGAGTAGACCTTTACTCCCGGTTGGAGCCACCAACCGGGAGTAAAAGTATACCTTTAGTCCCGGTTGGTGGCTCCAACCGGGACTAAAGGTCCCTGCCACCTCTGTCTGGCGCAGTAGCCGTTGGGCAGGGACCTTTAGTCCCGGTTGGAGCCACCAACCGGGACTAAAGGTATTTCTAGTCCCGGGGGCAAAAAATTCCGGGACTAGAGCCCATTTTGGCCGAGGATCAAAGGTCTGTTCTCTACTAGTGTAGCTAGTCTAAGTGTACGTGTCTATATATATTGCATTGTCAACAAGAAGCTTGCTTGTGGATTGGGGTGCCTGTTTTTTTTCAGAGGAAAGCAGAACAGGTCATCATCCTACGATCCATTCATCTCGATCGATCGTAACATGCACTGCATTACATTCTCCATCGATGATCGATGCATAAAAAAATAAATGATCCATGAGCAGACCTGACCTAGCTCCTCCATCTCCCTTGGAGCTAGTCTTGGTAAAGAAAGAGTCTAGTCCAAAAGCAAAACTTGCATGCTGCATGCGTGTCCATCTACCCAAGCCAAGCAAGCCGCTGCAGGGCATGCAGGCGACTCTTCTTTCTCCTCTAGAAATTGCCTAGCTAGCTATGGACGACATAATCTAGTTGACAATATCTCCACGTACAAGTTGCTCTCGATGTGCGCCATGTGCTGTGCTCCACACAAAGCCAAAGCTTCGTCGTCTCCACTACACTGGGCCCATGCATCCCATCATCCATCCATGCCCATTCTCGTCTCGCCACAGCCATACATTCAGTCAACCATGGCCGGCTCGCTGCGTATGTCTCGCCGCCAATCGCTAGTCCTCGCCATGCATAATTTATCAACGCACCCCATCCCAATATATATGTTGCATGCAAGCAAACAAACCAATCGACAACAGGACCAGAAGGAAGAAGACGACATCCACAACCCACAAACCAGCATGGTTCCATCGTCGCCAGTGCTGCTCCTTCCACTGCTGCTCGCTGCCGTGGCGGCGTTAACGCTGGCGCCGCGGCCGAGCTGGGCCGTGGACCCGGTGAGCACGTACTGCGCGAAGAACTTCACGGGCGGGCAGACGCAGGCGAGCATCAGCGCGGTGCTAGCCACGCTAGTCCCGCGCGCCTCGGCGACCTACTACGCGACGGCGACGTCCGGCACCGGCGGCTCCACCATCTGGGGCCTGGCGCAGTGCCGGGGCGACATCCCGGCCTCCGACTGCGCGCGCTGCCTGGCCGCGGCGGCGCGGCAGGTGGCGGCGTCGTGCCGGGGCCAGGCGGACGCGCGGGTCTGGTACGACTACTGCTTCCTCCGCTACGACGACGCCGACTTCCTCGGCCTCCCGGACACCGGGTACACGCTCATCCTCATCAACACCATGAACGCCACCGACCCCGTCGAATTCGACCGCGCCGAGCGGCGGCTCATGGCGCGCGTCGCGGAGGAGGCTGGTAATCCCGCCAGCGCCGGGCTGGTTAGGGAGACGGCGAAGTTTGGGTCGGAGGGGACCACCATCTATGGGCTCGGGTGGTGCACCAGGGACATCACCGCCGCCGACTGTGGGCTCTGCGTGGCGCAGGCAGTGGCGGAGCTCCCCAACTACTGCCGCTTCCGGAGGGGATGCCGCGTGCTCTACAGCAGCTGCATGGCGCGCTATGAGACCTACCCCTTCTTCTTCCCGGTCACCGGCGCAGATGACGACGCGGACGCCTCCTCCTCCCACGCCAGCGAGTACGAGACTGTCATCTTGAACCACAAATAGTGGTTTCAACTTTAAACTTTCAAGTGTACGTTTATTTCCGTTTGTTAATCGTGCGCGGTAAATCAATCAATCGTGCGCTAGCTATGTATCACTTGTTGCACTGATAGTAAATAATAATATGGATGCTTGTTGCATTCCCATGCACAAACTATATTAATACAATATACGACGGAAATTGTTGCAGAAATTTAATTAATTAAAATGCAAGAATTTTCCAGTGCCGCACGAAGTCTATCTTGTCATCGTGTGCATAGTGGTAGTTACTGTTGACCATGAGCATTTGCACATGGCGAAAAAGCGAGGTTTGTGGTCACCAGTGACCGGAGATGGAGATAGTTTGCTGCTGGTCAAACCTTTTGCAACGTGGACGCCCAATGCACCCGGCCGTTATCCAACTCCCAGAGACTATGTAAAATTAGATTCCAAATCACAAGATTTAGCCATTATGTAAAGTAGAAAACCCACCTAAATTGTAAATTGTAGTATGTTCCACAACAGCCTAGGGATATTCTCTCTTGTCTATATTTGAAAACTTAATATCACGACGGCGACTCCACCTTGAGCTCGGCCGGCCACCATGGGGGACGCCATGGTTTCCACTTTATGTATCATCTTGATTTAACTTGTCTTCAAAATTGAAACTCTGAATGCTAGCACCAAAAATTCCTGATGCAGCCGATGCGCTCGAGTCAACACTGAATGCTAACACGCACGCACATGTGCTCAGCTCCAAGCGTCGGAGCTGGCGAGCTGCCACACGAGCACCCCTGCGACTGGACCACACGAGCTACGAGCTTCGACGAGGCGTAGGAGAGGCTGACGCGGGAGAAGCGCGCTCCAGCGACCAACGGCAGTGGCGAGGACCCCGATGGCGGCTCCGGCACCGAGCGTGTTCCCCAGCCCCTCTTCGATGAGTGATCCCGACGGCGGAGGGCAGACAAACATGTGCTCCAGGGCGGACAAACATGCGCTCGAGAAGTATACACGCGGGAAGTCAGTAATCAGCGCGGGAGGACCTTTGGCAAGCGGCCTCCGCTTGCTTTCTTTGGCCACCGGATTTGACGGGATAGACAACTTGTTATTTTACAATCCGAGATACAAAGTCTGTTGTAGGCTATTTTGTGGCCCAAAAAAGTCTAAAATAGATTCAAAGCTAAGAATAGCATCTCTGTTGGAGTTGCTCTATCCAACCACATTGATCGGTCGCTTTACAACGTGAACGCCGGCGGTCAAACCTTTTGGGGCATTGCATTGACTACTAATATGTACACACGTTGCACCATTACCATAGCAAAGTTTTTAATGTTAAAAAACTTCATTGAAGTACTATAGTCCCCATTTAGGACGACCAGAAGAAGGTTACTAGCAGCCGCTAAAAAAATATTCTTCACTAAGAAAAAGCTTGGCCTATATCCCAATTACAACCAGCACGCCTCTTTCTAATTTTTTTTTCTCTCAAATACGCAGGAGAGCTGCGTATCGGTCGGACCGGGAACGGCTGCTCCTGTATTTTATTTGAACTTCTATGTTGTATTTTATAACTCTTCTTCTTAATGCAATTCTTTCTAATTATCACGGTTGTACATATGTAACGTGCTAACCTTAGGAATGATGATGAGGTATTTATCAAACATCGTGGAAGCAAAGCAACGCGAGAAAGCACGGATTAATTATAAACAACTCACTAATTAGCCGTCTAACATGAAAGCTCCAATGATCAAACATGCTTTGAATTGAGTAAAACTAATATTTGATTCTCAGCCTATGCAAGCTAGATATGATGACCAACATTTTTTCATACAAGTATGAGAAGCTAAGCTGGAACTACAAAGATGAGCGTGCAAGCAGCATGTAAAATTGTCAAGTACTTCCGATGTCCCAAATTATAAAACGTTTTGGCATTTCTAGATTCATAGCATTTGTAATGTATCTAGACATAACGTATATCTAGGTGCGTAGCAAAAGCTATGAACCTAGAAAAACCAAAACGTCTTATAATTTGGAACGGATGGAGTAATAATCAATGCATGCTCCTCACATGCTTTCTCCGTCCCAGAATACAGGACGTTCTGAGATTCAAAATTTGTCTCACAATTGTTGACGTTATAGCCCAGCATACGCATCTGACCACTACCAACGTACTATCAAACTGTCACTTCGTGTCTTCCACTCATCCGTGAGATCGATTAAGGGGCCGTTTGGTATGGATTCTGAGGCAGCTCCTGGAGCTGTTTTTCGGCTCCCAATACCAAACGCCTGTTTGTGCTGGTGCTCCTCGCGAGGATCCCCTGGAAACGTGCTCTCACATGCCAGTTGCATCGGGTGGAGCCAAAAATTCGAGCTTCTCCCAGGTCCCGTCTGCCACTGGTGGTCCCCAATGCGTGGAGGTCGAGTCTGCCCCCGACGTCAAGGAGGCGCATGCGGGGAGGGCTGCCAGGTGCATGGCCGCGCGTGCAGTCGCCGGGGTGGGGTCCGAGCGTGGCTCACCGGAGCTCGGAGCGCGCGGTCGCCGGTCGCAGGCTGGGTCGCCGGTGCGGTCGTGGGCGCGGGGTCACCGGTGTGGTCGCTAGGCGCGGGGTTGCCGGTGCGGTCGCCGAGCACGGGGTTGCGCAGGGCCGCTGGGCGCCGGACCACCGGATCTCCAAGCTCGCGTTTGTTTGTGCTGGAGACGAGAGGTTGAGGAAAGGATGAGGAGAGAGAAAAGAACGAAGAGGAGGGGAGGAGAATGGGTCACAGACTCACAATGGGCTGCGTAACGGATAATAAGGTAAGAAAAAAGAAAAGAAAAGGAAAGAAAAGGGAAAAAAGAGAAAAAAGAGAAAAGAAAAAAGAAAAAAATAAAGGTATTATGGACTTTTTACTCTTTTGTCTATCCGGAGAAGCTGTTTTTTGAGGAGCCGGAGCCCTACCAAATAGGTCCTAAAAAAAGGGAGATTCAGAACTGCTAATGTCGCTACGGTGTAGGAGAATATTATTTTTCACCCGGAGCGTTGCTCCCAAGCTTGACGTCACCATCAGCTGCGGGATGCCAGTGTAGGGGTGTTAGGGTCTTTGGCTTGCGTGTTGGTCTCTATGACCATTTCTACAACAACAACTAATACGGGACAAAGGAAGTACATCCTTGAACAAACGCCTCAAGCAACAAGGCATCATGTGCAGCTGCTGGTAGGTGAAACATGCTCTACATACTAAATCGAGACAGGAAAACAGAGTGTGCTATGCAAAGAAGAATTAAGCTAATAAATTCCTAGCACAAGAGCCAAAGAACTAAAATGTTCAGCGTGTATTGGAATAGTCTCAAGTTAATAATACGGGACATATATCATTGTCTTAACCTGTTGGCTGCACTGCTGCTATCTGAAAGAACCAAGAGCAAACAAACCTGCTGTTGTCGCTGACAACAACCCGAGGGGAAAAAATATTCTGCTGCTACTGAGGCAAGAACACATCAAATAGGTGTTAGGAATGATCTGAGCTCGTCAATGGTCGACGGAGTCTTAAGGAGCCTAACAACGCTTACTAATCTAGGCTTGTGATTGGTGGACCTGATAACTGACAAATGAGCCTGGTTCCACACCAAGCTATAAGATGGGGTCATCTCTGTGATTATTAGAAGGTGACGTGAATTAGCTCTAACCTAAATTAAGACCTACCGATCAAGGTCGCTCAGGAGTGGTGTTGAAGATCAGGAACCAGCCGTCTATCCTCCCAGTGCCAGCCTATACGGATCTCTACACCACCACTACGCCTGCTTCTCCAAGCAGTCACAGGGACCTCAGTGGACATAGAGGCATCATAGTTGGGCATACCCCTTTGGTTGGGCTTATTTCCAACATGCTTTGGCTTTCCCAAAGGCGAAAGCCAACCAAAGGTGTGGAAACTCATAGGTGCTTTGGGCCAAAAGTTGATTTCTCTCTAGTACAAAACTCATAACTGCTCTACCCTGTTTTCACTAGTCGTGGAGGTGGGCAATCACTTTGAAAAAATTACTCACCTGCCACTGATTATGAAAATAACGATTCGTTTTTCTCCTCTATCCCCATTCGTGACATGCAGCGTCTGCATCGCGACTATCCTCGCTCGCGTGGTTAGAGTTTCCCGAGGCCGGCCATGGCCCCACCGGTGCTGTTCGAGGCCGGTGCTGGCGTCAGCCCCACTTCGACATGCTAGGTTCATCTTGGCGCGGTCGCGCTGCGCAGCATCGCCATCATCCCGAGCATCGACTTCGCCGGCGGGTTGTATGCATACATGCTCATTGGCCTGACCTCCAAGACCTGACCCACAAAAGTGAGGCTAATGGGCCATAAGGGCTTGCCTCAAAGTCTAGAATAGGTCGGTAGGGCCAAGATCTATTGACCCAATGGGTAAGATGGGTCGACCTATTCATCATCTAATAAGCTTTTTTCTTTAATTTACTAGTCTTCTTTAATTTTTCTAATGAACATAGTTCTTCATATTTGTAAGTAATCTTGTAAGTACATTGATGAATATTATATTTTGAGAGAGAAAATAGATAAAAATAAAATCACGGTTCACTTGGAAACTAAGTTTGATCAATGCATTGCTAATAATAACCTTAGGGGTGTTGGGGACTGCTCGGCTCCTGTTTTTCCAGCTCTACTCCACGAACTCCACCATGGAGTTTGTGGAGCAGGTGGTACTGTTTGGCACGTTGCTCTGCTCTAGCTCTAGGAATGGATTGTTTCTATGCAAATGGTCCATTATGCCCCTGATTGAAATTGCACTTGATATTTTCTCCGAGAAAAATAGAAGACAAATGATAGAACATTAACATAGGCCATAATTCAAATACAAATAATTGTCCCATAAATTGTAAATGATAGAAAATTAAACAAAGGCCATAATTCGAATACAAATAATTGTCCATAGGTAAGCATAACGACTACGAATTCTAGCCCCGAGCAAGAGAGAGAGCGGTGGCCAACTCATCACGGAATGCATCCATAGTAGGAGCATTGGGTTCTGTAGTAGACCTATTTGATGGCGCTACATATTTGTTATACCTTTCTGGGATTGTTGGGACAAAATTTGGATCGCGATCGAACCGAGCAAAGTCCAAGTCGACACCATCATGCTCACAAATAAGTTATGAAGCACCATACTAGCCACAACAATCATTTTTTGCTTGTACATCGGGTACGGAGCCATCTTGTAGAGAATTTGCCACTTCATTTTGAGAAGTCCAAATGATCTCTCAATAACATTACAGATAGAAGAGTGAATATGCTGCTCCAACCTGTGCCTGTTTACCTCCTCTTCAATTTTTGCCAAGTAGTAAAATCAGTCTTTAACTTATCCCATTTGTTCTTTATTTGTGTCTTCGACAACTTTATTCCGGTAAGCTGAAAGAACCTATCGGATGCCTGGGTATAACATACATAGTTCAAATGCGTAATTGGACGATTCCCCTTCCTAACTTGTTCAACCATCAACTCACAAGCGATTGTCACATTTGAATCAGTCCATTCCATTTGATCACCCTCACCATATGTTACAATAATACGTTCAAGCATTGCAGACAATCTACTGACACGATTTCCATTTTCTGAACATATGCAAGGATTGTACAATCAACAATCAACACAAGCAAATCAATACCTGCTCATCCTTCTTCTTTGCTGGTGGTGCCCGCTTTTTTCTAGTGGCCACCGTGGCGCTTGGCCGGTTCGCAGCAATGCCCTGGCCTCCATTGCCCTGACCGCTAGTGGCTTGCATGCCTGCCACCGCACGGGCCTAGCTGGGGGGGCGCCGTAGGACGCCGCCAGCGGGGGAGCGCCGTAGGAGAGCGGAGGCGGGGGCGCGCCGTAGGGGGCTGAAGGTGAGGGCGCGCTGTATGGGGCCGGAGCTGGGGGAACACCGTATGGGGCCGGAGCTAGGAACGCGCCGAAGGGGGGCGGAACCAGGGGCGCGCCGTAGGGGGCTGGCGGTGCCATGGCTTGAGGAGGACGGGAGAGCCCGAGCCCGACTCTAGGCGCTGGTGTAGGATGCCTGGAGTTGGGGAACATGTGCTGCCCAAACACGAGTTCATCCGGAATATGGCCATCGTATTGGGGCTTCGAGCCATCCGTGGCGCTGGCTCCCAAGCCCTGGAGGAGGAGCGGCAGCGGTGGGGAAGAAGAGCTGCCCTGAGGAGAGGCGGCGGTGCAGGGAAGGAAAAGTCATGACCTCTTTCACGCGTGCGTACGGAACGGGATCGGTTAGATGGGAAGCCAACGGGTGATTAATGAGTGGCAATGTGGGTAATTATCCCTAAGCTTCATGTGGGAGTACAAAACTCAAAAAACTGAAGTACCCCTTGCAGAAGAAAGGTGGAGTTGGCCCCCCAACTCCACATTTTTCGTGGAGCGGAGTTCGTGAAGCTGGAGGTGTTTGGTTACGCGGAGCTGGAGCTGAGGTAGAAAAACAGGAGTAGAGCAATTTTAAACACCCCCTTAATATATGTTAATATATGTTACCCGATGTAACAACTAATTTATCGTACATGCGTTTTGATGTTCTGCAAACTGTTCTTTTAAATCACACGTGGCCATCTCTCCTCACTCAGGTATGCGCTTGGCCAAACAAACACTCGCTTTGCAGTGCAAGAGCATGCACAAATGACAACATGGTAGAAGGAGCAATTAATGGTGCGTGTTTGCATGTCCGTCAAAATGGAGAGTTAAGTGAATTGGGCTCTCTATTAGCGGACACATAAAAAATAGTTATACCTTCAATCTTGTATCTCATCTTTTTTAAAAGTATTAATAGCATTCATATTCAATAATAGTAAAAAGATTGGGTTGACCCATATTACCCAATGAGTCAATGAGACCATAGCCTCTTTTTTTTGAGGAGAAACCATAGCCTTTTGATGAAATGGATCAAACTCATGGCCCTTAAAATTGGCCTTGAGGCCACGGGACCGGGTTCAAGGCCAAAGCCGGATCGGCCCATTCCTATCCATACAACCACTCATACAGGCCCCTACTATTTCGAACTCCTTTACATGCCAACAAATGGAGATGGCTGGGTGGGCAAGAAACAATGGAGTGTGGGCTCTAGCTCAGCCCGGTCAAAGAGTCCAATGCAGCAAGGTAGCTGGTGAAGGGTCGAGATGGCGGACTAGAGGGGGGGTGAATAGTCCTTTCTAAAACTTAAACGCGTTGGCTAACCAAAACAAATGCGGAATTAAACTTATCGGTCTAGCCAAGACTACACCCCTCTATCTAAGTTCTCTAGCACCTTGCAAAGATCCTAATTAAGCAACTAAGGTGCTAAGCTTACCAAGAGCTCACCTACTCAATTCTAGAGCAAGGTCACACAAACCTATGCACTAGTACTTTGCCAACCAAGGGAGCTCCTACACAACTAGTGAAGCAAAAGCACAAAGCTCCTAAGCTCACTAGCAAAGCTCAATAACAAGGTTACATAAACCAAATTAGTCACGCAAGGGGAAGCTTCTAGCTACACAAGCAAGAAGACAACTAGCAAGCTACACAAGCAAACTAGTTAAGAGAGCAACTACACAAGCACAAGTATATATGAAAGTAAATACAAGCTTGTGTTGTACGAAAGCAAACCACCGAGAAGAGTAGACAAAGTTGACACGGTGATTTTCTCCCGAGGTTCACTTGGTTGCCACCAAGCTACGTCCCCGTTGTGTCGACCAACACTTCGTGGTTCGGCGGCTAATCGGTCACACACCGAGCCTCTCAAAAGGCACCGCAAGAACCCACCAAAAAGTGTGGTAGCTCAATGACACGCTCAACTAGAGTTGCTCTTCGCGATCCCCACGGGGTGAGCACAATCCCCCTCACAAAGCTTCTCCGGAGCCTCGCACAATCTTCTTGCGAGCTTCGACGGAGCCACAAGCCACCAAGCCGTCTAGGAGGTGGCAACCTCCAAGAGTAACAAGCACCACCGGCTTGCAACACGATCACCTAGTGCCACACGATGCAATCTCTCAAAGCAACGCACTAGAATCGCTCTCTCACTCGATCCGATGAACACTATCAAGCATGAGTGAGTTAGATGGCTCCCAAGCACTACCACACAAGCCACCAAGGCTAAAGTGTGCTTAGCTTACGGCCACAGCCGGCCAAGGCATCTATTTATAACCCCACAGTCAAAAAGAGCCGTTACCCCTTCACTGGGCAAAACTCGGGACGACCGGACGCGCCGGTCGTAACTGACCGGACGCGCTTCACCGCGTCCGGTCGCCCTGCGACGTCCACGTGTCCCTCGAATTCAAATGCGACCGTTAGATCCTCCAACGGTCACTGACCCCAACGGTCAAAACAACGACCGGACGCGCCCCAGGCAACGACCGGACGCGCCGGTCCCGATGACCGGACGCGCCTGTCGAACGACCGGACGCGCCGATCGCACTGACCCACGCGCCCGCGACGCAACGACCGGACGCGCTCCTTGCGATGACCGGACGCGACAGTGCCCGCGTCCGATTAGAGTCCAGTAAGCTCCTTCAACGATCGGACGCGTCCGATCATGTGTGACCGGACGCGCCTCGCGTCCGATCGTACTCAGTTTCCTCTGGACACCTGACCGGACGCGCTGGTCCCACGAGTGACCGGACGCGCCGGTTGCAAACCCTAGCACCCGCGCCTGCGATGTACTGACCGGACGCGTCCGGTCATACCATGACCGCGTCCGGTGCAGCGCCCGGTCACCTCTGTGACCTCCGTTCGCCTCCGTTTCTTTTCTGACTTCCGGCGTAGTGGAAAATAGGCATTTCAACTTCAAAAACGCCTGAATCCCGCGCTCGCAAAGCTCGGCGGGAGGGAGAGAGGAACCCAAACCCTCTCTACCGCTCAAACTCCAACGCCTTCGCAAATGTGCCAACACCAACAAGTGTTCACCACTTTGTGCACGTGTGTTAGCATTTTCATAATCATTTTACCGAAGGAGTTAACCACTCAACTTGCCACGCCACTCGATCCTAGCAACGTTGCATAGTTAGATCACACGAGTGGCACTAGATGACCGATATGCAAACAAGTTTGCCCCTCTTAATAGTACGGCCATCTATCCTAAACCCGGTCATAAACTTCTCTACACACCTATGACCGGTGAAATGGAAATGCCCTAGGTTATACCTTTGCCTTGCGCATTCCATTCCATCTCTATTGATGTTGATGCAACACATGCACCAACCAATCATCAAATGATATGATCCACTTCATATCATCACATGACCGTATTGGTTCATCGATCTTGACCTCACTTGCTCTTCACCGTTGCCTCGGTCCTTCGGCGCCAAGCCATCACACAACTTGCCCTTCACCCTAGCAACCGGTCCATCAAGCCAAGCCTCATCTTGATCTTCTCCACCTTGGTCACATGACTCCATGTCATGTCTCATATGCAATGAGCTCCTTCATGACACCATCACATGTGGACTAATCTCCTGTGTATCTCACATAACCACATATTAGTCCACCTAAGTTGTCACTCAATTACCAAAACCAAACAAGGACCTTTCAATCTCCCCCTTTTTGGTAATTGATGACAACTCTACAAAGATATGGAAATTAAGTTCTTTTGGATTTTATGCCACTTATCCAGCGTTTAAGCTCTGTGTTAGGATTTGGATAAGCACCATAAAATCCGACTTGGTAGTGATAACTCCCTCTACATATGTGCTCAAATGGTTTGGTTTCAAGCTCACACATATGCTTGAATATGAAATTTGTGGGAGGGTTAGCACTACTAAGTGATGCTAAGGTGTATAGAATAAACCTTTATAGCTTGATACCAATTAGTGACTTGATACGATTTGAAAAACACAAGTTTGCCACCATCCTTAGCATCATGAGTAGCTAGACATCAAAAAATACTAGAAACCTCGTGAGATCAACATTATAAGCATGGTTCTAGTTTTTGCATGATAATCACAAGTCTAGCTAACATCCTATGCATGCTAGTTATCAAATCATCATTCAAGTTCTATAACTAGCATACACCACACAAGCATGCATATTGAATTTTAAGAACTTATGCAATGCAAGCAAGCACATGAGTTATGCACATATCAAATGTAATCAATCAAAGTTCATGAGCTTGCTCCCCCTACTTGTATGCTTTCTTTGTCCAAGAATGTTTGATCCCCTTACATTCTTAAATGTTGCTCCCTCTTTGTTCATGTCTATGTCCAATATCATCTATCTCTCTCCCAAAGCAATCTCTCCTCAAAAGGAAATCTTGCATATCTTTGTCCAACTTCTCCCCCTTTGTCATCAATTTCCATAAAAGGTGATCTTCTTAATTGATACAAAGACTTGTATTGGGGTAGATGGTTGAGACTTGAATATTGCATTTTTGATGGACATTACCACATATGTTGGAATGACAAACTTTATGGTTGCTCTTGAGATTCCACATAGGATCTTTGACCTTGATACCAATTGGTGGGGCTCCTCCCCCTATGTCATAGCATGTGTCATTCACTTGAGATACCACTTGAAGATGAGGGTAGCATTGCTTGATTTGATCACTTAAAGTTGAGGATCACTTGTGAAACCATTGTCTTGCATGAATGATACCACGTGAAGATACCATGAGTAGAAATGTGATACCATTTGAAAGAATTTTCTTGTATGGATTCACTTTGAAGGATTTGGCAATAACATTCACTTCTTGAACATTTTCTCTCTTCATGAGTACCACTTGTAAGATATCACTTGTAGATCATTATCTAGACACCATTTGTATATACCACTTGGAAGATCAATTTGAGTCTAGATACCACTTGAAACAAACTAGATATCCATTTTCATTGTTGTCTTGTGCTTGTACTCTTATCATTGTCATGAGCTTCTTGTATGACTTGAACTATATTGATTTGCCTAAGATTCCAAGTTCGGCTTGATCCAATGACAAGCTTCTTCACACCTCATGCTAAGGGTTATCTTGCCAATGTTGTACTTGTCATTTGTTAGCAATCCAAACTAGATCAAGTACTTGGGTTCACTAGCTCATGAACAAATTCATACTTATACCACTAGGTCAATTAACCATTCAAGCAATAGTGGTAGATTATGAATTAAAACTTTTCATTTGATATGCATGATCCTATTAAGCATGTACTATATGCACTAACCGCATACTAGTAAAGGATGAAATGATCATGCACATTACAATGATACCTTTGCTATATTGGAGTAGAGGATAGTCACATAGATTCCAATTCATTACTCCAATAGCAATGTGAAGTCCAATTTATAAGCTTGGTGAAGACCAATCATCATAGATAAATCCATTCTTCACCCCATATGAAAATGTAAACCACTTATGATCAAGTGCACTATCTCTTGAGTTGTGGTTGGCTTGCTTCATCCTTTTGATCAATGCTTGCATGAGAGAAGTACTTATGATACCAATTTTATAATTATGACTAGCTCTCTTTTGGGTGTTGCTTACTTTTCTTGATCAACCCTTTTGATTGCTTCAACTAAGCATCACAAGTTCCTCGGATCACCACTTCCATGTTAGCCTTCCAAGTTCCAAACTTGGTTTCACCTACACACGGCGGCAAGCCCCTCACTAGGGAGAAGTGACCTTTCTCCAAAGAACCACTCTTGATACTCACTTGAAATGATATAGTTTGATTGATCCAAATGATGAACTCAATCTTGATGAATAATCCTTGAATCTACATTTGAGTCCAACTCTTTCTACTTGTTTAAGTCCTTTTCTTTCTACCAAATGATCTCTAATCATCACTAGAACTTAAACTTCATCTTCATCTTAAGTTTGATCTTGATCTTCAAATTGAGTACCAAATAAGTACATTCCACAATCAAATGTTCTTATACTCATTGCTCTTCATGATTCTAGATCAATCCAAAACCAAACTTAGGTACCTCAACCACTTGTAAACATATTTCCAACTTGAGGACCTTTCAATTAAAGTGACTCTAGATTAATCCAATGATTGTCACTTTTCTGGCAGATTCTGTACCCTTCAAAGAATAATTCATATTTCCCAATGTACAGATCCAAATGACATAAAATTTGGTGGAGATGTGATTCACTAAGTCATATAGCAACTGTAAAAATTTGAGATTCATTTGACATCTAGATTGCTACCAGATTTCAAATCTTTCACCACTGCTACATGCTGAAAACTGCTGCACTATAGCTGACAAGATGCACTCCAAAACCGAAGCATCTCTTATCCAATTCTCATGAAATTTTTACAGCATCTTCTTTCATAAGTGTAGAGCATGTATACTAAATTTCACGTCAATCCAAATAGATTTGATCACTCAAACATGGCTAAGATCACTGCTAGCTCAGATTTTTAATGTAGGACAGATTTCAATACATGAGCTATTCTTCATTAAAAGTGAATCAAACTTGAAACTAACTTGTTTGAAAACTTTCACAAGACATATATCCATCCAATCCACTTACTAAATGTCATCTCATGAATTTATCCAATTCAATCAACTCATATGCACCCACATGAAATGATCAACAAGTGATATACCTTGGTTAGCTCATGATCATCCATATAGCAAGCTTTTACTCAAATGAATTGTAAGCCATCAAATAATTCCAATAAATCATCCACAACTTGATCATGACACTTGTATGTTGTAGCACTTTGGACTTCACTCATTTTGACTTGGCATTGGGATAGAAATGCAATAAGTTTCAATACTTGAGTCAACATATAATGATAAATATGAAATCAAATGAATCAAGCCTCCAATGCCGATGGTACCTACAAACAATCATCCACTTTTTGATGGTACCCAAACAAGTTTGGGTCCTCTCAAATTAGGAGCAACATACTTAGGCAAAGCCTTAGTATGGGTAGCGGGATGTTTTGCAATTCCACCAAATGAGGTACCATTGCCATCCTTTCTAAGCATGTTAGTATTATTAATTGAAATAGGCTTAGAATTATTACCTAGAGGACATGAATGAGCCATGTGTCCCCCTTTCCCGGCATAAGTAGCAACTTCTTTTAGAGTGAGCCTTTTCTTCCTTGCTCATGTGTTGCTTCTCAATGCCCTTGCCTCTTATGAGTTGCTTGAGCTTTCTTCTCAAGCTTGGTAGGACACCCCGAGACAAAGTGTCCCATATCTCCACACTTGAAGCACTTGATGTGAGCATGTACTTTCTTCTCGATTTGATTCTTGCTCATCATCTTGGCATCTTGGATTTGCATTGGATGCCTTGCTCTATCACCCCTTCTTGTTTTCTTCTTCTTCTTCATCAAGTCATCATCATCTTCGTGATTGATCTTGACTTTAGCTTGGGGCTTTGCTTTTGGCTCAACTTGAGACTTCTTGGTAGGGGCAACACTTGGCAATATGTCCCACTTTATGGCATTGGTAGCACATGAGTTGGGATAGCTTCTTTGCATCTTGCTTCTTCATAATCTTGCCCTTGCTCTTGTTGTAGCCAATACCACTCTTATCACCATATCTTCTTTGATTGGTAATGATATGCTCAATGGCGATTTTAGAGTTGTAGCACCTCTCTAACTTGTTGCTCAAATTCTTCACTTCACTTTTGAGCTCATTGTTCTCCTTCAAAAGGTTAGTCTCACAAGACATAGAAGTAGAACAAGCATCTAATTATGAAGAACATGGCTTGTATAATAAATCATCACAAGAGGTGGATACATGCTTCTTGCCTACATCACAAGGGTTAGTAATATGTGATTGATCATTTGACCCAAATGATGAGCTCTCACTAGATTTGGTTTCTTCATTAGAAAGCTTCTTAGTGAGTAAAGCATGTTCTTGTACCAAGTTATCATGAGCAACACTTAGTTTCTCATGAGTTAATTTTAGCTCCTCATGTGAACAAGTAGTAACATAAAGTAGATGCTTTTGTTGTTCACATGTGGTCTTTAGAAAAGAGTTATCATTTTCCAATTTACTTACTCTTTCCATTTTCCTTTTCAAGGCTCTTGAGAGTTTATATAAAAGCTCTAAATTTGGATCATCACAATCCACAACAAAACCACCAACATGTATCTTAGTGTTACCATGTGATGATGTTGAAGAGCTTGTTGAAGCATCACTCTCATAGCCATCATCTTCACCATTAAGTGTGCATGGGGTAGAATCATTACTTGTATCACTTGTGGCATTATCATTCTTCTTGTCAAGTGATCTTGTGATATGATCATCTTTGTCATCACTTGACCGTGAGGTGGAGCAATCCTCCACAACCACCTTGTTGTGGTCATGCTCAACATCCTCATGCGCCTCCTCCTTGGGCTCATCATTATCGGAGATCGCCCCATATTTCTCATTTAGAAACACCCAAATCTCATGGGCGGACTTAAAGTCCATGATCTCACAAAGTATGCTACTATCCATAGATCGATAGAAAACATTAGTAGCTTGGCTATCGAGATGTAGGCATTTTCTTTGCGCTTGAGTTGCATTCTTTTTATCAAGTGCAAAGGAAAAGCCCACATCTACGATCCACCACAATTGAGGAGAAATAAACTTAAAATTGCATGTCATCCAATTTCTCCACCGTGCAAAGTGTGTGCCATCAAAAATGTGTGGACACTCAACATCTAGCCCATAAGCCGCCATCCTCTCGGGTCGGTGAAGACCACCAATGAGAGACCTGGCTCCGATACCAATTGAAGGGTCGAGATGGCGGACTAGAGGGGGGGTGAATAGTCCTTTCTAAAACTTAAACGCGTTGGCTAACCAAAACAAATGCGGAATTAAACTTATCGGTCTAGCCAAGACTACACCCCTCTATCTAAGTTCTCTAGCACCTTGCAAAGATCCTAATTAAGCAACTAAGGTGCTAAGCTTACCAAGAGCTCACCTACTCAATTCTAGAGCAAGGTCACACAAACCTATGCACTAGTACTTTGCCAACCAAGGGAGCTCCTACATAACTAGTGAAGCAAAAGCACAAAGCTCCTAAGCTCACTAGCAAAGCTCAATAACAAGGCAACTAATGCCAAATTAGAGAGCGCAAGTCACTTAGCTACACAAACTAAGCAATGTGACTAACAAGGTTACATAAACCAAATTAGTCACGCAAGGGGAAGCTTCTAGCTACACAAGCAAGAAGACAACTAGCAAGCTACACAAGCAAACTAGTTAAGAGAGCAACTACACAAGCACAAGTATATATGAAAGTAAATACAAGCTTGTGTTGTACGAAAGCAAACCACCGAGAAGAGTAGACAAAGTTGACACGGTGATTTTCTCCCGAGGTTCACTTGGTTGCCACCAAGCTACGTCCCCGTTGTGTCGACCAACACTTCGTGGTTCGGCGGCTAATCGGTCACACACCGAGCCTCTCAAAAGGCACCGCAAGAACCCACCAAAAAGTGTGGTAGCTCAATGACACGCTCAACTAGAGTTGCTCTTCGCGATCCCCACGGGGTGAGCACAATCCCCCTCACAAAGCTTCTCCGGAGCCTCGCACAATCTTCTTGCGAGCTTCGACGGAGCCATAAGCCACCAAGCCGTCTAGGAGGTGGCAACCTCCAAGAGTAACAAGCACCACCGGCTTGCAACACGATCACCTAGTGCCACACGATGCAATCTCTCAAAGCAACGCACTAGAATCGCTCTCTCACTCGATCCGATGAACACTATCAAGCATGAGTGAGTTAGATGGCTCCCAAGCACTACCACACAAGCCACCAAGGCTAAAGTGTGCTTAGCTTACGGCCACAGCCGGCCAAGGCATCTATTTATAACCCCACAGTCAAAAAGAGCCGTTACCCCTTCACTGGGCAAAACTCGGGACGATCGGACGCGCCGGTCGTAACTGACCGGACGCGCTTCACCGCGTCCGGTCGCCCTGCGACGTCCACGTGTCCCTCGAATTCAAATGCGACCGTTAGATCCTCCAACGGTCACTGACCCCAACGGTCAAAACAACGACCGGACGCGCCCCAGGCAACGACCGGACGCGCCGGTCCCGATGACCGGACGCGCCTGTCGAACGACCGGACGCGCCGATCGCACTGACCCACGCGCCCGCGACGCAACGACCGGACGCGCTCCTTGCGATGACCGGACGCGACAGTGCCCGCGTCCGATTAGAGTCCAGTAAGCTCCTTCAACGATTGGACGCGTCCGATTATGTGTGACCGGACGCGCCTCGCGTCCGATCGTACTCAGTTTCCTCTGGACACCTGACCGGACGCGCTGGTCCCACGAGTGACCGGACGCGCCGGTTGCAAACCCTAGCACCCGCGCCTGCGATGTACTGACCAGACGCGTCCGGTCATACCATGACCGCGTCCGGTGCAGCGTCCGGTCACCTCTGTGACCTCCGTTCGCCTCCGTTTCTTTTCTGACTTCCGGCGTAGTGGAAAATAGGCATTTCAACTTCAAAAACGCCTGAATCCCGCGCTCGCAAAGCTCGGCGGGAGGGAGAGAGGAACCCAAACCCTCTCTACCGCTCAAACTCCAACGCCTTCGCAAATGTGCCAACACCAACAAGTGTTCACCACTTTGTGCACGTGTGTTAGCATTTTCATAATCATTTTACCGAAGGAGTTAACCACTCAACTTGCCACGCCACTCGATCCTAGCAACGATGCATAGTTAGATCACACGAGTGGCACTAGATGACCGATATGCAAACAAGTTTGCCCCTCTTAATAGTACGGCCATCTATCCTAAACCCGGTCATAAACTTCTCTACACACCTATGACCGGTGAAATGGAAATGCCCTAGGTTATACCTTTGCCTTGCGCATTCCATTCCATCTCTATTGATGTTGATGCAACACATGCACCAACCAATCATCAAATGATATGATCCACTTCATATCATCACATGACCGTATTGGTTCATCGATCTTGACCTCACTTGCTCTTCACCGTTGCCTCGGTCCTTCGGCGCCAAGCCATCACACAACTTGCCCTTCACCCTAGCAACCGGTCCATCAAGCCAAGCCTCATCTTGATCTTCTCCACCTTGGTCACATGACTCCATGTCATGTCTCATATGCAATGAGCTCCTTCATGACACCATCACATGTGGACTAATCTCCTGTGTATCTCACATAACCACATATTAGTCCACCTAAGTTGTCACTCAATTACCAAAACCAAACAAGGACCTTTCAGCTGGGCACATGCCAACATTTTGCACCTTTTCATGAAGTAGCTCTTCTCACCCATACTTGGCTACTTGTTTTTTTGGGTGAGAAGCCCAAATGCAGGGGACTTCATCTATTCGTGGGTTGCATCCAGAGGCATGTTTTATACAGTAACCACAAGCAATGGTGGTAGGTGGATCTAACGGAAGAGAAGCAAGTAATTGATGGTTATTAGGCGGATACAACGACGCCGAGCACTGCTAGGTCAAACCACAAATTGGTAGTGAAATCTTCATGTCACTACCCGGTCAAACCACTAACTGACGGTGATATATCACTACTAGATGGTGGCTTGAGCTGGCAATGATATCTCACCTGTCACTGCCGGTGTGACTCTACATACCGGTTAAATAGGTTGTCCAATCATTATCTATATCATAAACTTATGACCCGACAGTAAAATATAATCACTGTTGGCTGGCTCATACACATCTGGCACCGATTGACTCAACGTTCTTCCTCTCCAACTGAATCCACACGTGGTGGCCGGTTGGCAAGGCGTGGGCCAATGGCGACCAGCAAATCCAGAGTCTTCCAGCTCGCATACGTGATTCACGCACGAACGATACACGATTGGCTAAGCGCAGATCCGCCCGGACGCAGGTACGACGACAGTGGCCTCTTCACATGCATGCAGTCCTCCTCCTTGCATTTTTGTGTTCTTGGCTGCTGCATATTTGCTCCCTGTCCTTATGCATGCATGCATGCTTTCTATGAATCGGTCCGGCTGTGACGTCCACGTCCAGGACCATTTGCTACATGCACTGATCGTCATGCATGTGAATCACATACCTGATTGTCATGTACTGCTCGCTCCAGGGATGCCGCCCCCATGATTGTCATGCATGTGAATCACGTACCTGATTGTCATGTACTGCTCGCTCCAGGGATGCCGCCCCCATGATTGTCATGCATGTGAATCACATACCTGATTGTCATGTACCGCTCGCTCCAGGGATGCCGCCCCCATGATTGTCATGCATGTGAATCACGTGCTCCCTCCATCTACAAAAGAATGTAACACATTTTTATGAGTCAAACAGTTTAAACTTGGACTCAGTTTATATGAGGAAGTACTAACATTTATGAGACAAAATAAGTACCATTAGATTAGTTATAGAATATATTTTTATAATAAATTTATTTAGAGACATAAATACTAATACTATTTACTCTAAACTTAGTCAAATTTGAGCTACTTTGACCTGCACGGTTCACATAATTGCATTCTTTTGTTAACGGAGGGAGTACCCGAGGAGCTGCATGCATTCCAGACCTCCTTTAGTGCACAGATTCGGATCCGAATATTGGATATCAAGTGTAGTAGATTACTAGAAGATACTTCGCGCGTTGCTGCGGAGATTTCCAAAAATTGAAAATGAAGTTAAGTAGAGATGATATGGATATCTTGTATTAAGAGGTTGAAAGTTAGTGGCATATATATGTATTAGTGAAAAATGATGTGGATAGTTAGTGAAACATGACGTGAATGTCTTACGTGTTGAGATAGAACCTGAGATGATGCGGATAGCTTACATTAAGAGGTTATAAATTAGTGGCATGATATGGCTATTAGTGAAAGATGATGTGGATGTCTTGCATGTTAAGATAGAACTTGAGATGACGTGGATAGCTTGCATTAAGAGGTTGGAAGTTAATGGCATGACATGACTATTAGTGGAAGATGATGTGGATGTCTTGTATGTTGAGATAGAATTTGAGATAACGTGGATATCTTGTATTAAGAGGTCGAAGTTAGTGACATGACATGACTATTAGTGAAAGATGATGCGGATGTCTTACATGTTGAGATAGAATGTGTAGTGGGGACTAGCTTTATAAGAGGTTGGAAGTTAATGACATGACATAGCTCTATTAGTGAAGGATGATGTGGATGTCTTGCATGTTGAGATAGAACTTGTAGTGGAGATTAGCTTTATAAGAGGTTGGAAGTTAGTGACATGACATGGCTATTAGTGAAAGATGATGTGGATGTCTTGCTTATTGAGATAGATCATATAGTGAGAATTAGCTTTATAAGAGAAGATATGGATTCACACATGGCATGATGACTATGGTCGCTTCGGCAGCTACAAATACACTCCAAGCTGAGGCACCAAACCAAGCAACACAAACAACGCCAAGCGATAGCTATAGCTCGCTCGTCATCAGCCACTCAGGTCGGAGTAGCCGTGACTCGCTAGTAGCCATGGCATCCTCTGGAAATGGAAGAAGCATCGCCGGCATCGCCAAGAGGTGGCGCGATCTCCACGGCGAGAACTCCTGGAAGGGCCTCCTGGACCCGCTGGATCTGGACCTCCGCAAGTCCATCATCTCCTACGGCGAGCTCGCCGAGGCCACCTACGACGGCTTCAACACGGAGCGGCGGTCCCCGCACGCCGGCGCCTGCATGTACGGCTACTCCGACCTGCTGGCCAGCTCGGGCGTGGCGGCGGCCAGCCACTACGAGGTCACCAGGTTCATCTACGCCACGTCGGGGCAGCCCCTCCCCGACGCCTTCCTCGTGCGCCCGCTGGCGGCGCTCAAGGACGTGTGGTCCAGGGAGTCCAACTTCATGGGGTACGTGGCCGTGGCCACCGACGAGGGCGCCGCCGCGCTGGGGAGGCGCGACATCGTCGTGGCTTGGCGCGGCACCGTGCAGAGCCTGGAGTGGGTCAACGACCTCAGCTTCACGCCGGTCCCCGCCGCGCCGGTCCTTGGCTCCAAGGCCGCCGCCGCCAACCCCTTGGCGACGGTGCACATGGGCTTCCTGTCCCTGTACACGTCCAGCCACGCCGGCTCCAAGTTCAACCAGACTAGCGCCAGGGACCAGGTCTTCGAGGAGGTGAGGAGGCTGGTGGAGCTCTACAAGGACGAGGAGATGAGCATCACCATCACCGGCCACAGCCTCGGCGCGGCCATCTCCATCCTCAACGCCATCGACATCTCGTCAGCAACGGCGTGAACGTGCCCGCCGCCGGCGACGGCTCGTCGTCCACCAAGAAGCCGGCGTGCCCGGTGACGGCCATCGTGTTCGCGTGCCCGCACGTCGGCGACCGCTTCTTCAGGTCCGCCTTCCAGTCCTTCCGGGACCTCAAGGCTCTCCACGTGAAGAACGCCGGCGGCGTCGTGCCAATGTACCCGCCGCTGGCGTACGTGGACGTGGCCGTGACGCTGAACATCAACACCGGCCGCTCGCCGAACCTCAAGTGGCCCGGCACGGTGCAGACGCTCCACAACCTCGAGTGCTACCTGCACGGCGTCGCCGGCGAGCAGGGCAGCGCCGGAGGGTTTAAGCTGGAGGTGGAGCGCGACGTGGCGCTGGTCAACAAGGGCGCCGACGCGCTCAAGGACGAGTACCCGGTGCCGGCGAGCTGGTGGGCGCTCAAGAACAAGGGCATGGTGAAGGATGATGCTGACGGCCAGTTGAAGCTCAAGGACTTCAAGCAAATCTAATGAGCCCTGCTGCTGCATGCTTATTACCATCCATGCATACTATATATATCTATATATACAAATAATAACGCCGGTAGCAGGCTGTCATGTGCTATATACGTCAAAGTAGACGTATATGCTTGAATAATTTACATGCGGATCGAATTCCAACTGTTATTAAGGTCTTGTTTAAATACACTCTAAATTTTAAATTTTTTCACTCTCTCTTCGTCACATCATCTTTGCACGGCATGGAGGGATGCAAATCCCGGTGTGCACAGCGGCCACACTGGTCACGTCCTTACCCAAACTTTGAACTTGTCAGGGCACGTACAGCGGTCGTCCCTTTGCCGTTTCAATGTTGGTAATTTTATGAAAAACTCCTCTGTTCCGCTTGGAGACGGACTCCCTGACTCCCTGTCGCCTCGCAAGACGACGCCGAAGGCCCGTGCTCCGACGTAAGGAAAAGCTGCGTTGTACGACCGCGTCTTCCGGCGCCGCGCTCGGATCCCACCGGGAACACTCGTGGATTGTGGTTTGCGCGCGGGATGGTGCTCCGCTCCTCCTCATGCCGGCCACGTTGCTCCTTGCCGCGTCGAGCCAAGCGCCGCTACGCTCGTTGCCACCGGCCGCGCTACGAGGAATGGCAAGGCCGCCGGACCCATTCGTCACGGAAGCTGCTCGACAGCCGCAGTCATCGGACGCGGACGCCATCCAGGAGCTACTGGTGCATACTGCCCTGCCGTTTGGGTCCGCCGAGATGTTGAAGCACAGGTCGTCCTCGCCGGCCATCCTCCGCCTTCGCCCTGGCATGGAATCCCCGGTCAACCTGGTGTTGATGTGATTGCTTGTGGGTGTTGCTTTCATGATTTGCCTCTGATTGTGCCTGATACCTTGAGCTTCGTGTTCGTGTTGCTAGCTTCCTACGGCATGTAGTTTAGGTGTTTGTTGAAATATCCATTCAAGCATCTAAAATACATGCTGATTTTTTCAATAAAGAATGCATCTAAAATACAGTTTATGCTATATGATAACACCAACCAAACTTTTTTTTTTTGTTAATTTCTCAGCTCTCACCACAGATTTATTCAATAAGTTGTTACTCACAAGACAATCTCCTTGCAAGTTCAAGCTCTAAATCGAAACCTGAAACTGATAGATGGAGCCAAGTCGGATAGGATCTCTGCAAAGTATAGGGTCGGCCAAACTTTTTGTTCCAATTCAAGTGTTAGATGCTTTTGAGTTGGACCTATATCTATCAAATAGCAACACAATAGTATACAAAATGGTATTCTTGATTGATCTTGGCTACATACAAAGCATTAAATAGCTTACAGACGATTTCCTGTCTGTATGACCTGTCCTTTTAGCTGTCTGTGTGTCCGATTCGAGACTCTTATAGACAACCCTCTGTCTGTGGGTTGTACATGCCCTCAAATAAAACGTCATAAGACATATACATACTCTTGAAAATGAGCGGTTGACTTCGATAAAAATAGGGGGCAAACAAATTAATTCTAAGGATGCATACATTTGTTCTCAACATATGAAGTTATTTTCAATGAAAAGGTGAAATATTGGGTCTGAAATTTGGTGGCAAATAAAGATTTCAAATACAGCGGAAAATGTCAAAAACTTAAACAGATTTTAGTGGTTGTTCAGTTTAAACCAAACCAACCTTGGAAATACATTTTAGGTCCAGTTCTTTTAAGACAATGACCCCTCATCGTAACTCGCTAGCAAAAGTTTCAAGGGCGGTTAGGCAACAATTTATATGGAAAATTTATAAATTATTTTTGTATATGCAACTATTAATAGAGGTGAATATGAACATGACCACCTTAGAGACGGGCACTTAGAGAACATCCACCTCTTTAATAGCAATTTTCAGAGGTGGGCATCTTATAGTGCCGTCTGTCCGAAAATCAATTTACGGAGACGAGCATCCTAAGGCGACCGCCTCTGTTAGTTGATTGTTTTCAGAGGTGGTTGTCTTAGGACGCCCCCCTCGCAAGTGATTTTAAGAGAGACTGATAGTTTCCAGGAGGCCCCCTGACCATTTACGTAGGCGGTCACTAGTTATGCCCTCCCCCATTAATCAGAAAGCTTGTCACCTAAAACATTTCTCTATTAGTGACGTGTGCGAAAAATTAGATTTAAGGCTTGTGACATTACTACCATTGTATAGTCCCTCGCGCAAGAGAATCTTTTTTCTAGTTTTTACGGGCAGATCAATATTTTTTATGATTTTTTAAAATATTTCTAGTCCAATCGCTCTTCAAAATATTTTTTGAACGAAAAGCAATTTTTAAGGGCTATTGATATAATAAAACACCCCTAAAAATTAATTTTCAAAGGACAATTGGTAAAGTAGTAGTTTCAGAAACCTCTCCTAAAAGATCATTTTTAACCGTCTCTAAAAACTATTTGTGTGGTTGTGTGCTTAAGTGTAACCATATTTTCAAGGGATAATCTGTGACGTATTAGGTTAGGCACGGGCCCGATTTGATAAGATCTATGATCCATCTCCACGGCATCTATCTCAAAATAGCACTGGCAGGAGCCCTGCCGTATTTGCATTAATAAAAACGCACTGTTTTATTAGGTGCAGGAAAAAAAAATAAAAATTACACAAGGCGCCGCTTTCAGAGGCCGAGAGATTAGATTCGATCATTGGGCCAACTGACTTTAGTGCATCGGATGAGTTCGGCCCATTAGTTTTGACATACAACGACCACCAGGTTAGACGTAGGCCGTGAGTTTTGGCCCAAAACTGGATCCAACCCAAAAGGCTGACCAAACGTGAAAAAACTGATCTAATCTGAGATATCTATGATCATGTTCATTCGGCTTATAATCCGTACTTTTCAGCTTGCTTTTTAGTCAGAACAATATTTTTCTTTCATAACAAATCAACCAACAGCGTTTTTCAGCCAGCCCAACTTGACGTGACAAAAATAAAGTAGATTCAAACGATCCGGTTCTTAAATAAAAAATACTTCCTCTGTTCCAAAATAAAAACGTATTTCTAAAGTTTATAATTTTTGTCTAAAAAAGAATACTGTATTATACTTCTATAGAGCATTTTAGATTATTCGCCAACAATATTGATCTTTCTCGGTGGTTCACCCGTTCGGCCGTTCCCGTGCCGCTCACTCGCTCAGTCTGTCTCTGGTGGCGACGACTGCGCGGCCGCCGCCCTAAGGAAGGTACCCAGGTAGGTCTCCACCTCCGGGACCTTCGCCGCCGAGGAGCACCCGCCAGGTACGCCCACACGTTCTCTTCCGTTACCTGCTAGTGCGAAACAGAGGACCCAAACCCAAGCTATTTGAATTGGGATCTGATACAATTGTATTAGGTCTACAAACTTCGATTTTTTTGCGCAAAAATATTGGGTGTACAACCATGTCTTCTACTGGGTCCGATCCCCCTGGTTATGCCATGGGTGTCTTCGTACTGCAGTCAAGGTGTTCGATGGAATGCCTCTGAGGTGAATGCATGCATTGTTTTTGGTAAAACGGTGCTGCTACTCCCTTAACAAATCACACCAGCTGCTGTCTATTTCATAGTGGTTTTATGTTGGGCAGTTTTATAGAGTTGATTAGTGCCCAGGAATATAATTAATGACTAATAAATGGTGTCTGCGCCAACAAAGTGTAGAATATCTGCCATTAAAATGATTTCATTGTTTCCCCAAACTTGAAAAGTACTTATCGACTTAAAATGTGGTTTGTGTAGATGCTTCTAAGCACATCTAAAGTTACATATATAATAGAATGCCGGACTGAATTTCTTAGAAGATGTCAAACCTATTGTTTCGTAAACAAATAGCACTGTACATTTCTGGATGGATTGGAGCAATTATCCAGTTGCTTTCTGAATCGATCTGAGGTATTCATATGGCAGCCAAGGTAACTTTGAAGACAAATATGCTTTCATCCCAATGGTTCAGATAATCAGATATCATCAGAGCGAACAGAGCATCTTTTCCTGTCGTATCTTTAGTTGCTGGGCAGAGGCCTTTTGCACAATGCTCTCTCCATTCATGGTTTCTGACTGGAATTGCTTCGCCTCCTGGTGTTTTGTTTCTGAAACCTATGGATACCACAAAAGAGAATCATCCTGTTGCCATCACAGATCAGGCTTTTGGTTCCAGATTACATATTGCTGTTGTCCCATTTGTGTAATAAGAGAAGTCATAGTAGGTCAGGCCATAATGTATGGATAGATACTGTGTGTGCACTAAATGATATTTTCTATTATTTTTTATAATATTTTGGAAATTTTCTCAAACATTTATGTGTTATAGTTCTATCATCCATATAACCTATGCACAAGAGTTTTTATCTTGCATGTGGGCTCCTACAGAACCTGCTAGCTAGATGAGTAATTGACACATGGCCCATCGGACTGAAGCAGCCAGCAACCACAAAGCCATCAGAGCAGCAGTGTGTGGGCGGTCTGAACTCTGAAGCCTGCAAACGTGTTAGTTCTATCTAGTAGCCCATTTACTAGCTTTACTGTCATTTTACAATTTTCGGTTGGCATCACCTTGTCTCTTTTATCAGCAGCTTCACCTGAGTGCAAAGGGTTTAGTAGCTAGCATACTTGCTGATCACATTTCCATTGCTCATTTGCTGTCGACAGATTAATTCAGCACTGTGTCCCTACTTGAAGCCGTCATCAAATCCAAGTCGCTGCAGAAGGGAGCAAGCTAAGGGAGATGAAGTTCAGAGTCGTGTGCAGGAAGCTGTATGACTACGTGCGGTACGACCTCAAGGAGATCGCCTTCCCATCGTCGCTGCCAGATCCTCCTCACATCAAGAAGCGGCCCAAGCTCACATGGCATGAACGCTGGTGCATCCTCAAGGAGGCCACCCGGCTGTACGGTGCGTCATGGGTCCGGGACATCGGCCCTGACCTCAGGCCCAATGACTACAAGAAGGCGACCGAGGACGAGGAGGAACAGTCGTCCGATGCCATCCCCAGCTCTGGCAGTGGCAAGAAGGGGAAAGCAAGCAGCGAGCCAAGTTTGCTGGAGGACCTCGCTGTCGCCGCCAGGGGCGGCGTGGAGACGCTGAAGCCTGCTCTGCGGCGGATCTACATGGCCCGCGCGTCCACGTACACGGACGCGATGAAGAATTTCGTGGAGACGTACCAGGAGGGGCTCAAGGACCAGCTGCAGGAGAAGGCTGATGGTGGAGAAGGTGGTGGTGGTCGTCAGCAGCAGCAGGAGCAGGGCGATGAGGCATCAAAGCCACCGCCACCATGACATCATGACATTGTTCTGCAAGTGATAACATCAAGTACTTGTTTCAGTTCATCCACCCAAAGTAGAACAAGATGGTTTGGCTAGCACTGTAGAGTGCCTATAATGATGTGTGATCCTCGTTGCTCTCCAGCCTGTTCCTACTTGCTGATTGGAATGTGTTTTGCTTGAGCTTTTTTTGTTTTTTTGCCTATCTTTGGCGTCTGCCTTGTACACTGGCCACAGGTGTTAAGAAGAAAAGAACGTGGTCTTCTTGGATCCTATGGTCTAGAGTTTAATAATTAGCTAAAGTTAAGGATTAAAACTTCATACCACTAGTTTACCTGTATGGTCTAAAGTTTTTAAGATTGGCTAAACTTTAGACATGACTTTAGACCTCCTGTTTGGAGCCTCAGGAGATAAAGCGATCTAAAATTTAGTGGCTAAACTTTAGACCATGGGATCCAAATAGTAAACATTGTAGGGTTAACCTTGAGCCAAAGCTTGCGAGCCTAGCAAGCGTGAATAAACTCATGGCCTCGTGTGTATGTTAGTATGTACTCTCTCCGGTTCTATAATTCTTGTCGCTTTAGAGTTTGGACAATAATAACACGGTCCCAGAATCTAGTTTTGACTATGATTTTCCATTATAATATATACAAATAAATAAATATATAATTTTATTAAAGTGCCTTTTTTAAAGATTAATTAACTGATACATGATATCTTAGTGTGTTCATACTAGGTATTTTAAAAGTTATTGATAGTCAAGCTTCTAAAAGTTTACGAGCTCGAGCTAGCTCGTTAAGCTTACAAGCCAGGTATAAAAATACACAAAATATAATATTTGTATTTATCTAAAGCTTCAAAGTAGTAATAACACAAAAATAATACATCCAACAGCCTTAAATTAAATAAAATATTCATATGTGCTAACATATCAACTATTTGTAAAGTGTAAGACATGAAGTAGTACAAAACTAATACTAATATAAGTTATGACGACTTTTTCCTTGGAAATATCATGTTCATCACAAAATGCATACACTTCTCCAAGTGTTTGCTCCCATCCACCTCTTCTAAACTTATCCAAATGGCTTCTAGTAGACCTCACACAAATAACAGCATTCACAATATCTTGATCTTTTCGTTGCAATGCATTTGACAAGACATTTGTGATAGTTAAAATGGTCAACATGAGATGCAAATAAAAGACAAATTCAAAAGACTGGAAGTACACAAGAACTCCCCTTGCCTTTCCATCCTTGTCCTCATTTTCCACAAATTCCAACACTTTGATAATTGTTTGGAACAAATTAACTAGACTTCTAAGAGATTTATAGTGAGAACTCCAGTGAGTATCTCCAGGTCTTTGAAGACATTGTTCTTGATTCAATCCAATCCCTGTTTGAAGTAACCCACAATCTAAGGCCTTACTAACTTCTTTCAGATTGATGTCTCTAATCATGTCCCTTCTCTTTGCAGATCCACCCACTACATTCAACAAGGTAGAAATCTTGCTAAAAAATTCTGCAATGCCTGTATGCTTTCTAGCAACAGCTACAACCACTAGTTGAAGTTGATGAGCAAAGCAATGGACATAATATGCACTACTATTTTCTCTCATGATCAATGACTTTAAGCCATTGAACTCACCTCGCATATTGCTAGCACCATCATATCCTTGGCCTCTCACTTGCTTTATGCTCAGCTTGAACCTAGCAAATAGAGAATCAATAGATAACTTGAGGTTTGCAGAAGTTGTATCCTTCACATGAACAAGCCCAACAAAGCTCTCCGTCACAACTCCACAACTATCAACATATCTGAGCACCACAGCCATTTGCTCCTTGCAAGAGACATCTCTGGACTCATCAACTAGCAAACAAAATACATCTTGCCCTATGTCTTCAAGGATGGAATGCAAAATCTCATCTGCAAAACATTTAACGATGTCTTTTTGTATGTCGGAAGACACCAAAAGACTATTATCTGCAGCATCAACTGTTAATGCCTTGGCTAAAGCCGGATCATGCTCAGCTAAGCAATGATAAAACTCCCTGTAGTTCCCTCTATTGTAGGATGTTTTTGACTCATCATGACCCCGAAAAGCCAAACCTTGCTTTAGTAGCAATCTAGAAGTATCAATGGCACCATTGAGTCGAACATAATATGCATTCTTAGAAGACTCGAGCTGGCTGCATAAAGCAACATCAATGTGTTGTTCTTGCTGCAACAGAACTTCACATTTTTTCAATGCTACATTGTGAGGGCTGCCAACTCCACCAACTTGCTCCTTTAATCTTTCTTTATTATTCCAACAATTCCAACCATCTACGACAAATGACTTGTAACCAGCTCCCTTCTTAGTGGGTCTCTAAACAAGAAACAAGTAAAGCAATACGCTTTATCAGTGGACTCACTGTACTCAAGCCAATTTCCAAATTCATCAAACCATTCCGGATTAAACCTTCTACATTTTGACCCAATCCAAATCCCTGGAAAATCAAGAGTGCGAGGTTAACAAAGTCCATTTAGCAAATACTTTCTTCTTACTGAATCTCGAAGATTAGGATGATAAGCACGCATATCTTTCCTTTTGCCTAGATCAAATTGGATCTCCTCCTCCCAATTGATTTCCTCTGGAGCTGAAACAAGAACATTGGCAGGGGTCTGAACATTGGTTTCTTGTTGACGAGGTCGTGGTTCATGAGAAGTATTAGCATTGCTAACATCATCTGGTGCTTTCCTTTTCACCCATCTGTCCATAAAATTACCTGCCATTGCATAATATTCCCAATCTCAAAGAATCTAAGTGAGAAATAACAAATATTTCATTTGATCAAGATTCAAAGATGCAGAAGCTTACTTGACATTGCGATGAGCTGAGCCGAGCGACTTGGCGATGAGCTCTGTCAGTCTTGCCGCCGGCCGGCCGCCGGCGTGGCAATCCCGTGGCTGTGATCTGTGAGCGGCGTTTTCCCCTTGCGATGGTCGCAATTTGGGTAGGCGAAGCGACGACCTCGGCACCTCCGCTCTCCGCTTCGTAGTCGTCGTAGAGTCAGAGTTAATTCGCACGGCGGCACGCGAAGGAAACGATGCGTCGACCTCACGCCGTCATGCGCACAGCATTCAGTCTATTTCGTAGACACAAGACATCTAGTTGGGCTGGTTGCACGTAAAGATTGGCCTGCTTGTGGCCTGGCCTGTGAACGCATCTGCACAGATGGACTCACGGTCGTGCACATGTCTGGCCCACGGTGGTGCACAAGAGGTAAAATTTACTTTTTGTTCACTGACATTTTGACTTTACCCTGGTGCCGGTGCACTCGGTTCACCTCACGTGGCTTCGCCACTGGTTGGACAGTTTTATAGAGTTGATTAGTGCCCAGGAATATAATTAATGACTAATAAATGGTGTCCGCGTCAACAAAGTGTAGAATATCTGCCATTAAAATGATTTCATTGTTTCCCCAAACTTGAAAAGTACCTATCGACTTAAAATGTGGTTTGTGTAGATGCTTCTAAGCACATCTAAAGTTACAGATATAATAGGACTATATCTAATGCCGGACTGAATTTCTTAGAAGATGTCAAACCTATTGTTTCGTAAACAAATAGCACTGTACATTTCTGGATGGGTTGGAGCAATTATCCAGTTGCTTTCTGAATCGAGCTGAGGTATTCATATGCAGAGACGGAACCAGCGATTCTGACTAGGGGGGCCAAACAAATATGATCATATTTTTTTAGTGTGCTAAAATATATGTAATTATATGATTCAACACCTTTTAAAATATTTGACACTATTTATAACCAAAATCATAATATTTGAATAAAAAATAGGTGAAAATTGATATTTTTTAGCTGTAAATTCATATATTTATATAGGTATTAAAGGGAACTTACTGTGCTTGGGGGGCCACGGCCCCTGCTAGCCCCCCGGTTCCGTCACTGTTCATATGGCAGCCAAGGTAACTTTGAAGACAAATATGCTTTCTTCCCAATGGTTCAGATAATCAGATATCATCAGAGCGAACAGAGCATCTTTTCCTGTCGTATCTTTAGGAGCCGTTCGGCTGGAATTATAAGCCGGCTGAAAAACACTGTTGGCTGATTTTTTGTGAGAGAAAAATACTGTTCCGGCTGAAAAAACAAGCTGAATAAGATGGATTATAAGCCAGATGAACAGGTAGTTGCTGGGCAGAGGCCTTTTGCACAATGCTAGTCCTCTCCATTCATGGTTTCTGACTGGAATTGCTTCGCCTCCTGGTGTTTTGTTTCTGAAACCTATGGATACCACAACAGAGAATCATCATGTTGCCATCACAGATCAGGCTTACATATTGCTGTTGTCCCATTTGTGTAATAAGAGAAGTCATAGTAGGTCAGGCCATAATGTATGGATAGATACTGTGTGTGCACTAAATGATATTTTCTATTATTTTTTATAATATTTTGGAAATTTTCTCAAACATTTATGTGTTATAGTTCTATCATCCATATAACCTATGCACGAGAACTTTTATCTTGCATGTCGGCTCCTACAGAACCTGCTAGCTAGATGAGTACATGGCCCATCGGACTGAAGCAGCCAGCAACCAGAAAGCCATAATGTACATGACACTCCCGCTATGATTGTGGGAGGGAATAGAGGAAAGAGAAGGGATGACACTAGAAGCAGATGGAGACACCACCCTAGGTGATGGACCATCCATCAGAGACAAAGTTGATGATCTGAGAAGCGAAGAATACGGTGGAAGCACATGACTTCAAATTCAGTCACAATCATTCACTTCTCTCCCACTGCGACTGAGGGGGAATGTTGGAAGCAATAGATAGTTACGATTAGTAATAGATATAGAATCCTAGATATAATAGGTTTAGGAATAATATCATACACCAAGTAGATATAAAGTCCTATTCAATTATGTATCAAGTCATACTAGGACTTTTATCAACCAAACTATATAATAAGCACAAGCGATAGCCCACTACTACATAAAATAATCATCGCCGGCTCCAAAACCCCCGTTACCGACGGTTTTGGCCCCCGTTGGTGAAAATCGGCTGTGATCGGCGACCTTTATCTCCGCCGGTTGCGCGCCAGCGGTGACGATATGTTACCACTGTCGGTCCGGCGTACCATCCGGTGATAATAGTAAACCCATGGACGCCGGCTCAGCGTACCGACTGGTGCTGATTATGCGTCCATCGACGCCGGCCCGACGTACCATCCGGCGGTGATGATGCGTCCATCGATGCTGGCCCGACGTACCATCTGACGTTGATGATTTTCCACATGTTTGACTTATTCTATTGGATCAGATGAGATTAATCTGTGGCATGGACCTGCTCATTAATGGCCTACCTTGTTTGCTTGTGAGTCTTTCAGTCCACATTTTTTTCATTTACTTTTTTTGCAAATGGAAGGGGTAATTATATTAAATCTTGGTACAGTACATCCCCAAATTACACATGAAAAAAATCTAAAATAAAAAATACATAATATTCTAACCAGATTCTTCTATCGTCTTCTTCCCCAATGGCTTCCCTCGAACGTTAGAGTCAAAGTGCATTTCTCATGCCAAATCCAATGACCAACCCCAAAACATTGAACATGTGCCGCAAGATCCAATGCTTCGGAACCAATCCAAAATGCATCTAAACCGCTGAAAAAATATCGACAGTTGCATTGTCAGTACGACATATGATGCAGATTCATCACATCGAGACCTTGATTTCCTCTTTGCGACCATCAACAATGAGATCGATAACCTGGTGTCGTTCTCCTCATAGGGGGCTCCCAGAAGCACCTCTCCCCTTGTAGATAAAGGCCATAAATTGGCCGACTGCCGATGAAATCAAGGCCTCCAATGGCGATCTTGTCATGACAATCACCGAAGTCATCGCAGGACAACACATGATCTCGAATGAAAATCATCTGATTTCATGGGGAATTTATTTAGACTCAACCCTAAGACATTAGAAAACTGTGAAAAGGGATGGGTCCCCTCCCCTTCTTGTCTCCGGCAAATGCACCGGAGAGGAAGAAGGAGAGGAGCCCTAAGCGCGGCGGTGGTGGCAAGCCAGGTAGTGAGGAGCAGGTAGGCGGCAGCGGCACTACCCTAGGTGGTGGCGGCTCTACCCTAGGCGGCAGCTCGGTTGCGTACGCGATACCCAATACAAAATTTTCATTTATGGCTGGCATGGGTCTGTCACTTCACCTCCCATTTACTTTTTTCTGTCACAGAAAATATTTGCAGAGATGACACTTTACCATCAAGTCATGTTCTTCTAATATCCATAAAGTTCAGCACTGTCTTGGTATTAAGATCACTAAATAATAGACATGCATGTTTCATGATGTTTCTGAATGTGAAACAAGCAAATTCATGGCAAAATAGCCGTCCATTCAAGACAGTAGAAACAACCCTCCCATTATGTCTATTTTTCACAACAAGAGATATGCATTTACCAAAGCACCCTTGACTGCAACTAATCACTTTGTTTTAAGATCTACTACTGACATAAATTTCATAGGGATGAAATAGTAGCAGTACAAGGCCAGTCTCAATAGAGATTTCCAAAGAGTTTCATTCTCATTTAATACAGGACACATCTATCGACTTGGCAGCTTATTTAGGAAGAGAGAGATAGAGAGTTTCATAGAGCTTCATCCAGATGAAACTCGCTGGCACAGTTACCAACACAAAAAGCTAATGTGGCCGTCTTGGTAACTGTGTTATGAAACTCTCAACTAAGACTGGCCTAAGGACACTCCCGATGCAGTGCATAGTTTCTATCCCTACTAATTACCTTTTCATGTAGATATTCTACTGACATGGCAAGTAATTTATTGAGGAGAGAGTAAAAATCAAAGAAACGGTTTCTAAACTTCTAAACCAGAAACTATGTCTTCATGCGAGTCGAATCGACGGTGGAAGAAACTAAGGGCGTTGCATTGGCGAGGGCTGCTGGTTTCTTGCAGTGTTGGACAAGGAGAGCGGATTGGATGGGGGTAAGAAAGGGCCCCCACATGAAAATTCTGCATTGTGAGCTGTGGTTTCCATGGATAATTTCTTAAGCTATAGAAATTATTCAGTAGTTTCTGCATTGAGAGGATCCTAACAAACCACACCGTTTGATCCTTGGAATTGAAATCCGTTCCAATAATCACAATTTTAACACATATATACCCAGAGATGGCCAGCTGTCAAAATAAATGGCAACTACTTTGTCATGAGAAGAAACTAGCAGCCATTCATAAATGGATAATTATGTTGTCGTCATGTATGCATGTATTTCCCGGCAGACCTACTATAGCGCTAGTACGCCTTTGACAACGTCAAATACACAGCTAGCTTTTTGTTGATTTCTTTAAGTGTATTCGGACGAGCTTCAACTAATGTCTGTTCATTTTCTATCCAATCCACTTGGGTAGTTGTTGGATCGATGAAAGTGATCCTACATAAATGACATATTGCAATACAACATGATTTGCAACTAGTAAAAGAACATAAGAGTAACAAAAAAAACACGGATATATAGACCAGTTTGGAGTTTGGACCTACCTAAGACATGGTGCAATGCAAGGTCAGCATCTGCATGCATACTGTCATACTGACCATTAATATCTATCGTCTATTCAAGTACTCCCTCCCTTTCGAATTATAAGTCGTTTTGACTTTTTTGGTTCATCCATTTTACTACGTATCTAAATAAAATATTATATATAGATGTATATAAAATGGATGTAAAAAAAGTCAAAGTGACTTATAATTTGGAACTGAGAGAGTATATATGATAAATCCTTCCTGCTCCTATGAAGAAGGGTTCATGTGTCATTTTCCTTTACCACATAATATTTGTTACCTATAATTTTTATGATACCTTCTATTCAAAAGACAGAGGTAGTATTTTTTGTCGAAAGATATATAAATTGTTCAAACCTGTTGGCAATCTATAATCTGTTTTAGACAGAGAGTTACATTGACGTTGATGATCCAACAAATGAATAAGTGTAGATAATCAGAAGGAAACCACGTCGAAGCATCGACCTGCGTCTATATATATAAACAGTTGCTTGTTAGCTATAGCCACGACGTGTCGTGTTCGTGTAAGCCAAGGCCATTTGATAAAACCAACAACGGCGGCAGCGCCACCAAGTGCATCCGATCCTCGCCGTCGATCGACGACGACGACGATGTCGGCACTACGAAGCATAGCCAGCCGGTGGCGCGAGCTCCATGGCAAGAACTCATGGAAGGGCCTCCTGGACCCGCTGGACGCAGACCTCCGCCGGTCCATCATCGCCTACGGCGAGCTCGCGCAGGCCACCTACGACGGGTTCAACCGGGAGAAGCGGTCGCCGCACGCCGGCGCGTGCTTGCACGGGCGCGCCGACCTGCTGGCCGCCTCGGGCGCGTCCGCCGCGGCCGACTACGCAGTCACCAAGTTCGTGTACGCCACGTCGGCGCTGCCCCTGCCCGACGGGTTCCTGTTCCGGCCGCTGCCGGCGCTGGAGGACGCCGCGTGGTGCAGGGAGTCCAACTGGATGGGGTACGTCGCGGTGGCCACCGACGAGGGCGCGGCCAGGCTCGGGCGGCGCGACGTCGTGGTGGCGTGGCGCGGGACCATAAGGAGCCTGGAGTGGGTCAACGACTTCGACTTCACGCCGACGTCCGCCGCGCCGGTGCTGGGCACGGCGGCGGCGGCGCATCCCCTCGCCATGGTGCACAGGGGATTCTTGTCCGTGTACACGTCCAGAAACGCCAACTCCAAGTTCAACAAGGACAGCGCCAGAGACCAGGCAAGCAGTCAATATCTATCTTCTCAACAATATTCATATATATCCAGAAGAATATTTATATTCATTAATTAATGTTTTAAACATCTGTTAGTTGTATCTAACTTTGAACCTGCAGAGATATATTTTAGAGAAATGGAAACCAAACTTTCTTGAAAATATATAGGAACCAACGACTCGACGAAAATGTAATATTTGTTCTGCGACTGTCTGTGTGTGCATTAGCTATCGGTCTAAATAAATGTAATGCAGGATGATTAACTTTGACTCCCTCTACAACTTTTTTCTCTAACACAAAGAATTGCACATCATTATATACTGAATTGTACGGAGGGAGTACCTACACAAGCTCATTAAAGTCTTTTTGGTTAATCCCTTACCCAAGAGGACTGGAGAGGTCCGAAGAGAACTGAGGGGGATTTTGACTTCAATCCCTATCAAACCGAGCAAAGCCTAAAACATGCATGGTTTATACAAGGGAAATACCCAGACTGCAATTTTAGTTTGTTTTATACTTTTGTGAGACACAATGCATGCTCATGCACAGTTGCACACCTCGTCATTTCATCGTAAATAAATTACTATAATCCCGTCCAATTATTGCTAGCGTGATTGATAGCGAATATACACGAGTAGAGGAACGGGCTTTAGTTCCCGGTTGAGAAATAGGAACTGGCTTTAGTCCTAGTTTCCCAACCGAAAAATAACTTAAATTCTGAGGACCTCTGGCCTCGCGCGTAGCTTCTTTACCATCTCAACCAAACAACACATGTGACCAACTTCTGGGTGCTCTCCTTTTGAATTCATCTATTGAGGAGCTTTAGTCCCGAGTGGAAGATGACCTTACTATCTAGGACTAAAGGTTAAAGGACATTTAGTCCCGATTGGTTCCCAGTTGGTGTTACCAACCAGGATAAAAGGGTCTCCGGTGCCCGTGAAATTTAGATGGTAGAACTAATGCTCCCATTAGTCTCGGACCCTAGCACGACGGGAACTAAAGATGCAGGAACCTAAGGTCATTTCTCTGCTGCGGCTAGTGATAGTACATACCTATATCCAGAGACGCCGGCTGTCAATACAAATGGCAAATACTTTTTTTTGCAAATTAAATAAAAGGCAACTACGATTACGTGTCAACAGTTTCGTCATTAATTAGTACTACTACTCCTACAATAGAATGCATAAATGGTATCTCTGCATGATTCGACACCCGCGAATGGATAATTATGTTGTCGTCGTCACGTCATGCATGTATTCTCCGTCAGACGACCTAGTACACCCTTTCACAACTTCAACTACACAGCTAGCCTTTGTTGATTTCTTTAGCCTTTCAACTAATATTTGTTCATGCATTGTTTATCTACCGACTCCGGTAGTTGTTCGGTGGATGAAAGTGATCGATATTGCAATATAGGAGTAACATATAAGAGCAAAACAAAACACGGATATACACCTACCCAAAAACCCGGTGCTAGTTTATTATTAATGTCCTAAGGGTGTGTTTAGTTCCCCATTTCACCTAAAAATTTTTAGATTTTGGTTCATCATTTTGCAAAATGGAACTAAACACCATGCAAAATTTTAGGTCCAGTTCGTTTAAGACAATGACCCCTCATCGTAACTCGCTAGCAAAAGTTTCAAGGGCGGTTAGGCAACTATTTATATGGAAAATTTATAAATTATTTTTGTATATGCAACTATTAATAGAGACGGGAATATGAACATGACCACCTCAGAGACGGGCACTTAGAGAACATCCACCTCTTTGATAGCGATTTTCAAAGGTGGGCATCTTATAGTGCCGTCGTTCCGAAAATCAATTTACGGAGGCGAGCATCCTAAGGCGACCGCCTCTGTTAGTTGATTGTTTTCAGAGGTGGTCGTCTTAGGACGCCCCCCTCCGCAAGTGATTTTCAGAGAGACTGACAGTTTCCAGGAGGCCCCTGACCATTTACGTAGGCGGTTACTAGTTATGCCCTCTCCCATTAATCAGAAAGCTTGTCACCTAAAACATTTCTCTATTGGTGACGTGTGCGAAAAATTAGATTTAAGGCTTGCGACATTACTACCATTGTATAGTCCCTCGCGCAAGAGAATATTTTTTCTAGTTTTTGCGGGCAGATCAATATTTTTTATGATTTTTAAAAATATTTCTAGTCCAATCGCTCTTGAAAATATTTTTTGAACGAAAAGCAATTTTTAAGGGCTATTGATATAATAAAACACCCCTAAAAATTAATTTTCAGAGGACAATTGGTGAAGTAGTAGTTTCAGAAAACTCTCCTAAAAGATCATTTTTAACCGTCTCTAAAAACTATTTGTGTGGTAGTGTGCTTAAGTGTAACCATATTTTCAAGGGATAATCTGTGACTGAAGGGTCGAGATGGCGGACTAGAGGGGGGGGGTGAATAGTCCTTTCTAAAACTTAAACGCGTAGGCTAACCAAAACAAATGCGGAATTAAACTTATCGGTCTAGCCAAGACTACACCCCTCTATCTAAGTTCTCTAGCACCTTGCAAAGATCCTAATTAAGCAACTAAGGTGCTAAGCTTACCAAGAGCTCACCTAATCAATTCTAGAGCAAGGTCACACAAACCTATGCACTAGTACTTTGCCAAACGAGGGAGCTCCTACACAACTAGTGAAGCAAAAGCACAAAGCTTAAGCTCGCTAGCAAAGCTCAATAACAAGGCAACTAATGCCAAATTAGAGAGCGCAAAACACTTAGCTACACAAACTAAGCAATGTGACTAACAAGGTTACACAAACCGAATTAGCCACGCAAAGGGGATACTTCTAGCTACACAAGCAAGAAGATAACTAGCAAGCTACCCAAGCAAACTAGTTACGAGAGCAACTACACAAGCACAAGTATATATGAAAGTAAATACAAGCTTGTGTTGCACGAAAGCAAACCACCGAGAAGAGTAGACAATGTTGACACGGTGATTTTTTCCCGAGGTTCACTTGGTTGCCACCAAGCTACGTCCCCGTTGTGTCGACCAACACTTCGTGGTTCGGCGGCTAATCGGTCACACACCGAGCCTCTCAAAAGGCACCGCAAGAACCCACCATAAAGTGTGGTAGCTCAATGACACGCTCAACTAGAGTTGCTCTTCGCGATCCCCGCGGGGTGAGCACAATCCCCCTCACAAAGCTTCTCCGGAGCCTCGCACAATCTTCTTGCGAGCTTCGACGGAGCCACAAGCCACCAAGCCGTCTAGGAGGTGGCAACCTCCAAGAGTAACAAGCACCACCGGCTTGCAACACGATCACCTAGTGCCACACGATGCAATCTCTCAAAGCAACGCACTAGAATCGCTCTCTCACTCGATCCGATGAACACTATCAAGCATGAGTGAGTTAGAGGGCTCCCAAGCACTACCACACAAGTCACAAAGACTATAGTGTGCTCAGCTGCCGGCTAAGACCGGCCAATGGGCTATTTATAAGCCCCTCCACAAAAATAGCCGTTGTACCCCTTCACTGGGCACAACACGCGTTGACCGGACGCTCCGGTCACACTGACCGGACGCGCCGGTCACGCAACGGCTTTTTCGCGAACCACCGACCGGACGCGCTGGTCCGACTGACCGGACGCGCCGATCACACAACGGCTATTTCGCGAAGCAACGACCGGACGCGCCGATCACAACGACCGGACGCGCCGGTCACGACCGGACGCACCGGTCCCGTGACTGACCGGACGCGCCGGTCAGCACTGAGTCGCGCAAAACAAACCAGCGACCGGACGCGCTGAAGAACTGACCGGACGCCACAGTGCCCGCGTCCGGTCGGAGTCCAGTAAGCTCCCTGGACGACCGGACGCGTCCGGTCGCCTGTGACCGGACGCGCCTCGCGTCCGATCAAACAACTGAAAAACGCGCAGACACTGGACACTGACCGGACGCGTCCGGTCACACCGTGACCGCGTCCGGTGCAGCGTCCGGTCACCATTGTGACCTCCGTTCGCTTCCGTTTCTTTTTCCAACTTCCGGCGTAGTGGAAAATAGGCATTTCATATCCCCGAAATCGCCTGAATCCCGCGCTCGCACGCTCGGCGGGAGGGAGAGAAGACCCCAAACCCTCTCTACCGCTCAAACTCCAACGCCGTCGTAAATGTGCTAACATCACTAAGTGATCATCACCATGTGCATGTGTGTTAGCATTTTCACAATCATTTTATCGAAGGAGTTAACCACTCAAAAAGCCTCGCCACTCGATCCTAACACGTATGCAAAGTTAGATCGCTCAAGTGGCACTAGATGACCGATATGCAAACAAGTTTGCCCCTCTTGATAGTACGGCCATCTATCCTAAATCCGGTCATCAACTTCTCTACACACCTATGACCGGTGAAATGGAAATGCCCTAGGTTATACCTTTGCCTTGCGCATTCCACTCCATCTCCTCCGATGTTGATGCAACACATGCACCAACCAATCACCAAATGATATGATCCATTTCATATCATCACGTGACTGTATTGGTTCATCGATCTTGACCTCACTTGCTCTTCACCGTTGCCTCGGTCCTTCGGTGCCAAGCCATCACACAACTTGCCCTTCACCCTAGCAACCGGTCCATCAAGCCAAGCCTCATCTTGATCTTCTCCACCTTGGTCACATGACTCCATGTCATGTCTCATATGCAATGAGCTCCTTCATGACACCATCACATGTGGACTAATCTCCTGTGTATCTCACATAACCACATATTAGTCCACCTAAGTTGTCACTCAATTACCAAAACCAAACAAGGACCTTTCAATCTCCCCCTTTTTGGTAATTGATGACAACTCTACAAAGATATGGAAATTATGCTTTTTCAAGCTAGCACTTCACACAAAGTGTAAATTGCTAACTTGTTTTGGATTTAATGTTACTTATCCAACTTTTAAGCTCTATGTCAAGATTTGGATAAGCACCATAAAATCCGACTTGGTAGTGATAACTCCCCCTACATATGTGCTCAAAATGGTTTGGTTTCAAGCTTGCACATATGCATAAATATGAAATTTGTGGGAGGGTTAGCACTACTAAGTGATGCTAAGGTGTATAGAATAAACCTTTGTAGCTTGATACCAATTAGTGACTTGATACGATTTGAAAAACACAAGTTTGCCACCATCCTTAGCATCATGAGTAGCTAGACATCAAAAAATACTAGAAACCTCGTGAGATCAACATTATAAGCATGGTTCTAGTTTTTGCATGATAATCACAAGTCTAGCTAACATCCTATGCATGCTAGTTATCAAATCATCATTCAAGTTCTATAACTAGCATACACCACACAAGCATGCATATTGAATTTTAAGAACTTATGCAATGCAAGCAAGCACATGAGTTATGCACATATCAAATGTAATCAATCAAAGTTCATGAGCTTGCTCCCCCTACTTGTATGCTTTCTTTGTCCAAGAATGTTTGATCCCCTTACATTCTTAAATGTTGCTCCCTCTTTGTTCATGTCTATGTCCAATATCATCTATCTCTCTCCCAAAGCAAGCTCTCCTCAAAAGGAAATCTTGCATATCTTTGTCCAACTTCTCCCCCTTTGTCATCAATTTCCATAAAAGGTGATCTTCTTAATTGATACAAAGACTTGCATTGGGGTAGATGGTTGAGACTTGAATATTGCATTTTTGATGGACACTACCACAGATGTTAGAATGACAAACTTTATGGTTGCTCTTGAGATTTCACATAGGATCTTTGACCTTGATACCAATCGGTGGGGCTCCTCCCCCTATGTCATAGCATGTGTCATTCACTTGAGATACCACTTGAAGATGAGGGTAGCATTACTTGATTTGATCACTTAAAGTTGAGGATCACTTGTGAAACCATTGTCTTGCATGAATGATACCACGTGAAGATACCATGAGTAGAAATGTGATACCATTTGAAAGAATTTTCTAGTATGGATTCACTTTGAAGGATTTGGCAATAATATTCACTTCTTGAACATTCACTATCTTCATGAGTACCATTTGTAAGATATCACTTGTAAGTTGATGATCTAGACACCACTAGTGAATACCACTTGGAAGATCAATTTGAGTCTAGATACCACTTGAAACAAACTAGATATCTATTTTCATTATTGTCTTGTGCTTGTACTCTTATCATTGTCATGAGCTTCTTGTATGACTTGAACTATGTTGATTTGCCTAAGATTCCAAGTCCGGTTTGATCCAATGACAAGCTTCTTCACACCTCATACTAAGGGTTATCTTGCCAATGTTGTACTTGTCACTTGTTAGCAATCCAAACTAGATCAAGTACTTAGGTTTACTAGCTCAAGAACAAACTCATATCCATACCACTAGATCAATTAATCAATCAAGCAATAATGGTAGGCTATGAATTTAAAATTTTCATTTGTTATGCATGATCCTAATAAACATGTACTATATGCACTAACCGCATACTAGTAAGGGATGAAATGATCATGCTCATTACAATGATACCTTTGCTATGTTGGAGTAGAGGATAGTCACATAGATTCCAATTCATTACTCCAATAGCAATATGAAGTCCAATTTATAAGCTTGGTGAAGACCAATCATCATAGATAAATCCATTCTTCACCCATATGAAATGAAAACCACTTATGATCAAGTGCACTATCTCTTGAGTTGTGGTTGGCTTGCTTCAATTTTTTTTGATCAATGCTTGCATGAGAGAAGTACTTAGAATACCACTTGAAATATATGACTAGCTCTCTTTTGGGTGTTGCTTGCTTTTCTTGATCAACCCTTTTGATTGGTTCAACTAAGCATCACAAGTTCCTCGGATCACCACTTTCATGTTAGCCTTCCAAGTCCCAAACTTGGTTTCACCTACACACGGCGGTAAGCCCCTCACTAGGGAGAAGTGACCTTTCTCCAAAGAACCACTCTTGATACTTACTTGAAATGATATAATTTGATTGATCCAAATGATGAACTCAATCTTGATGAATAATCCTTAAATCTACATTTGAGTCCAACTTCTTTCTACTTGTTTAAGTCCTTTTCTTTCTACCAAATGATCTCTAATCATCACTAGAACTTAAACTTTATCTTCATCTTAAGTTTGATCTTGATCTTCAAATTGAGTACCAAATAAGTACACCAAGTACATTTCATAATACAAAAGTCTTGTACTCATTGCTTTTCTTGCTTCTAGATCAATCCAAAACCAAACTTAGGTACCTCAACCACTTGTAAACATGTTTTCAACTTGAGGACCTTTTAATTAAAGTGACTCTAGATTAATCCAATGATTGTCACTTTTCTGGCAGATTCTGTACCCTTCAAAGAATAATTCATATCTCCCTATGTACAGATCCAGATGCCATGAAATTTGGTGGAGATGTGCTTCACTAAGTCATATAGCAACTGTAAAAATTTGAACTTCTTTTGACTTCTAGATTGCTACTAGATTTCAAATCTTCCACCACTGCTACATGCTGAAAACTGCTGCACTATAGCTGACAAGATGCACTCCAAAACTGAAGCATCTCTTATCCACTTCTCATGAAATTTCTACAGCATCTTCTTTCATAAGTGTAGAGCATGTATACCAAATTTCAAGCCAATCCAAATAGATTTGATTACTCAAACATGGCTAAGATCACTGCTAGCTCAGATTTTCAATATAGGACAGATTTCAATACATGAGCTATTCTTCAACAAAAGTGAATCAAACTTGAAACTAACTTGTTTGAATACTTTCATAAGACATATATATCCATTCAATCCACTTACTAAAGGTCATCTCATGAACTTATCCAACCCAAATCAATCCAAACTTGATTGCTAAGCATTTAATCCATTCAATCATCTCATAGCAAGCAACATTGCACATTTATTCAATTCAATCAACTCATATGCACCCAAATAAAATGATCAACAAGAGATATATCTTGGTTAGCTCATGATCATCCAATAGCAAGCTTTTACTCAAATAAATTGCAAGCCATCAAATATATCCAATAAATCACCACAATCTTGAATGTTGCACTTGTATGTTGTAGCATTTGGACTCCACTTATTTTGACTTGGCATTGGGATAGAATATGCACTAAGCTTTAAAACTTGATTCAACATATGATGACCAATATGAATCCAAATGAATCAAGCCTCCAATGCCGATGGTACCTACAAACAATCATCCACTTTTTGATGGTACCCAAACAAGTTTGGGTCCTCTCAAGTTAGGAGCAACATACTTAGGCAAAGCCTTAGTATGGTTAGCGGGATGTTTTGCAATTCCAACCAATGAGGTACCATTGCCATCCTTTCTAAGCATATTAGTATTATCAATTGAAATAGACTTAGAATTGTTACCTAGGGGACATGAATGAGCCATGTGTCCCCTTTCCCGGCATAAGTAGCAACTTCTTTTAGAGTGAGCCTTTTCTTCCTTGCTCATGTGTTGCTTCTCAATGCCTTGCCTCTTATGAGTTGCTTGAGCTTTCTTCTCAAACTTGTTAGGACACCCCGAGACAAAGTGTCCCATATCTCCATACTTGAAGCACTTGATGTGAGCATATACTTTCTTCTCGATTTGATTCTTGCTCATCATCTTGGCATCTTGGATTTGCATTGGATGCCTTGCTCTTCCACCCCTTCTTGTTTTCTTCTTCTTCTTCTTCATCAAGTCATCATCATCTTCATGGTTGATTTTGACTTGATCTTGGGGCTTTGCTTTTGGCTCAACTTAAGACTTCTTGGTAGGGCAATACTTAGCAATATGTCCCATTTCATGGCATCGGTGGCACATGAGTTGGGGATAGCTTCTTTGCATTTTGCTTCTTCATAATCTTGCCCTTGCTCTTGTTGTAGCCAATACCACTCTTATCACCATATCTTCTTTGATTGGTCATGATATGCTCAATGGCGATTTTAGAGTTGTAGCACCTCTCTAACTTGTTGCTCAAATTCTTCACTTCACTTTTAAGCTCATTGTTCTCCTTCAAAAGGTTAGTCTCACAAAACATAGAAGTAGAACAAGCATCTAATTGTGAAGAACATGACATATATAATAAATCATCACAAGAGGTGGATACATGCTTCTTGCCTACATCACAAGGGTTAGTAATATGTGATTGATCATTTGACCCAAATGATGAGCTCTCACTAGATTTGGTTTCTTCATTAGAAAGCTTCTTAGTGAGTAAGGCATGTTCTTGTACCAAGTTATCATGAGCAACACTAAGTTCCTCATGAGTCAATTTTAGCTCCTCATGTGAACAAGTAGTAACATAAAGTAGAAGCTTTTGTTGTTCACATGTGGTCTTTAGAAAAAAGTTTTCCGTTTCCAATTTACTTGCTTTTTCCATTTCTCTTTTTAAGGCTCTTGAGAGTTTATAAAGAAGCTCAAAATTTGGATCATCACAATTAACAACAAAACCACCAACATGTATCTTAGTGTTACCATGTGATGATATTGATGAGCTTGTTGAAGCATCACTCTCATAGCCATCATCTTCACCATCAAGTGTGCATGGAGTAGAATCATTGCTTGCATCACTTGTGGCATTATCATCATTCTTGTCAAGTGATCTTGTGGCATGATCATCATCATCATCACTTGACATTGAGGTGGAGCAATCCTCCACAATCACCTCGTTGTGGTCATGCTCAACATCCTCATGTACCTCCATCACTATGTGATCATCCTTCTTGAATTTTCCATCATCCCAAATTGAGGAGCCACAATAGTGATGCTTGAGCGTCGTCCACATGCTATGTGCACTTGAGAGACCCCTCACCTTGTCAAAAATCTCATCATCTAAAGCTTTGATTAGATAAAACTTAGCTTGTGCATCAAGTGTTCGGCAATCCTTTTGAGCTTGGGTACGGTTACCACATCCATCCAAGTCATGAGAAAAACCAACAACTATGATCCACCAAAACTTAGGGCCAAGAGCACGAAAATGATCAAGCATGTGATTTTTCCACCGTGCATAGTGAGTGCCATCAAAAATGTGTTCCACACAATCATCTAGCCCATAAGCCGCCATCCTCTCGGGTCGGTGAAGACCACAAATGAGAGACCCGGCTCTGATACCACTTGAAGGGTCGAGATGGCGGACTAGAGGGGGGGTGAATAGTCCTTTCTAAAACTTAAACGCGTAGGCTAACCAAAACAAATGCGGAATTAAACTTATCGGTCTAGCCAAGACTACACCCCTCTATCTAAGTTCTCTAGCACCTTGCAAAGATCCTAATTAAGCAACTAAGGTGCTAAGCTTACCAAGAGCTCACCTAATCAATTCTAGAGCAAGGTCACACAAACCTATGCACTAGTACTTTGCCAAACGAGGGAGCTCCTACACAACTAGTGAAGCAAAAGCACAAAGCTTAAGCTCGCTAGCAAAGCTCAATAACAAGGCAACTAATGCCAAATTAGAGAGCGCAAAACACTTAGCTACACAAACTAAGCAATGTGACTAACAAGGTTACACAAACCGAATTAGCCACGCAAAGGGGATACTTCTAGCTACACAAGCAAGAAGATAACTAGCAAGCTACCCAAGCAAACTAGTTACGAGAGCAACTACACAAGCACAAGTATATATGAAAGTAAATACAAGCTTGTGTTGCACAAAAGCAAACCACCGAGAAGAGTAGACAATGTTGACACGGTGATTTTTTCCTGAGGTTCACTTGGTTGCCACCAAGCTACGTCCCCGTTGTGTCGACCAACACTTCGTGGTTCGGCGGCTAATCGGTCACACACCGAGCCTCTCAAAAGGCACCGCAAGAACCCACCATAAAGTGTGGTAGCTCAATGACACGCTCAACTAGAGTTGCTCTTCGCGATCCCCGCGGGGTGAGCACAATCCCCCTCACAAAGCTTCTCCGGAGCCTCGCACAATCTTCTTGCGAGCTTCGACGGAGCCACAAGCCACCAAGCCGTCTAGGAGGTGGCAACCTCCAAGAGTAACAAGCACCACCGGCTTGCAACACGATCACCTAGTGCCACACGATGCAATCTCTCAAAGCAACGCACTAGAATCGCTCTCTCACTCGATCCGATGAACACTATCAAGCATGAGTGAGTTAGAGGGCTCCCAAGCACTACCACACAAGTCACAAAGACTATAGTGTGCTCAGCTGCCGGCTAAGACCGGCCAATGGGCTATTTATAAGCCCCTCCACAAAAATAGCCGTTGTACCCCTTCACTGGGCACAACACGCGTTGACCGGACGCTCCGGTCACACTGACCGGACGCGCCGGTCACGCAACGGCTTTTTCGCGAACCACCGACCGGACGCGCTGGTCCGACTGACCGGACGCGCCGATCACACAACGGCTATTTCGCGAAGCAACGACCGGACGCGCCGATCACAACGACCGGACGCGCCGGTCACGACCGGACGCACCGGTCCCGTGACTGACCGGACGCGCCGGTCAGCACTGAGTCGCGCAAAACAAACCAGCGACCGGACGCGCTGAAGAACTGACCGGACGCCACAGTGCCCGCGTCCGGTCGGAGTCCAGTAAGCTCCCTGGACGACCGGACGCGTCCGGTCGCCTGTGACCGGACGCGCCTCGCGTCCGATCAAACAACTGAAAAAACGCGCAGACACTGGACACTGACCGGACGCGTCCGGTCACACCGTGACCGCGTCCGGTGCAGCGTCCGGTCACCATTGTGACCTCCGTTCGCTTCCGTTTCTTTTTCTGACTTCCGGCGTAGTGGAAAATAGGCATTTCATATCCCCGAAATCGCCTGAATCCCGCGCTCGCACGCTCGGCGGGAGGGAGAGAAGACCCCAAACCCTCTCTACCGCTCAAACTCCAACGCCGTCGTAAATGTGCTAACATCACTAAGTGATCATCACCATGTGCATGTGTGTTAGCATTTTCACAATCATTTTATCGAAGGAGTTAACCACTCAAAAAGCCTCGCCACTCGATCCTAACACGTATGCAAAGTTAGATCGCTCAAGTGGCACTAGATGACCGATATGCAAACAAGTTTGCCCCTCTTGATAGTACGGCCATCTATCCTAATCCGGTCATCAACTTCTCTACACACCTATGACCGGTGAAATGGAAATGCCCTAGGTTATACCTTTGCCTTGCGCATTCCACTCCATCTCCTCCGATGTTGATGCAACACATGCACCAACCAATCACCAAATGATATGATCCATTTCATATCATCACGTGACCGTATTGGTTCATCGATCTTGACCTCACTTGCTCTTCACCGTTGCCTCGGTCCTTCGGTGCCAAGCCATCACACAACTTGCCCTTCACCCTAGCAACCGGTCCATCAAGCCAAGCCTCATCTTGATCTTCTCCACCTTGGTCACATGACTCCATGTCATGTCTCATATGCAATGAGCTCCTTCATGACACCATCACATGTGGACTAATCTCCTGTGTATCTCACATAACCACATATTAGTCCACCTAAGTTGTCACTCAATTACCAAAACCAAACAAGGACCTTTCAGTGACGTATTAGATTAGGCACGGGCCCGATTTGATAAGATCTATGATCCATCTCCACGGCATCTATCTCAAAATAGCACTGGCAGGAGCCCTGCCGTATTTGCATTAATAAAAACGCACTGTTTTATTAGGTGCAGGAAAAAAAAATAAAAATTACACAAGGCACCGCTTTCAGAGGCCGAGAAATTAGATTCGATCATTGGGCCAACTGACTTTAGTGCATCGGATGAGTTCGGCCCATTAGTTTTGACATACAACGGACACCAGGTTAGACGCAGGCCGTAAGTTTTGGCCCAAAACTGGATCCAACCCAAAAGGCTGACCAAACGTGAAAAGCTGATCTAATCTGAGACAATATAGCCCAACGTGAAAAGTTGATTCAGACTGTTAAATAAAAATTACTCCCTCTGTTTTCTAAAGTTTATATTTTTTGTCTAAAAAAGAATATTGTATTATACTTCTACTAGCAAACATGTCCGTGCGTTGCAACGGGAGAAACTATCAAACGCTTATAGTAAATTATGACTATAGTCTCTAATTAAAGTCAGTACAGCCTATTTTAACGAAGTCGATGTTTGTGGTTAAGATTGCGAAGCGCAACGATTGAAGTCCTAAATATGTAAATTTTTCATTATATATACGTACATCTTAGAGATTTACACTGACATGTGCATATAGTCTGAAGAAACATTTATTTTTATTAAATTGGATGACAAAGTGTTCAAATTTTAAGTTTACCGTTTGATTAGTTAGGTCATTAGCCGATTCATCTTATAGTAATAATTTTTTATTCCTAAAAAATTTATTAATAAAATATATGTTTATTGTAGATAAAGCTCAACGTTTAAAATACTATATTTATTGTTAGAATTTGGTAGCAGCCAGTGTAGAATTATTGGTGACTTTTACCTTTCCAATGCTAGCTTATTTTGGCCCAAGATTACTCCAAGAGAGCAGTGTAGAGCAGGCTCGTGTGCGAACGAGCCTGTTCAAAAAACAACGTGGAAGAAAGGAACTCCAAAAAAAAAAGAAACGGTCAGCGTAATAAACCGCATGTGCATCTTGTTAAGCCCGAAACAACAATCTGCACTCAGCATACATTAGGCATTAATGCATTATTAGTATTACTCGTGTCTTTTTATTTATGGATGTTTGGCCAGAGAGAGTCACGGGAGGTTGTATGTCTACTTGGGACCAAGATTGCAAAAGGCGGTGGAGTTTGATTCGGACAGGAGATGGAGTTTAACTCGACGAAAATACTTCTCAGTTTTGACACAAGAAACTCTTCTAAACCGCGTTGAAGCGGATTGTCTTATAAATACTAAGTGGGACGGACGGTCATTACGGAGTTGGACACGGATGGATGGGCTGGACCAAAAAATTGAGAGAAATTTTGCCTCTTTAAAACGGACGTTGTCCGACGTGCGTGAGCCAGAATACTTGGGCTTAGGTCAACCGTGTTTCAATTAAACACTAATAAGGCCCATAATAAATAATATCTGCACTAAATTATTTGTCCCATATGGAAAATCAAGGAGAGATTGATTCGGTTTTATTAGGTGGCTAATATCCCGTATGGAAAATGAGAGATTGACTCGGTTTAATTAGGTGGCTTATCTATATCTGTTGTAAATCTATACCTAATAATCTCTACAACTAAAACATCTAAAACTATTCCATCCACTAGCTACACGAAAACGCTCGCTCCTAGGTCCCGCCTGGCAATTCCGCACACGCGCTCGCTGCCACGCCCACTCGCTCGCAGTCCGCCGGATCACAATGCTGTTAGTAAATAATGCAAATCAAGATTGAATACGAGACACAGATTTTTACGTGGAAAACCCTTACGGGAAAAAACCACGGGCGCCAACCGGCGATCTTCACTATATGGAGAGAGTTTACAGAACGCAGGGAATACAATGAGTCGTCAGCTCTTCCCGTGCGGCTTACAAGATGTATTTATAGGACGGACTGACTGCAGTCAAATACGGAAACAAATCCGCTAATAAACATGACCGAATCGTGGGCCCTCCAGGCGTCCCCACAAGACCAACGTTATAATTCGGATCATATTCCAACAAACTCCACCTTGAGACGAATTCCATCTTGTAGTGAATGAAGTATCATCAATCAACTCACTTCAATAATAAATAATCACCGGTGCCAAAAGTCACTAGGACTTAATTTGTAATGCCAACTAAGCTTGAGCATAGCCCAAACTTAGCTCCAGGAACTGGCTTTGTCAGCATATCAGCGGGATTATCATGAGTACTTATCTTGCATACTTTAACATCACCTTCAGCAATGACACCTCGAATAAAATGATATCTCACATCAATGTGTTTAGTCCTTTCATGAAACATCTGATCTTTAGTCAGACAAATAGCACTTTGGCTATCACAATGTATAGTAATACAAGAAGTAACCCCGCAAAGTTCAGAGTATAAACCCCTCAACCAAATAGCTTCTTTACCAGCTTCAGAAATAGCCATATATTCAGCTTCTGTTGTAGACAGAGCAACAGTGGACTACAAACATGCTTTCCAGCTAACAGCACAACCACCAATGGTGAAAACATAACCCGTGAGAGATCTCCTCTTATCCAAATCACCAGCAAAATCAGAATCAACATAACCAACAAGTTCATCTCTAGATTTTCCAAACTGCAAACAGGCATTAGAAGTACCTCGCAAATATCTGAAAATCTATTGAACAGCCCTCCAATGCTCCTTACCAGGATTAGCCATGAATCTACTGACAACACTCAATGCATGAGATAAATCAGGACGAGAACAAACCATGGCATACATAAGAGAACCAACTGCACTGGAATATGGAACTCTAGACATGTACTCAATCTCATGATCTGACTGTGGACATAAATCTGATGATAATCTGAAATGTGTAGCTAATGGAGTACTCACTGGTTTTGCATTATGCATATTAAAACGACGAAGAACCTTTTCAATATAACCTCGTTGACTGAGGTATAATTTACCAGATTTTCTATCTCTAGTAATTTCCATACCAAGAATTTTCTTAGCTGCACCTAAGTCCTTCATCTCAAATTCTTTACTCAATTGTGCCTTCAGTTTAGCTATTTCTGATTTTTCTTTAGCAACAATTAACATATCATCAACATAAAGAAGCAAATAAATAGTTGAGCCATTAACAATCTTCAAGTAAACACAGCTATCATAATCAGACCGCTTAAAGCACGAGAGAGCATAAATGAGTCAAACCTCTTATACCATTGCCTAGGAGACTGCTTCAAACCATAAAGAGACTTCTTTAGTCTACACACAAGGTTTTTCTTTTCCAGGAATAACAAAACCTTCAGGTTGGTTCATATAAATGTCTTCCTCCAACTCCCCATGTAAGAATGCAGTTTTAACATCAAGTTGCTCAAGTTCATAATCATGCATGGCAACAATACTAAGCAAAGTGCGAATAGAACTATGCTTAACAACTGGGGAAAAGACATCATTATAATCAATACCTGGAATCTGGCTATAGCCTTTAGCAACCAACCTCGCTTTATACCTTGCTGGTTCACTAGGAGAAATACCCTCCTTTCTTTTATAAATCCATTTGCAACGGACAGGCTTTTTATTCTTGGGCAATTTCACTAAATCCCATGTACCATTCTTTTCAAGTGACTCCATCTCATCTTGCATAGCGGTCATCCAATTGTTGCGATCAGTAGAAGTAATAGCCTTAGAATAATTAGAAGGTTCTGAATTACCTTCAATCTCTTCTGCAACACTCATAGCATAAGCAACATTGCATTCTTCAATATACCTTTTAACAGGCTTTGGCTGTCTTCTGGACCTATCAACAGCAATAGAACGTTGTGGAGACTGCACAACTGGAGAAGAATGCTCAGCAATAGAAGAATCATCAACAATTGGAGAAATTTCAGCAATCGGTGCATCTTGGACAATAGCATTATCAACATCTGGTGAATCAATTAAGTGCTCCACCTGCACACTTATTTTCTCTCCCTCAATAGGAGCATCAACAGAAGGATTATCAACAACATAACAGTCTCATTAAAGATAACATTCCTGCTAAGCATAACCTTCTGAGTCTGGGAATTCCATAATTTATAACCTTTAACACCATGTTGATAACCAATAAAAATGCATTTAACAGCTCTAGGCTCCAATTTACCATTATCAACGTGAGCATAAGCAGTACAACCAAAAACTCTCAATTGTGAATAATCAGCTGGAGAACCATACCATACCTCAATTGGAGTTTTCTTATCAAGAGGAATAGAGGGTGAACGGTTAATAAGATAGCAAGCAGTGGAAGCGGCTTCAGCCCAAAAACGCCTATTCAAGCCAGCATTAGACAACATGCAACGGGCCTTGGAGATGATAGTTCTGTTCATTCGCTCAGCTACACCATTCTGTTGAGGCGTATAAGGAATAGTGTAGTGCCTAACAATGCCTTGAGACTTGCAATATGCATTAAACTCATTAGAACAGAATTCCATCCCATTATCAGTGCGAAGCTTTTTAACCTTCTTTTCAGTTTGATTTTCAATCATAATCTTCCACTCTTTAAATGCTGAAAATGCTTCTGATTTATGCTTCAAGAAATAAGACCATACCTTACGAGAATAATCATCAATGATTGTCAACATATAACGAGAACCACCAAAAGAAGGCTTACGAGACGGTCCCCATAAATCAGAATGCACATAATCAAGAATACCTTTACTTTTATGTGTAGAGATATTAAATGACACCCTCTTGTGTTTGCCAAACACACAATGCTCACAAAACTTCAACTTACTGATGCTATGTTCATTAAGAAGTCCTCTCTTGCACAATTCATGCAAGCCTTGCTCACTCATATGTCCAAGACGCTTATGCCAAAGATCAGTAGCATCAGAATTAGATGATGAATTGGAAATTACAACGGCATCACCTGTAATTGTAGTACCACGAAGACGGTACAAATTTGGAGATTTTAATTCACCTTTCATCACAATGAGAGAACCTTTAGACACCTTTAATACTCCATCTCCACCGGAGTACTTGTACCCTTTAGCATCAAGAGTACTGAGAGAAATAAGATTTTTGCTCATGCTAGGAATATGCCTCACGTCAGCCAATGTTCTGACAATGCCATCATGCATCTTAATCTGAATGGAACCAATGCCAACAATATCACGTGGACTGTTATCACCCAATCTAACAGAACCTCCACCTTGGAGAGAATCATAGGTGACAAACCAATCTCCATTAGTGCATATATGAAAAGAAGCAGCGGAATCAAGAATCCATTCATCATCACTATTAGCACATCCAGCAAAAGCAACAAGCGAATCACCATCAGAATAATCTGCCTTAGAAGTAGCAACAGAAGCATTACCTTCATCATTGGGTTTACCTTTCTCTCTATATGTGCCAGTTCTCTTCTCTTTATTCTTCAATTTCAAACAATCCTCGATAAAGTGATTATCTTTCTTGCAATACTTGCAGAATTTATCACCTCTATTTCGAGACTTTGATCGGCCTTTGTAACGATTAGAACTTTTACCTCTGTTGCCATTATTTGATTTATTTTCTGTCCTCCCACGAACAGACAACGCTTCTCCTTTGGAAGCAGAACCTTCAGAAGACACCATCAATTTCATCTTTTCCTTGGCATGCAACGCCTCACAGACCTCATCAAGAGTTAGCGTATCATGACTATATAATAAAGTATCTCTGAAGTTTGAAAAAGAACTAGGCAAAGAGCACAAAAGAATCAGACCCAAATCCTCATCATCATATTCTACCTCCATAGCCTGTAGATCAGAAACGATCTCCTTGAAGACCGTCAGATGGTTAATCACAGAACCACCCTCTTGCAACTTGTGCGAATACAACTTCATCTTCATATGCATCTTGCTTGTCAAATCCTTAGACATGCAAATTGACTCTAACTTGAGCCATAGAGCAGCTGCAGTTTTCTCCTGTAGACAATCTTGCAAAATATTATTTGAAAGATGAAGCTGAATTTGAGTCAAGGCCTTACGATCCTTTTTCTTTTCATCATCGGTCCAAGATTTAGAATCCTTGTTACCGAATTTATCAAGAGCATCATCAACATCAGCCTGCGTAAGAATAGCCCGCATCTTGACTTGCCATAGAGCGAACCTTGTATCACGATCCAGTTGAGGAATATCATATTTCACTGAAGACATGGTGAATAAATAATAGCAATGACCAGAAGAAAATAATCTGCAGAAAATGTGGTAACGTCTCGTATGCACGAAACAATAAAATCTGCAGCCTTGTACACTTGGTGTGTACAAATAGCAAAGAACTGCCAAAGGGAAACTCCTGGTACGATTCACCGTGTGCACTAGCACAAAAAATTCACCAATTTTTTATTTCCAACTCACGATCACCAACAGGCAACAGCGGTCAAACGCCTTGATATCCACGTGCACAGAAGCAAAATCACAATGAACTTCACTTCCTCACGAACGCACCTGATTGGCCTGAACTTGATGACGCCTCGATCCACGTGATCTGAACTCACGTGAATAGGTACTGGTCCACCGTCCACGGCAGCAGCAAACAAATCTTGGCGGCACTGGAACTCGGCGTATGGACACAGCGGAACACGCCGGGACGCACAGCTTTTCAGGGCCACCACGAAATCGACTTGAACTCTGCGCCAACAAACAAAAAAAAATCCATCCTCGATTCTGCCTCGGCTGAGAGAGGCAGCAGCAACGCGCCGATCAGATCGGCACAGATTGATGACGGCGCAAACATGACTTCGATTTGCAGATGAATTTCGACGGCGGCGGCGGTTGACGAACGGGACGAAACCCTAACCCTTTTTTTTTCAATCTCATGTCTGGCTCTAGATACCACTTGTTAGTAAATAATGCAAATCAAGATTGAATACGAGACACAGATTTTTACGTGGAAAACCCTTACGGGAAAAAACCACGGGCGCCAACCGGCGATCTTCACTATATGGAGAGAGTTTACAGAACGCAGGGAATACAATGAGTCGTCAGCTCTTCCCGTGCGGCTTACAAGATGTATTTATAGGACGGACTGACTGCAGTCAAATACGGAAACAAATCCGCTAATAAACATGACCGAATCGTGGGCCCTCCAGGCGTCCCCACAAGACCAACGTTATAATTCGGATCATATTCCAACAAATGCGCCCTCTCACCTGATCCCCTCGCTCGCCCACGCCACAGCTCGTTCGTTCGCTCAATCCCCCGCGACGCTGCTGCCGACGCTCCTCGCTGATTGGAGGCCGCCGTGGCGATCTGCGGTCCTAGACTCCCAGGTCAATCGCCGCCCGCCGCCGCTCGAGTCGACCGCACCCGTTCTTCTTCAATGAAACACCGTCACCCTGATCTCCATCATCGAGGTCTAGGACCTTGCATCGCTGGGCTGGCGTGAAGGCTGTCCGTCAGGAGTTCGTCGAGGACTGCCACCGAGAAATGCCTGTGCGTTGCAATGGGAAGCATGATTTATAGCATGATTCTGGTACCGATAATAATAAACTACCCTATTTTATTAAATTTTTAATTAGATTTAATCTAACCTTAAATCCTGATTTCCCTTTTTTCTCTATTTTTTCCGTTTCTTATTTTGTACGGTACCTATTCTAGTTGTTATTTTTCTTTTTCCCTTTTTTTTACAATCTGTCTCTGTTTCCTATTTTTCTCGTTTCCTTTCATTTTTGTGTTTGTTTAATTTTGCATTTGTTTTCTTCACGTTGTTTTCTAGTTATTTTTTGTTTTTTTCTTCTATATCGTTTCCTTTTTTTTTCTTTTTGTCCATGTCTTTTCCCTGTGAGCTATTAGACCATTTAGAGGACAAGAGCTCTCTGTTTATAACAAAAACAACTGTGTATCATGGTGGTGATGGACTCTTATTCCAATCCCAATGACCTGGGTTTGACCCTACCCATCGCATTATATTTTTTTGTTCATCCAAAAAATCGCTAAAACGCTAAACGAACCGGAGACCTTCCATGTGTGATAGGGACGTGATAACCCACTCCACCACAACACCTTTAGTTGTTCTATGTGTTAAGGCCGAGTATTTGTTTCCTATTCCAATTTGGTGTTTTTTTTTCTAGTGGTTGGCAACTGTGAGTTCGTATCGGATACGGATTGAGCCGGTCATTGGAGAGGGTTGGACGAAAAAAGTGGTAGAAATTTTTGTCTCTTTACTATTATATAAGAAGAGTATAGATTAGGGATAGATATATAATTTAGCCTCCTAATTATCTAGTCATACGTATTGGAGTAGGCATACATCGTCATACATGCATAGTTACATATACATCATATACACGTATACATATACATGCATTAATGTTTATTTACAGAAAATAGAAAATAGGAAAAATAGAAAATCCGTAAGCACTACTGTGTACGCACTTCCCCATCACCATTGGGCCAAGCCCAGCTCGGCAGCAAGCGCAATTGGCCCAGGACAACAGGCCGAGCACACGCACGCACGAAGACACCGCGTCTTCTCCGCGGTCGCTCCGCGTCCGCGCCCGCGCTGCCGCCGCAAGCACGTGAGGCACGAGGTCGACCAGGAGGCAGACAGAAAAGGGGCGAGCGGAAACAAAAAAAAAACCACAGAAATTTTTTCTTTTAAATATTAGGTATAGATATAGATATAGATTATTAGGTATAGCAAGTCTAGTAGTGGACAACATTACTATAAATAATATATGCAAGCAATACCATATTTTCATAGTTTTATTTACTTATTTATTTTTTTCTTACCGACCATAATAAGGTTGTCATATATTTGAAGGTGTTAACACCATTAAATGAAGAAAACTTCATGACACATCCACACGTATACCGTGGTGGTAATCCCTTGTTAGTTGGAGGCTGAAACCACGATTCGAATTCCTCCGGTGACATAGAATTTTTGATTTTTTCCTACGGGTGGGCCAGGGACCGGTGAAGAAAACGGGCTGTGACTGGGTTGGATTAACCCCTGGGCGAGCATATCACCCACCTGGCGCTCGATCTCATCTTTGAGCCCCGGTGGATAGCTATAAGGGCGAGTGAAGACTGGTTGAGCTCCAGGAATGAGAGGGATACGGTGATTACAAGCTCTGGATGGCGGCAGTTCGGTTGGCTCTTCAAATACAGGAGCAAAGTTCTGCAGCAATTGCTGGAGGCACATCTGTAGACTGATGAGAGATTGGCTTGACATCTGTAACTGCACAGAGCTGGGCAAACAGATGGGATGGACTGACATCGTGAAGGCCTTGAAGCAAGACAAACTGTCCCTGATATGGAATAGCCAACCATTTCTGAAGCCAGTGCACCTGCATCGGGCTGTAAGCCTCCAACCAGTCCATTCCGATGATAACATCATAAGCAGTCAACGGAAGCAGCCTAAAACTGGTGCGGAAAGTGCATTGCTCAATAGTCCACTGGACATCCTGTAACACACCCGGGCTCTGGAGAAGGCCACCACCAGCCACCTGTACATGAGTAGGTTCTGACAGCATAGAAACTGCAGACAACTATTGAGCAATATCCAGACCGAGAAACGAAGCGGAGCTGCCCGAGTCAATCAATATGCGCACTGGACAATGTTGGAGAGAGCCTTGGAATTGGATGGCGCGGGGTGGAGAAGTACCCTGCAACGCAGCTTTATAGATTGCCATGAAAACTTGTTCTTCATTGGCACCTTGTTCGACTTCCTCAGCCAGAGCGCCCTCATCGTCATCAGGAAGATTTTGCCAAATAGCTTCGATCGCCAAGAGCACCTCAGACCATTTGGCGCTGCACTTGAAGCAAAGACCACGAGCACAGTGAAACGCTTTGACGGCCTTGAGGGTGGGATCAGTAGACGTTGCGGCGGCCGGAGGCGGAGCCACGGCAACATTGGTCTTTTCCACCCTGGGTGGGGGTGGCAGCGGCAATGGCACCCTGGCCGCAGGCTGGGACACGCCTGACAGGGACCAATCACCAGAGCGGTACGGCTTCGGCGGTGTAGACGCCACCTCTTCCTGCAACAAGGCAAGGCGACAAGCAGTATCCAAATATTTGGGTTGTTGCATAACCACAACAGCTCGAATGTCATAACGTAACCCATCAGTGAACCAGGTGGTGAAAAACAACGGATCAGAAGAAGGAGAATAAGCGGTGAGCTGGTCCACCAGTTTGGTAAAAGCAGAGACATAGGCAGAACTGTAGATTGCTGATGGATATTGAACATCTGACGAAGAAGTGATTCGTGCTAGTCACGATCGAATCGATCATGCAACAGCTGACAGAAGGAAGACCAAGTAAGGTTGGGAAGCTGAGGAGCAAGGGACTGGTACCAACATGCTGCGGCATCCTGCATGTAATGCTCAACCACGCTGACCCAAACTGATACTGGCACCTCATAAGTGTTAAAATATTTTTCACAAAGTGAACGCCAACGGCGTGGATTTTCACCAGTGAAGATGGGAAACGGAAGTTTGGGAAGGCGTCTAGTATTGACCGAGGTGGAAGGGATGGAGTGGACCGAAGGGGTTCTGGTGGACGAGTTTGGTGATGAAAAGGAAGAGGAATTGTGGACAATGGGGGAGGAGGGCGAGACTGCGGACTGAAAACTGAAGCAGACGCATGGAGTGGGGATACGGTGCCCGGTCGTGATGACTGCGGGTCCCGTATCCCGTGTAGTAGGTTCGACGCGGCGCCCAAACACGGGCACATCGGCGGGGAACACCTCACTGGAGTTGGCAGCCGCCTTGGTTGGTGAAGGCGCGGTGCTGACGCTGTGAGGCATTTCGTCGAGCATCTTGCGCGCGTGGTGCTTCGCCATCTTGGAGATTGAGATGCGGATGTCGTCGAGCACACCGTCGACATCTTGTGTTGGCGCTTGGAGTTCTGGCCCAGCGTCACTTGTGGTTCACCAGCCTGCGCGCTGCTAACAGTTGGTCAGAAAAAAAACCGAGTTAGAGAAGGGGAGCACTGCAGATGGTGCGCCTAGCTGACCACGACCGATGCTGTGAGACCAAGACCGACAGTGCGCAGGTGGGAGAAACCGATTGGTGATTATGTAAAAGTGAACTGCGATGCTGCCTTTGACACGGAGACGTGGAATGGTGGATGGGGCTGTGTTCTTCGTGACTCAGATGGAGATGTTGTCGAGGCAGAGAATTGAAGCGTTACTCAACCCGATGCAAGGTGAGCTGATTGCCTGCATGCTCGTTGTTGAAGCCGGCGCGGGTGGCGGACACGAGCTCGCCGTAGGAGATGAGGGACTTGCGGAGGTCCAGGTCCAGCGGGTCAAGCAGGCCGTCCCACCAGTGCTCCCCCTGGAGCTTGCGCCACCTCTCGGCGATGCTTCCGCCATTTCCAGTCTCAGTTGCAGAGGACACCATGGCTACCGTACCTGAGCTTCTTTGGTGCTACTCGGCGTCTTACTCAACCCGAGGCAGAGAATTGAACCGTAAGGCATGGCAATGACCAGATGTGTCGCGACCATAAAGAAAATTATGTATTTAGAAAAGTATTATAAAAATAATAATACTAATGCATAATTAAGAAACTAGGAATGTTGCCACTCTTACATGAGACTAGTTGTCCCTAATGGAACAAATGGTCTTTTTCAATGGGTAGAACAATTTTTTACTTACCCGCTGGTAGTAGAATATATTTTCTTAGTTAGAAACAACTAAATGTTCTAGAGTAGAAAAACAATAAGAGGAAAGAAATGGTCTCATAGTAGAAAAAATGTTGGGGTGTGACTCATTTGTCTTCCTGATCTCCTATGGAACTTTCTAGATAAATGGCGAGTATGCATAAGACATACTTGTCGTATCTGGACATTTTGCATGGGAAATATATAGGGAATGATAAACACAAGCAAAATCCTGAATGGGATATTTTAAATCTAGATATTTTGTATAATAAAAATATCAATATAGAAAGTGTACAAGATTGCCACCACAAAGCTATAAATAGCAATAGATTTGGGTGTTCATCCTATACATACCAAGTCACCAAGTGAGTTAAGAAGTCATGAACATGTCCAAATACGGTGCAGAGTCTAATTCTAAATTAAGTTAGAATATTAGCTAGACCACTGTGTATCTAGGCGGCGTGGAATTCGATTCTGAGGCATATTGGAACATATCTCTCTCCTGCAGTGTACGAGTTAATATGACATGTCCGACCATGGTGTAGAGTATAATTCTAAAATAAACTGATATACGAGTTATAAAAGTACATATCTAGGTAGTATGAAATTCGATTCCAAGACAAATTAGAATATATAACACGACCATTGCATAAATCTCTAAATCGCAAGTTGTTCATGTAACTGCTTAACAAGTTATATGTTCTTTTGCAACGCACAAGCATGTTTTGCTAGTAAAACAAAAGGGAAAATATTTTGTACACCCAATACTAATGTTGCATCCGAACATTGTACTGTGGTCACCAGAAGAGATGCTTGAGGCTGAGCAAACTGAAGTGGGGCTGGTGTTTTCTTTGCGGGGCCTCGGCTACGATTCCTCAAGGAAACATGTGGCATCTCTTTTCAGATGCACAATTAGATGGCAATGGGTACGATCAGGCTGAGCATCTCCATGAGTGGACGAAGCTCAAATTGCGTGGAAACTACACTAGAGACCGCTTCTAGAAGGTTGAAATTGGTGTTGATGGCCTCGCCGGCACCATTACAACTCTTTTGAACCACCACCGCAAGCAGCACAAGGTAGAGACAGCATTGTTGTGTCGAAAGAGAAGCGCTTCCCTTAGTGGTTTCGTGACCTACTGAACATCTTCTCGACAGACGATTCCCGTCCGATTAGAATGTCCTTCGAGACGTTGTTTAAGAAATGTAGCGTGATATCTGGCAAAGTGTTGAAGGGTCTTGCTGATTTCAAACTGGTGCTCTCCTATGAGACCTATGGTGTTGCGGTCTCTATGCTCGGTGCTTTGCTCTGGAGGAACAAGAAGCAGAAGACGTGGTAGTCGAATCAGAGTTTCGCAACCCAATGGATTAGTTCAACCCCGATTACAACACTTGGGAATCACGACTCACATGTAAAGATGTACAACCTCTACAGAGTGTAAAAACTATTATAACAGTCGTGCTCATGGTCACGAGCAGCCTAGACTCCTTATTGAATAGAATATCACTTATAGTTATTGTTTATACTATACGATATTCTTGTTTACATGATCATGCAGTTATTGGCTTATGCTGAACTTGCTGCTACTCTAATGCTAAAATTATGACTCACTAAAAGTTAATCGCAGTAAACCAATGTCGACCTTTGAGCTTCATGAACCCTATATTTTATTTGTTGAGTACGAGATATACTTATGCTTGTTTATTTTAATTCTTTGAAAAATCCCTATTGGGTAACAAATGGTAATGCATTCGCTGAGTATCCTGAGGACTATTAGGCTTGTGCTCAACCAGTTGACGTCCCTATGGCTTATGGAGGAGTTTATCAAAGTGTTATAGTTATCTTATTCGCTTTTGCTGAGACTTTGATATTAATGTAATGGATAATAGTTCCTAATGTAATAAAGCATGGTGCTTGGTATTTTTGTAATTTGTCTCTATGTGTGAGATTGATTTCTGGGCACACATATGGTTCTTCATTTGGTTTTGTCTTTAAAACTGGGTGTGACAACATCGACCTCGACTACTACATGAGCTGCTACCTCAACATCGATAACTATGCATCAACTCCAATGTCAAAGTGTCCGTCGTATCACTATCATCCATGACACTCCCGCTATGATTGTGGGAGGGAATAGAGGAAAGAGAAGGGATGACACTAGAAGCAGATGGAGACACCACCCTAGGTGACGGACCATCCATCAGAGACAAAGTTGATGATCGAGAAGCGAAGAATACAGTGGAAGCACATGACTTCAAATTCAGTCACAATCATTCACTTCTCTCCCACTGCGACTGAGGGGGAATGTTGGAAGCAATAGATAGTTACGATTAGTAATAGATATAGAATCCTAGATATAATAGGTTTAGGAATAATATCATACACCAAGTAGATATAAAGTCCTATTCAATTATGTATCAAGTCATACTAGGACTTGTATCAACCGAACTATATAATAAGCACAAGCGATAGCCCACTACTACAGAAAATAATCATCGCCGGCTCCAAAACCCCCATTACCGACAGTTTTGGTCCCCGTTGGTGAAAATCGGTGGTGATCGGCGACCTTTATCTCCGCCGGTTGCGCGCCAGCGGTGACGATATGTTACCACCGTCGGTCCGGCGTACCATCCGGTGATAATAGTAGACCCATCAACGCCGGCTCAGCGTATCGACCGGTGCTGATTATGCGTCCATCGATGCCGGCCCGACGTACCATCCGGCGGTGATGATGCGTCCATCGATGCTCGCCCGACGTACCATCTGGCGGTGATGATTTTCCACATGTTTGACTTATTCTATTGGATCAGATGAAATTAATCTGTGGCATGGACCTGCTCATTAATGGCCTACCTTGTTTGCTTGTGAGTCTTTCAGTCCACATTTTTTTCCATTTACTTTTTTTGCAAATGGAAGGGGTAATTATATTAAATCTTGGTACAGTACATCCCCAAATTACACATGAAAAAAATCTAAAAAAATACATAATATTCTAACCAGATTCTTCTATCGTCTTCTTCCCCAATGGCTTCCCTCGAACGTTAGAGCCAAAGTGCATTTCTCATGCCAAATCCAATGACCAACCCCAAAACATTGGACGTGTGCCGCAAGATCCAACGCTTCGGAACCAATCCAAAATGCATCTAAACCGCTGAAAAATATCGACAGTTGCATTGTCGGTACGACATATGATGCAGATTCATCACCTCGAGACCTTGATTTCCTCTTTGCGACCATCAACAATGAGATCGATAACCTGGAGTCGTTCTCCTCGTAGGGGGCTCCCAGAAGCACCCTTCCCCTTGCAGATAAAGGCCACAAATTGGCCGACTGCCGATGAAATCAAGGCCTCCAATGGCGATCTCGTCATGACAATCACCGAAGTCATCGCAGGACAACACATGATCTCGAATGAAAATCATCTAATTTCACGGGGAATTTATTTAGACTCAACCCTAAGACATTAGAAAACTGTGAAAAGGGATGGGTCCCCTCCCCTTCTTGTCTCCGGCAAACACACCGGAGAGGAAGAAGGAGAGGGGCCCTAAGCGCGGCGGTGGTGGCAAGCCAGGTAGTGAGGAGCAGGTAGGCGGCAGCGGCACTACCCTAGGCGGTGGCGGCTCTACCCTAGGTGGCAGCTCGGTTGCGGACGCGATACCCAATACAAAATTTTCATTTATGGCTGGCATGGGTCTGTCACTTCACCTCCCATTTACTTTTTTCTGTCACAGAAAATATTTGCGGAGATGACACTTTACCATCAAAGTCATGTTCTTCTAATATCCATAAAGTTCAGCACTGTCTTGGTATTAAGATCACTAAATAATAGACATGCATGTTTCATGATGTTTCTGAATGTGAAACAAGCAAATTCATGGCAAAATAGCCGTCCATTCAAGACAGTAGAAACAACCCTCCCATTATGTCTATTTTTCACAACAAGAGATATGCATTTACCAAAGCACCCTTGACTGCAACTAATCACTTTGTTTTAAGATCTACTACTGACATAAATTTCATAGGGATGAACTAGTAGCAGTACAAGGCCAGTCTCAATGGAGATTTCAAAAGAGTTTCATTCTCATTTAATACAGGACACATCTATCGACTTGGCAGCTTATTTAGGAAGAGAGAGATAGAGAGTTTCATAGAGCTTCAACCATCCAGATGAAACTCGCTGGCACAGTTACCAACACAAAAAGCTAATGTGGCCGTCTTGGTAACTGTGTTATGAAACTCTCAACTAAGACTGGCCTAAGGACACTCCCGATGCAGTGCATAGTTTCTATCCCTACTAATTACCTTTTCATGTAGATATTCTGCTGACATGGCAAGTAATTTATTGAGGAGAGAGTAAAAATCAAAGAAACGGTTTCTAAACTTCTAAACCAGAAACTATGTCTTCATGCGAGTCGAATCGATGGTGGAAGAAACTAAGGGCGTTGCATTGGCGAGGGCTGCTGGTTTCTTGCAGTGTTGGACAAGGAGAGCGGATTGGATGGGGGTAAGAAAGGGCCCCCACATGAAAATTCTGCATTGTGAGCTGTGGTTTCCATGGATAATTTCTTAAGCTATAGAAATTATTCAGTAGTTTCTGCATTGAGAGGATCCTAACAAACCACACCGTTTGATCCTTGGAATTGAAATCCGTTCCAATAATCACAATTTTAACACATATATATCCAGAGATGGCCAGCTGTCAAAATAAATGGCAACTACTTTGTCATGAGAAGAAACTAGCAGCCATTCATAAATGGATAATTATGTTGTCGTCATGTATGCATGTATTTCCCGGCAGACCTACTATAGCGCTAGTACGCCTTTGACAACGTCAAATACACAGCTAGCTTTTTGTTGATTTCTTTAAGTGTATTCGGACGAGCTTCAACTAATGTCTGTTCATTTTCTATCCAATCCACTTGGGTAGTTGTTGGATCGATGAAAGTGATCCTACATAAATGACATATTGCAATACAACATGATTTGCAACTAGTAAAAGAACATAAGAGTAACAAAAAAAAAACACGGATATATAGACCAGTTTGGAGTTTGGACCTACCTAAGACATGGTGCAATGCAAGGTCAGCATCTGCATGCATACTGTCATACTGACCATTAATATCTATCGTCTATTCAAGTACTCCCTCCCTTTCGAATTATAAGTCGTTTTGACTTTTTTGGTTCATCCATTTTACTATGTATCTAAATAAAATATTATATATAGATGTATATAAAATGGATGTAAAAAAAGTCAAAGTGACTTATAATTTGGAACTGAGAGAGTATATATGATAAATCCTTCCTGCTCCTATGAAGAAGGGTTCATGTGTCATTTTCCTTTACCACATAATATTTGTTACCTATAATTTTTATGATACCTTCTATTCAAAAGACAGAGGTAGTATTTTTTGTCGAAAGATATATAAATTGTTCAAACCTGTTGGCAATCTATAATCTGTTTTAGACAGAGAGTTACATTGACGTTGATGATCCAACAAATGAATAAGTGTAGATAATCAGAAGGAAACCACGTCGAAGCATCGACCTGCGTCTATATATATAAACAGTTGCTTGTTAGCTATAGCCACGACGTGTCGTGTTCGTGTAAGCCAAGGCCATTTGATAAAACCAACAACGGCGGCAGCGCCACCAAGTGCATCCGATCCTCGCCGTCGATCGACGACGACGACGATGTCGGCACTACGAAGCATAGCCAGCCGGTGGCGCGAGCTCCATGGCAAGAACTCATGGAAGGGCCTCCTGGACCCGCTGGACGCAGACCTCCGCCGGTCCATCATCGCCTACGGCGAGCTCGCGCAGGCCACCTACGACGGGTTCAACCGGGAGAAGCGGTCGCCGCACGCCGGCGCGTGCTTGCACGGGCGCGCCGACCTGCTGGCCGCCTCGGGCGCGTCCGCCGCGGCCGACTACGCAGTCACCAAGTTCGTGTACGCCACGTCGGCGCTGCCCCTGCCCGACGGGTTCCTGTTCCGGCCGCTGCCGGCGCTGGAGGACGCCGCGTGGTGCAGGGAGTCCAACTGGATGGGGTACGTCGCGGTGGCCACCGACGAGGGCGCGGCCAGGCTCGGGCGGCGCGACGTCGTGGTGGCGTGGCGCGGGACCATAAGGAGCCTGGAGTGGGTCAACGACTTCGACTTCACGCCGACGTCCGCCGCGCCGGTGCTGGGCACGGCGGCGGCGGCGCATCCCCTCGCCATGGTGCACAGGGGATTCTTGTCCGTGTACACGTCCAGAAACGCCAACTCCAAGTTCAACAAGGACAGCGCCAGAGACCAGGCAAGCAGTCAATATCTATCTTCTCAACAATATTCATATATATCCAGAAGAATATTTATATTCATTAATTAATGTTTTAAACATCTGTTAGTTGTATCTAACTTTGAACCTGCAGAGATATATTTTAGAGAAATGGAAACCAAACTTTCTTGAAAATATATAGGAACCAACGACTCGACGAAAATGTAATATTTGTTCTGCGACTGTCTGTGTGTGCATTAGCTATCGGTCTAAATAAATGTAATGCAGGATGATTAACTTTGACTCCCTCTACAACTTTTTTCTCTAACACAAAGAATTGCACATCATTATATACTGAATTGTACGGAGGGAGTACCTACACAAGCTCATTAAAGTCTTTTTGGTTAATCCCTTACCCAAGAGGACTGGAGAGGTCCGAAGAGAACTGAGGGGGATTTTGACTTCAATCCCTATCAAACCGAGCAAAGCCTAAAACATGCATGGTTTATACAAGGGAAATACCCAGACTGCAATTTTAGTTTGTTTTATACTTTTGTGAGACACAATGCATGCTCATGCACAGTTGCACACCTCGTCATTTCATCGTAAATAAATTACTATAATCCCGTCCAATTATTGCTAGCGTGATTGATAGCGAATATACACGAGTAGAGGAACGGGCTTTAGTTCCCGGTTGAGAAATAGGAACTGGCTTTAGTCCTAGTTTCCCAACCGAAAAATAACTTAAATTCTGAGGACCTCTGGCCTCGCGCGTAGCTTCTTTACCATCTCAACCAAACAACACATGTGACCAACTTCTGGGTGCTCTCCTTTTGAATTCATCTATTGAGGAGCTTTAGTCCCGAGTGGAAGATGACCTTACTATCTAGGACTAAAGGTTAAAGGACATTTAGTCCCGATTGGTTCCCAGTTGGTGTTACCAACCAGGATAAAAGGGTCTCCGGTGCCCGTGAAATTTAGATGGTAGAACTAATGCTCCCATTAGTCTCGGACCCTAGCACGACGGGAACTAAAGATGCAGGAACCTAAGGTCATTTCTCTGCTGCGGCTAGTGATAGTACATACCTATATCCAGAGACGCCGGCTGTCAATACAAATGGCAAATACTTTTTTTTGCAAATTAAATAAAAGGCAACTACGATTACGTGTCAACAGTTTCGTCATTAATTAGTACTACTACTCCTACAATAGAATGCATAAATGGTATCTCTGCATGATTCGACACCCGCGAATGGATAATTATGTTGTCGTCGTCACGTCATGCATGTATTCTCCGTCAGACGACCTAGTACACCCTTTCACAACTTCAACTACACAGCTAGCCTTTGTTGATTTCTTTAGCCTTTCAACTAATATTTGTTCATGCATTGTTTATCTACCGACTCCGGTAGTTGTTCGGTGGATGAAAGTGATCGATATTGCAATATAGGAGTAACATATAAGAGCAAAACAAAACACGGATATACACCTACCCAAAAACCCGGTGCTAGTTTATTATTAATGTCCTAAGGGTGTGTTTAGTTCCCCATTTCACCTAAAAATTTTTAGATTTTGGTTCATCATTTTGCAAAATGGAACTAAACACCATGCAAAATTTTTGGCAAAAAGGTATCTATTCTCCATTTTGGATTTTGGCCTCAAGAGGCAAAAAAAAAGCCAAAAAGCTAAAAAGCTCTCACCCACCTTATGAAAAATTTGGCATTTTAGATGAAACTAAACACACCCATAAAAATTTTGGCATTTTGCATTTCATCATTCCAAAGTAGTTGGTATTTTGTATTTTGCATTCCATGAGGAACTAAACACAGCCTAAATGTAAATTCTAAAAGTTTATGATCCTGATTGACACAAGCAACCATCTTCCATTGGTATATATCACTCTAGGATGATAGAACCGTCTTATATACAGGTAAGCTAAGACTTAAATAAAAGCCTCAACTTGGCTATCAACACATATGACTTTGAGGATCAACTTAATTATTTGCCCATATTATTATATACTTGCTGGTGTGAGGATTGTAGATAAGTTGTTTCAGTGAGTAGGAATTGAGTATGAAGGAGTATGTATTTCTTTTTTTATAAGATTTGGAAGTAGTTGAAGCCGTTATGCTCTCACTGTCCTGAACACATGTGGCTGCCAAATTCCTAGTCTCTCAATATCCAAGTCTTTATATACCATTAACATTATTGCGATGCGTACAACATTACCAAAATCAAAGTCTTAGTAACTAATTAATGAAGCATGCATAACTGCTATCACGTACGTGTGCAGGTTCTTGAGGAGGTGACGAGGCTGATGGAGTTGTACAAGGACGAGGTGACGAGCATCACCATCACCGGCCACAGCCTCGGCGCGTCGCTCGCCACCCTGAACGCCGTCGACATCGTCGCCAACGGCATGAACGCCCCCTCCAGCTCCTCCCAGCCGCCATGCCCGTTGACGGCGATCGTATTCGCGAGCCCGCACGTCGGGAACCTCACCTTCAGGGAGGCCTTCTGGTCGTTCCCGGACCTCAGGGCGCTCCACGTGAAGAACACGGGCGACATCGTGCCCACCTACCCGCCCATCGGCTACTTTGACGTGGCCGTGCCGCTGCCCATCGCCACGGCCCGGTCGCCGTACCTGCGCCACCCGGGGACGCTGCCGACGCTCCACAACCTCGAGTGCTACCTGCACGGCGTCGCCGGCGAGCAGGGCAGCGCCGGAGGGTTCAGGATGGAGGTGGACCGCGACGTGGCGCTGGTGAACAAGCGCGTCGATGCGCTCAAGGATGAGTACCCGGTGCCGGCGGAGTGGTGGGCGGCTCAGCACAAGGGCATGGTCCGCGGCGCCGACGGCCACTGGACGCTCCAGGACTTCAAGCAAATCTAGTCAAGTTTGAACTGCCTCTCGTGAATACAAACATATATATGCAAGTATGTTCATATATACTGTCACACAGAATGCGTGAATAACAGTACTGCCATCTATACAATTAGGTTGGGATTGAAATAAAATGCCATCGGTGTATGTAGAAATTGTGACTCAAGTTTATTATGTGTTCATTTTCTCTAGTTAAGTTGGGCATCCATCCATCTATACAACGCACTTAGATTTCCTCGAAGTCCTTGAAAACATGAAACATGCATCTAAAATATTTGCAAAATCATTATAAAACATACGCAACATCCAAATTAAACAATTACAATATATATGTGAAACATATGCAACATCCAACTAAACACACTTGCAACATATGTCTGAAACAGATGAAACATTGGGAACATAAACTTGCAACATACGTGTACATCTGTTGCAACATATGCAACATCCCGATCTACTTTTGCAACATTCTTATGAAACATTTGCAACATACCTATGAAACATTCAAAACACCTGAAACATAGCCTTACAACATGCGTTTTTCATCCTTGCAAGCGGGCGATGGGCAAGCCAAAGTCAGCGCCATTGCGGTAGGCGGACGGCAGTGCCGTCGAAGCCCCTTTTGGAGGAGAGCGGGGGGGGGGGGGGGGCAGGGACAGGCCGCCGGTGAGCTTTGGCCGCGATGCGGGCTGCCGCCGTCCCAGGCGGACAGAGGGGAAGGCAGGGACAGGCCAGTGATGGAGTAGGCCACCAGTGGGTTCTCGCCGAGTGAGCCCAATCCAGGAGGGGCGGAAAGAAGGGGTCGGCGGGGAGCTCTGGCCCGGCAGGGGACGGGAAGGCACAGCGACCAGCGGTGGGCAGAGGCGCCGCGGGGGATGCGTGGGATGGAGGCGCCGCGGGGAGAGAACGAGCGAACGGGGATTTTTTTTTTTTTTGCAGGAGTGTGTCCGGACGGGAATAACAGGATGGGCGTCCTTATGGTATCATTATCGTTAAGATTTTGTACATACATTTATGCATACTTCATTATTTTGTTAAAAAAAAGTTGATTCAACACATATGAAACCTAATTTAACATTTTATATGTAAACATTGAGAAAGTATACCTAATTATTGATATATCCCTCTATCCTAATATATAATAATATAAGGTGTAACTATTTTTTTTTATTCAAAACAGTATATTAATTTCTGAAAATTTGTTTAATTTTTTTGAGCATTTCAGCCACCTCAAATTAAAAAACTCAAAACTAGAAAGTCACAGATCTCATCGAGAGCTACAACTTTCATATAGAAATCATCTCCATTTGACAGCATATAAAAAGATATGATTTTTTCAAGACGACAAGCGCTTGTACGCGATTAATATACTGCTGAAATTTTGTTTAATTTTTTAAGTATTTTAATGATCTCAAATTAAAAAACTCAAAACTAGAAAGTTGTAGATCTCGTCGAGAGCTACATTTTTCATATAAAAATTATCTTCATCCGAAATCATATGAAAAAGATACAATTTTGGAATATTTTAGAAATTGTAGCTACAGTACCCCCGAAATATAAATATAACCGACTAACATGTGGGCCCCACATGGAGGACCGCACCACATCAACATTGGGACTAGATGACACCCAAAGCCAAGTTCAGGGACCCAGATGACACCCGAAGCCAAGTTCAGGGACCCAGAAATACACTGTTCAAAGTTCGGGGACCCAAGTGACATCCAAAGGCAAGTTCAGGAACCTAGATGACACCTAAAGGCAAGTTTAGGGACCCAGAAATACACTGTTCAAAGTTCGGGGACCTAACCCAGCTGCCACCGCCGGTGAATTTTTCTCTATAGAGACTTGCTGTTTTAATTCTTCCATTTCCCTAGGAACAAATAGTTTCTTGACCCTTTGAAAATCAACACTATAGAATATTCTTGGGTGAGAACAATATCGATATCCATACGCTTCCATATTTTATATGCTAGGCTGAGGAACGCTAATAGGCGCATGCAAGCACCCTAAGATTCAAACAAGCTTGTATCATCTGAAAACAGGATTTAAACTTGTTAATGTTTGGATTGCACTTAGTCCAAAGAACTTGTATTTGTGGATTCATATTTGTGAACACTTTCATGTGATGTCAAATCTGTAGCCAGGAACATTACTTGTATGCGAGATAGTAGTGGTTAATTTATACATTACTGGGACTAGGTCAAACCGCTCATCACCAAAAAAAAAAAGAGGACGCTATGGAGTTTCTGTGTATATTTGAAATAGCAACGCAAACAACCTCTATTTTCTCTGCTACAACACCAACTAATAATGTGCAAGTTCATTTTGTGTGACTGGTCGAAACAAAAAACTGATATCTCCATCCATCCCTGACGCCGGCTAATTTCTCATCTGTCGGCTCCACGTCGGCACTGCACATGCACGTCGTCGTCCATCTGGAAAGAAAGCGTTGACCGGCCAGTGATGCTGCATGCACTGCCCAGCCTGAGTGCGCGGGAGTGCTTGCTGCCAGGCCCGTATATTGGGCAGCGCAAGTGGCGCGACCACACCAGGCCCCCAAAAATTAAGGGCCCCCTAATCAGTATTTAGTCATTAAGTCTAATTAGTTTAAGCTCAGTTAGCCTAAGTGTTAGTTGCTTTTTTAGTTTCTTGATGCAGCTCATAAGAATCTGTGTAAGTATTTACCGATCACTTATGGAGAGATTTGATTGTTCCTGTTAGCGAGCAGTATCGATCGAGGTGATAAAAATGTTGTGGCGAAGCTGCGGATCGTGGCTATAAAAAAAGCGTGGACATACGCAGACGCGATCACCTTAGCTGACAAACAGAGAACCTAGGAGTACCTATTATAGTTCTTATTATTGAAAATTATAACCCTTAGATAATGAAACTTAATTCAGCTATTTTATTTGTCTAGATATAGGGGCCCATTTTATGTTTTGCTCTAGGGCCATAAAATTCTAGGTACGGGCCTGCTTGCTGCTGCTCGGCCTAACCAACTTGCATTGGTTAGAGTCAACTAACCTGCAATTTATGGTTCTCTGTGTGTCAATCTCAAATAAGACTGCTGTGCATTACGTAGACCGGTAGACGTGGTGTAGTCGACTCCTGCTCGCCACCACAGGTCAACAAAAGCTGCACCGACCGACCCTTGCTAAATTCCGTCATTTTTATTAACTGGTCTAAAATCCTATGCCATGCATGCTTGCTAGCTTTGTGTGTTATAATTAAAGTTAATCACAAAGATCTACAGCTAGCGTTAGAATTATTCAACATGGTGATACCCAAGGTTTTTGACATGTTTGCATTGTTGTCGCCCGGGCATTTTACCACAGCTAGCTAGAACGTACGACTAGTATCACCTGCCATGCGTTCATCAGTAGAAGGATCAAAAGATTGCACGTTAAGCTTGCTTAGCTTATGATGACTAATTCTGATCAAGTAGCTAGTCTAAGTGTACGTGTCTATATATATTGCATTGTCAACAAGAAGCTTGCTTGTGGATTGGGGTGCCTGTTTTTTTTCAGAGGAAAGCAGAACAGGTCATCATCCTACGATCCATTCATCTCGATCGATCGTAACATGCACTGCATTACATTCTTCATCGATGATCGATGCATAAAAAAATAAATGATCCATGAGCAGACCTGACCTAGCTCCTCCCTCTCCCTTGGAGCTAGTCTTGGTAAAGAAAGAGTCTAGTCCAAAAGCAAAACTTGCATGCTGCATGCGTGTCCATCTACCCAAGCCAAGCAAGCCGCTGCAGGGCATGCAGGCGACTCTTCTTTCTCCTCTAGAAATTGCCTAGCTAGCTATGGACGACATAATCTAGTTGACAGTATCTCCACGTACAAGTTGCTCTCGATGTGCGCCATGTGCTGTGCTCCACACAAAGCCAAAGCTTCGTCGTCTCCACTACACTGGGCCCATGCATCCCATCATCCATCCATGCCCATTCTCGTCTCGCCACAGCCATACATTCAGTCAACCATGGCCGGCTCGCTGCGTATGTCTCGCCGCCAATCGCTAGTCCTCGCCATGCATAATTTATCAACGCACCCCATCCCAATATATATGTTGCATGCAAGCAAACAAACCAATCGACAACAGGACCAGAAGGAAGAAGACGACATCCACAACCCCACAAACCAGCATGGCTCCATCGTCGCCAGTGCTGCTCCTTCCACTGCTGCTCGCCGCCGTGGCGGCGTTAACGCTGGCGCCGCGGCCGAGCTGGGCCGTGGACCCGGTGAGCACGTACTGCGCGAAGAACTTCATGGGCGGGCAGACGCAGGTGAGCATCAGCGCGGTGCTAGCCACGCTAGTCCCGCGCGCCTCGGCGACCTACTACGCGACGGCGACGTCCGGCACCGGCAGCTCCACCATCTGGGGCCTGGCGCAGTGCCGGGGCGACATCCCGGCCTCCGACTGCGCGCGCTGCCTGGCCGCGGCGGCGCGGCAGGTGGCGGCGTCGTGCCGGGGCCAGGCGGACGCGCGGGTCTGGTACGACTACTGCTTCCTCCGCTACGACGACGCCGACTTCCTGGGCCTCCCGGACACCGGGTACACGCTCATCCTCATCAACACCATGAACGCCACCGACCCCGTCGAATTCGACCGCGCCGAGCGGCGGCTCATGGCGCGCGTCGCGGAGGAGGCTGGTGATCCCGCCAGCGCCGGGCTGGCTAGGGAGACGGCGAAGTTTGGGTCGGAGGGGACCACCATCTATGGGCTCGGGTGGTGCACCAGGGACATCACCGCCGCCGACTGTGGGCTCTGCGTGGCGCAGGCAGTGGCGGAGCTCCCCAACTACTGCCGCTTCCGGAGGGGATGCCGCGTGCTCTACAGCAGCTGCATGGCGCGCTATGAGACCTACCCCTTCTTCTTCCCTGTCACCGGCGCCGATGACGACGCGGACGCCTCCTCCTCCCACGCCAGCGAGTACGAGACTGTCATCTTGAACCACAAATAGTGGTTTCAACTTTAAACTTTCAAGTGTACGTTTATTTCCGTTTGTTAATCGTGCGCGGTAAATCAATCAATCGTGCGCTAGCTATGTATCACTTGTTGCACTGATAGTAAATAATAATATGGATGCTTGTTGCATTCCCATGCACAAACTATATTAATACAATATACGACGGAAATTGTTGCAGAAATTTAATTAATTAAAATGCAAGAATTTTCCAGTGCCGCACGAAGTCTATCTTGTCATCGTCTGCATAGTGGTAGTTACTGTTGACCATGAGCATTTGCACATGGCGAAAAAGCGAGGTTTGTGGTCACCAGTGACCGGAGATGGAGATAGTTTGCTGCTGGTCAAACCTTTTGCAACGTGGACGCCCAATGCACCCGGCCGTTGAGCAACTCCCAGAGACTATGTAAAATTAGATTCCAAATCACAAGATTTAGCCATTACGTAAAGTAGAAAACCCACCTAAATTGTAAATTGTAGTATGTTCCACAACAGCCTAGGTATATTCTCTCTTGTCTATATTTGAAAAGTGCCACGTCATTCGAATTTTCGTTAATATCACGACGGCGACTCCACCTTGAGCTCGGCCGGCCACCATGGGGGACGCCATGGTTTCCACTTTATGTATCATCTTGATTTAACTTGTCTTCAAAATTGATCCCGACGGCGGAGAGCAGACAAACATGTGCTCCAGGGCGGACAAACATGCGCTCGAGAAGTATACACGCGGGAAGTCAGGAATCAGCGCGGGAGGACCTTTGGCAATCGGCCTCCGCTTGCTTTCTTTGGCCACCGGATTTGACGGGATAGACAACTTGTTATTTTACGATCCGAGATACAAAGTCTGTTGTAGGCTATTTTGTGGCCCAAAAAAGTCTAAAATAGATTCAAAGTTAAGAATAGCATCTCTGTTGGAGTTGCTCTATCCAACCACATTGATCGGTCGCTTTACAACGTGAACGCCGGCGGTCAAACCTTTTGGGGCATTGCATTGACTACTAATATGTACACACGTTGCACCGTTACCATAGCAAAGTTTTTAATGTTAAAAAACTTCATTGAAGTACTATAGTCCCCATTTAGGACGACCAGAAGAAGGTTACTAGCAGCCGCTAAAAAAATATTCTTCACTAAGAAAAAGCTTGGCCTATATCCCAATTACAACCAGCACGCCTCTTTCTAATTTTTTTTCTCTCGAATACGCAGGAGAGCTGCGTATCGGTCGGACCGGGAACGGCTGCTCCTGTATTTTATTTGAACTTCTGTGTTGTATTTTATAACTCTTCTTCTTAATGCAATTTTTTCTAATTATCACGGTTGTACATATGTAACGTGCTAACCTTAGGAATGATGATGAGGTATTTATCAAACATCGTGGAAGCAAAGCAACGCGAGAAAGCACTGATTAATTATAAACAACTCACTAATTAGCCGTCTAACATGAAAGCTCCAATGATCAAACATGCTTTGAATTGAGTAAAACTAATATTTGATTCTCAGCCTATGCAAGCTAGATATGATGACCAACATTTTTTCATACAAGTATGAGAAGCTAAGCTGGAACTACAAAGATGAGCGTGCAAGCAGCATGTAAAATTGTCAAGTACTTCCGATGTCCCAATTTATAAAACGTTTTGGCATTTCTAGATTCATAGCATTTGTAATGTATCTAGACATAACGTATATCTAGGTGCGTAGCAAAAGCTATGAACCTAGAAAAACCAAAACGTCTTATAATTTGGAACGGATGGAGTAATAATCAATGCATGCTCCTCACATGCTTTCTCCGTCCCAGAATACAGGACGTTCTGAGATTCAAAATTTGTCTCACAATTGTTGACGTTATAGCCCAACATACGCATCTGACCACTACCAACGTACTATCAAACTGTCACTTCGTGTCTTCCACTCATCCGTGAGATCGATTAAGGGGCCGTTTGGTATGGATTCTGAGGCAGCTCCTGGAGCTGTTTTTCGGCTCCCAATACCAAACGCCTATTTGTGCTGGTGCTCCTCGCGAGGATCCCCTAGAAACGCGCTCTCACATGCCAGTTGCATCGGGTGGAGCCAAAAATTCGAGCTTCTCCCAGGTCCCGTCTGCCACTGGTGGTCCCCAACGCGTGGAGGTCGAGTCTGCCCCCGACGTCAAGGAGGCGCATGCGGGGAGGGCTGCCAGGTGCATGGCCGCGCGTGCAGTCGCCGGGGTGGGGTCCGAGCGTGGCTCACCGGAGCTCGGAGCGCGCGGTCGCCGGTCGCAGGCTGGGTCGCCGGTGCGGTCGTGGGCGCGGGGTCACCGGTGTGGTCGCTAGGCGCGGGGTTGCCGGTGCGGTCGCCGAGCACGGGGTTGCGCAGGGCCGCTGGGCGCCGGACCACCGGATCTCCAAGCTCGCGTTTGTTTGTGCCGGAGACGAGAGGTTGAGGAAAGGATGAGGAGAGAGAAAAGAACGAAGAGGAGGGGAGGAGAATGGGTCACAGACTCACAATGGGCTGCGTAACGGATAATAAGGTAAGAAAAAAGAAAAGAAAAGGAAAGAAAAGGGAAAAAAGAGAAAAAAGAGAAAAGAAAAAAGAAAAAAAATAAAGGTATTATGGACTTTTTACTCTTTTGTCTATCCGGAGAAGCTGTTTTTTGAGGAGCCGGAGCCCTACCAAACAGGTCCTAAAAAAAGGGAGATTCAGAACTGCTAATGTCGCTACGGTGTAGGAGAATATTATTTTTCACCCGGAGCGTTGCTCCCAAGCTTGACGTCACCATAAGCTGCGGGATGCCAGTGTAGGGGTGTTAGGGTCTTTGGCTTGCGCGTTGGTCTCTATGACCATTTCTACAACAACAACTAATACGGGACAAAGGAAGTACATCCTTGAACAAACGCCTCAAGCAACAAGGCATCATGTGCAGCTGCTGGTAGGTGAAACATGCTCTACATACTAAATCGAGACAGGAAAACAGAGTGTGCTATGCAAAGAAGAATTAAGCTAATAAATTCCTAGCACAAGAGCCAAAGAACTAAAATGTTCAGCGTGTATTGGAATAGTCTCAAGTTAATAATACGGGACATATATCATTGTCTTAACCTGTTGGCTGCACTGCTGCTATATGAAAGAACCAAGAGCAAACAAACCTGCTGTTGTCGCTGACAACAACCCGAGGGGAAAAAATATTCTGCTGCTACTGAGGCAAGAACACATCAAATAGGTGTTAGGAATGATCTAAGCTCGTCAATGGTCGACGGAGTCTTAAGGAGCCTAACAACGCTTACTAATCTAGGCTTGTGATTGGTGGACCTGATAACTGACAAATGAGCCTGGTTCCACACCAAGCTATAAGATGGGGTCATCTCTGTGATTATTAGACTAGCCACAGCGTCGTCGGTGCTCAAAAAATTCTCTCTCTGTCACCTCTACCGATGCCACAATTCTTTCTATCCTCACAGCGTCGGCACCGGTGCCTTCTGCTAGGCGGACCCCACATCACAGAACCAGCTCCAGGAGAGAGAGCGTGATTTGGCATCGATGCTTGGACATGATCCGGTGCCGAATATTTTTCCCAACTCGGCATCGGCCGCAGTGGTGGGCACCGGGGCTTGCACCTTCTCTCTCCTTTTCAAGCACCGATAAAACCATACATTGTGGCCAGTCTTAGAAGGTGACGTGAATTAGCTCTAACCTAAATTAAGACCTACCGATCAAGGTCGCTCAGGAGTGGTGTTGAAGATCAGGAACCAGCCGTCTATCCTCCCAGTGCCAGCCTATACGGATCTCTACACCACCACTACGCCTGCTTCTCCAAGCAGTCACAGGGACCTCAGTGGACATAGAGGCATCATAGTTGGGCATACCCCTTTGGTTGGGCTTATTTCCAACATGCTTTGGCTTTCCCAAAGGCGAAAGCCAACCAAAGGTGTGGAAACTCATAGGTGCTTTGGGCCAAAAGTTGATTTCTCTCTAGTACAAAACTCATAACTGCTCTACCCTGTTTTCACTAGTCGTGGAGGTGGGCAATCACTTTGAAAAAATTACTCACCTGCCACTGATTATGAAAATAACGATTCGTTTTTCTCCTCTATCCCCATTCGTGACATGCAGCGTCTGCATCGCGACTATCCTCGCTCGCGTGGTTAGAGTTTCCCGAGGCCGGCCATGGCCCCACCGGTGCTGTTCGAGGCCGGTGCTGGCGTCAGCCCCACTTCGACATGCTAGGTTCATCTTGGCGCGGTCGCGCTGCTCAGCATCGCCATCATCCCGAGCATCGACTTCGCCGGCGGGTTGTATGCATACATGCTCATTGGCCTGACCTCCAAGACCTGACCCACAAAAGTGAGGCTAATGGGCCATAAGGGCTTGCCTCAAAGTCTAGAATAGGTCGGTAGGGCCAAGATCTATTGACCCAATGGGTAAGATGGGTCGACCTATTCATCATCTAATAAGCTTTTTTCTTTAATTTACTAGTCTTCTTTAATTTTTCTAATGAACATAGTTCTTCATATTTGTAAGTAATCTTGTAAGTACATTGATGAATATTATATTTTGAGAGAGAAAATAGATAAAAATAAAATCACGGTTCACTTGGAAACTAAGTTTGATCAATGCATTGCTAATAATAACCTTAGGGGTGTTGGGGACTGCTCGGCTCCTGTTTTTCCAGCTCTACTCCACGAACTCCACCATGGAGTTTGTGGAGCAGGTGGTACTGTTTGGCACGTTGCTCTGCTCTAGCTCTAGGAATGGATTGTTTCTATGCAAATGGTCCATTATGCCCCTGATTGAAATTGCACTTGATATTTTCTCCGAGAAAAATAGAAGACAAATGATAGAACATTAACATAGGCCATAATTCAAATACAAATAATTGTCCCATAAATTGTAAATGATAGAAAATTAAACAAAGGCCATAATTCGAATACAAATAATTGTCCATAGGTAAGCATAACGACTACGAATTCTAGCCCCGAGCAAGAGAGAGAGCGGTGGCCAACTCATCACGGAATGCATCCATAGTAGGAGCATTGGGTTCTGTAGTAGACCTATTTGATGGTGCTACATATTTGTTATACCTTTCTGGGATTGTTGGGACAAAATTTGGATCGCGATCGAACCGAGCAAAGTCCAAGTCGACACCATCATGCTCACAAATAAGTTATGAAGCACCATACTAGCCACAACAATCATTTTTTGCTTGTACATCGGGTACGGAGCCATCTTGTAGAGAATTTGCCACTTCATTTTGAGAAGTCCAAATGATCTCTCGATAACATTACAGATAGAAGAGTGAATATGCTGCTCCAACCTGTGCCTGTTTACCTCCTCTTCAATTTTTGCCAAGTAGTAAAATCAGTCTTTAACTTATCCCATTTGTTCTTTATTTGTGTCTTCGACAACTTTATTCCGGTAAGCTGAAAGAGCCTATCGGATGCCTGGGTATAACATACATAGTTCAAATGCGTAATTGGACGATTCCCCTTCCTAACTTGTTCAACCATCAACTCACAAGCGATTGTCACATTTGAATCAGTCCATTCCATTTGATCACCCTCACCATATGTTACAATAATACGTTCAAGCATTGCAGACAATCTACTGACACGATTTCCATTTTCTGAACATATGCAAGGATTGTACAATCAACAATCAACACAAGCAAATCAATACCTGCTCAACCTTCTTCTTTGCTGGTGGTGCCCGCTTTTTTCCAGTGGCCACCGTGGCGCTTGGCCGGTTCGCAGCAATGCCCTGGCCTCCATTGCCCTGACCGCTAGTGGCTTGCATGCCTGCCACCGCACGGGCCTAGCTGGGGGGGCGCCGTAGGACGCCGCCAGCGGGGGAGCGCCGTAGGAGAGCGGAGGCGGGGGCGCGCCGTAGGGGGCTGAAGGTGAGGGCGCGCCGTATGGGGCCGGAGCTGGGGGAACACCGTATGGGGCCGGAGCTAGGAACGCGCCGAAGGGGGTGGAACCAGGGGCGCGCCGTAGGGGGCCGACGGTGCCATGGCTTGAGGAGGACGGGAGAGCCCGAGCCCGACTCTAGGCGCTGGTGTAGGATGCCTGGAGTTGGGGAACATGTGCTGCCCAAACACGAGTTCATCCGGAATATGGCCATCGTATTGGGGCTTCGAGCCATCCATGGCGCTGGCTCCCAAGCCCTGGAGGAGGAGCGGCAGCGGTGGGGAAGAAGAGCTGCCCTGAGGAGAGGCGGCGGTGCAGGGAAGGAAAAGTCATGACCTCTTTCACGCGTGCGTACGGAACGGGATCGGTTAGATGGGAAGCCAACGGGTGATTAATGAGTGGCAATGTGGGTAATTATCCCTAAGCTTCATGTGGGAGTACAAAACTCAAAAAACTGAAGTACCCCTTGCAGAAGAAAGGTGGAGTTGGCCCCCCAACTCCACATTTTTCGTGGGGCGGAGTTCGTGAAGCTGGAGGTGTTTGGTTACGCGGAGCTGGAGCTGAGGTAGAAAAACAGGAGTAGAGCAATTTTAAACACCCCCTTAATATATGTTAATATATGTTACCCGATGTAACAACTAATTTATCGTACATGCGTTTTGATGTTCTACAAACTGGTCTTTTAAATCACACGTGGCCATCTCTCCTCGCTCAGGTATGCGCTTGGCCAATCAAACACTCGCTCTGCAGTGCAAGAGCATGCACAAATGACAACATGGTAGAAGGAGCAATTAATGGTGCGTGTTTGCATGTCCGTCAAAATGGAGAGTTAAGTGAATTGGGCTCTCTATTAGCGGACACATAAAAAATTAGTTATACCTTCAATCTTGTATCTCATCTTTTTTAAAAGTATTAATAGCATTCATATTCAATAATAGTAAAAAGATTGGGTTGACCCATATTACCCAATGAGTCAATGAGACCATAGCCTCTTTTTTTTTAGGAGAAACCATAGCCTTTTGATGAAATGGATCAAACTCATGGCCCTTAAAATTGGCCTTGAGGCCACGGGACCGGGTTCAAGGCCAAAGCCGGATCGGCCCATTCCTATCCATACAACCACTCATACAGGCCCCTACTATTTCGAACTCCTTTACATGCCAACAAATGGAGATGGCTGGGTGGGCAAGAAACAGTGGAGTGTGGGCTCTAGCTCAGCCCGGTCAAAGAGTCCAATGCAGCAAGGTAGCTGGGCACATGACATCAACATTTTGCACCTTTTCATGAAGTAGCTCTTCTCACCCATACTTGGCTACTTGTTTTTTGGGTGAGAAGCCCAAATGCAGGGGACTTCATCTATTCGTGGGTTGCATCCGGATGCATGTTTTATACAGTAACCACAAGCAATGGTGGTAGGTGGATCTAACGGAAGAGAAGCAAGTAATTGATGGTTATTAGGCGGATACAACGACGCCGAGCACTGCTAGGTCAAACCACAAATTGGTAGTGAAATCTTCGTGTCACTACCCGGTCAAACCACTAACTGACGGTGATATATCACTACTAGATGGTGGCTTGAGCTGGCAATGATATCTCACCTGTCACTGCCGGTGTGACTCTACATACCGGTTAAATAGGTTGTCCAATCATTATCTATATCATAAACTTATGACCCGACAGTAAAATATAATCACTGCTGGCTGGCTCATACACATCTGGCACCGATTGACTCATGCAACGTTCTTCCTCTCCAACTGAATCCACACGTGGTGGCCGGTTGGCAAGGCGTGGGCCAATGGCGACCAGCAAATCCAGAGTCTTCCAGCTCGCGTACGTGATTCACGCACGAATGATACACGATTGGCTAAGCGCAGATCCGGCCGGACGCAGGTACGACGACAGTGGCCTCTTCACATGCATGCAGTCCTCCTCCTTGCATTTTTGTGTTCTTGGCTGCTGCATATTTGCTCCCTGTCCTTATGCATGCATGCATGCTTTCTATGAATCGGTCTGGCTGTGACGTCCACGTCCAGGACCATTTGCTACATGCACTGATCGTCATGCATGTGAATCACATACCTCATTGTCATGTACTGCTCGCTCCAAGGATGCCGCCCCCATGATTGTCATGCATGTGAATCACGTACTCCCTCCATCTACAAAAGAATGTAACACATTTTTATGAGTCAAACAATTTAAACTTTGACTCAGTTTATACGAGGAAGTACTAACATTTATGAGACAAAATAAGTACCATTAGATTAGTTATAGAATATATTTTTATAATAAATTTATTTAGAGACATAAATACTAATACTATTTACTATAAACTTAGTCAAATTTGAGCTACTTTGACCTGCACGGTTCACATAATTGCATTCTTTTGTTAACGGAGGGCGAGGAGCTGCATGCATTCCAGACCTCCTTTAGTGCACAGATTCGGATCCAAATATTGGATATCAAGTGTAGTAGATTACTAGAAGATACTCCGCGCGTTGCTGCGGAGATTTCCAAAAATTGAAAATGAAGTTAAGTAGAGATGATATGGATATCTTGCATTAAGAGGTTGAAAGTTAGTGGCATATATATGTATTAGTGAAAAATGATATGGATAGTTAGTGAAACATGACGTGGATGTCTTACGTGTTGAGATAGAACTTGAGATGATGCGGATAGCTTATATTAAGAGGTTGTAAATTAGTGACATGATATGGCTATTAGTGAAAGATGATGTGGATGTCTTGCATGTTAAGATAGAACTTGAGATAACGTGGATAGCTTGCATTAAGAGGTCAGAAGTTAATGACATGACATGACTATTAGTGGAAGATGATGTGGATGTCTTGTATGTTGAGATAGAATTTGAGATAACGTGGATATCTTGTATTAAGAGGTCGAAGTTAGTGACATGACATGGCTATTAGTGAAAGATGATGCGGATGTCTTACATGTTGAGATAGAATGTGTAGTGGGGACTAGCTTTATAAGAGGTTGGAAGTTAATGACATGACATAGCTCTATTAGTGAAAGATGATGTGGATGTCTTGCATGTTGAGATAGAACTTGTAGTGGAGATTAGCTTTATAAGAGGTTGGAAGTTAGTGACATGACATGGCTATTAGTGAAAGATGATGTGGATGTCTTGCTTATTGAGATAGATCATATAGTGGGAATTAGCTTTATAAGAGAAGATATGGATTCACACATGGCATGATGACTATGGTCGCTTCGGCAGCTACAAATACACTCCAAGCTGAGGCACCAAACCAAGCAACACAAACAACGCCAAGCGATAGCTATAGCTCGCTCGTCATCAGCCACTCAGGTCGGAGTAGCCGTGACTCGCTAGTAGCCGTGGCATCCTCTGGAAATGGAAGAAGCTTCGCCGGCATCGCCAAGAGGTGGCGCGATCTCCACGGCGAGAACTCCTGGAAGGGCCTCCTGGACCCGCTGGATCTGGACCTCCGCAAGTCCATCATCTCCTACGGCGAGCTCGCCGAGGCCACCTACGACGGCTTCAACACGGAGCGGCGGTCCCCGCACGCCGGCGCCTGCATGTACGGCTACTCCGACCTGCTGGCCAGCTCGGGCGTGGCGGCGGCCAGCCACTACGAGGTCACCAGGTTCATTCATCTACGCCACGTCGGGGCAGCCCCTCCCCGACGCCTTCCTCGTGCGCCCGCTGGCGGCGCTCAAGGACGTGTGGTCCAGGGAGTCCAACTTCATGGGGTACGTGGCCGTGGCCACCGACGAGGGCGCCGCCGCGCTGGGGAAGCGCGACATCGTCGTGGCTTGGCGCGGCACCGTGCAGAGCCTGGAGTGGGTCAACGACCTCAGCTTCACGCCGGTCCCCGCCGCGCCGGTCCTCGGCTCCAAGGCCGCCGCCGCCAACCCCTTGGCGACGGTGCACATGGGCTTCCTGTCCCTGTACACGTCCAGCCACGCCGGCTCCAAGTTCAACCAGACTAGCGCCAGGGATCAGGTCTTCGAGGAGGTGAGGAGGCTGGTGGAGCTCTACAAGGACGAGGAGATGAGCATCACCATCACCGGCCACAGCCTCGGCGCGGCCATCTCCATCCTCAACGCCGTCGACATCGTCAGCAACGGCGTGAACGTGCCCGCCGCCGGCGACGGCTCGTCGTCCACCAAGCCGGCGTGTCCGGTTACGGCCATCGTGCTCGCGTGCCCGCACGTCGGCGACCGCTTCTTCAGGGCCGCCTTCCAGTCCTTCCGGGACCTCAAGGCTCTCCACGTGAAGAACGCCGGCGACGTCGTACCAATGTACCCGCCGCTGGCGTACGTGGACGTGGCCGTGACTCTGAACATCAACACCGGCCGCTCGCCGTACCTCAAGTGGCCTGGCACGGTGCAGACGCTCCACAACCTCGAGTGCTACCTGCACGGCGTCGCCGGCGAGCAGGGCAGCGCCGGAGGGTTTAAGCTGGAGGTGGAGCGCGACGTGGCGCTGGTCAACAAGGGCGCCGACGCGCTCAAGGACGAGTACCCGGTGCCGGCGAGCTGGTGGGCGCTCGAGAACAAGGGCATGGTGAAGGATGATGCTGACGGCCAGTTGAAGCTCAAGGACTTCAAGCAAATCTAATGAGCCCTGCTGCTGCATGCTTATTACCATCCATGCATACTCTCTCTCTCTCTATATATACACACACACAAATAATAACGCCGGTAGCAGGCCGTCATGTGCTATATACGTCAAAGTAGACGTATATGCTTGAATAATTTACATGCGGATCGAATTCCAACTGTTATTAAGCCTATATTTTCTTTTTCTAAACTAGTACTAGTAGTCACAATGCATCAATGCAAGGAGGGATGCAAATCCCGGTGTGCACAGCGGCCACACTGGTCACGTTCTTACCCAAACTTTGAACTTCTCAGGGCACGTACAGCGGTCGTCCCTTCCCTGTCTCAATGTTGGTAATTTTGCGAAAAACTCCTCTGTTCCGCTTGGAGACGGACTCGCCGTCGCCTCGTGAGACGACGCCGAAGGCCCGTGCTCCGACGCCCAATCGACGGGGAGAGCTGCGTTGTACGACCGCGTCTTCCGGCATTTGTTCTCAACATATGAAGTTATTTTCAATGAAAAGGTGAAATATTGGGTCTGAAATTTGGTGGCAAATAAAGATTTCAAATACAGCGGAAATTTTCAAAAATTTAAATAGATTTTAGTGGTTGTTCAGTTTAAACCAAACCAACCTTGGAAATACATTTTAGGGCCAGTTCTTTTAAGACGATGACCCCTCATCGTAACTCGCTAGCAAAAGTTTCAAGGGCGGTTAGGCAACTATTTATATGGAAAATTTATAAATTATTTTGTATATGCAACTATTAATAGAGACGGGAATATGAACATGACCGCCTCAGAGACGGGCACTTAGAGAACATCCACCTCTTTAATAGCGATTTTCAGAGGTGGGCATCTTATAGTGCCGTCTGTCCGAAAATCAATTTACGGAGGCGAGCATCCTAAGGCGACCGCCTCTGTTAGTTGATTGTTTTCAGAGGTGGTTGTCTTAGAACGCCCCCCTCCGCAAGTGATTTTCCGAGAGACTGACAGTTTCCGGGAGGCCCCCCAGACCATTTACGTAGGCGGTCACTAGTTATGCCCTCCCCCATTAATCAGAAAGCTTGTCACCTAAAACATTTCTCTATTAGTGACGTGTGCGAAAAATTAGATTTAAGGCTTGCGACATTACTACCATTGTATAGTCCCTCGCGCAAGAGAATCTTTTTTCTAATTTTTGCGGGCAGATCAATATTTTTTATGATTTTTAAAAATATTTCTAGTCCAATCGCTCTTGAAAATATTTTTTTGAACGAAAAGCAATTTTTAAGGGCTATTGATATAATAAAACACCCCTAAAAATTAATTTTCAGAGGACAATTGGTGAAGTAGTAGTTTCAAAAACATCTCCTAAAAGATCATTTTTAACCGTCTCTAAAAACTATTTGTGTGGTAGTGTGCTTAAGTGTAATCATATTTGTAAAGGGATAATCTGTGACGTATTAGATTAGGCACGGGCCCGATTTGATAAGATCTATGATCCATCTCCACGGCATCTATCTCAAAATAGCACTGGCAGGAGCCCTGCCGTATTTGCATTAATAAAAACGCACTGTTTTACAAGGCACCGCTTTCAGAGGCCGAGAGATTAGATTCGATCATTGGGCCAACTGACTTTAGTGCATCGGATGAGTTCGGCCCATTAGTTTTGACATACAACCACCACCAGGTTAGACGCAGGCCGTGAGTTTTGGCTCAAAACTGGATCCAACCCAAAAGGCTGACCAAACGTGAAAAAACTGATCTTTCCATCTGAGATATAGCCCAACTTGACCTGACAAAAATAAAGTTGATTCAAACCATCCGGTTCAGACTGTGTTAAATAAAAATTACTCACTCTGTTCCAAAATAAAAATGTATTTCTAAAGTTTATAATTTTTGTCTAAAAAAGAATATTGTATTATACTTCTACTAGCAAACATGCTCGTGTGTTACAATGGGAGAAACTGTCAAACATTTATAGTAAATTATGACTATAGTCTCTAATTAAAGTCAGTACAACATATTTTAATGAAGTCGATGTTTAGGGTTAAAATTGCGAAGCGCTATGATTGAAGTCCTAAATATGTAAATTTCTCATTATATATACGTACATCTTATGGATTTGTACTGACATGTGCATATAATTTGAAGAAACATTTATTTTTATTAGATTGGATGACAAAGTGTTCAAGATTTAAGTTTACGGTTTGATTAGCTAGGTCATCAACCGATTCATCTTATAGTAATAATTTTTTTATTCCTAAACAATTTATTAATAAAATATATGTTTATTATAGATAAAGGTTAACGTTTAAAATACTATATTTATTGTTAGAATTTGGTAGCAGCCAGTGTGGAATTATTGGCGACTTTTACCTTCCCAACGTTAGCTTATTTTGGTCCAAGATTACTCAAGAGAGCATCGTAGAGCAGGCTCGTGTGCGAGCAAGCCCGTTCAAAAAACGACGTGGAAAAAAAGAAATCCGAAAAAAAGAAAACGGTCAGCGTCATAAACCGCATGTGCATCTTGTTAAGCCCGAAACAACAATCTGCACTCAGCATATATTAGGCATTAGTGCATTATTAGTACTACTCGTGTCTTTTGTTTATGGATGTTTGGCCAGGGAGAGTCACAGTTGTATTTCTACTTGAGACCAAGATTGCAACAGGCGGTGGAGTTTGATTCGGATAGGAGATGGAATTTGACTGGACGAAAATACTGCTCAGTTTTGACACAATAAACTCTTCTAAACCACGTTGAAGCGGATTGCCTTATACATACTAAGTGGGACGGACGGTCATTACGGAGTTGGACACGGATGGATGGGCCGGACCAAAAAAAATTGAGGAGAGAAATTTTGCCTCTTTAAAACGGACGTTGCCCGGCATGCGTGAGCCAGAATACTTGAGCTTAGCTCAATCGTATTTCAATTAAACACTAATAAGACTTATAATAAATAATATCTGCACTAAATTATTTGTCCCATATGCAAGGAGAGATTGACTCGGTTTAATTATGTGGCTTGTTTATATCTGTTTTAAAAATCTATACCTAATAATAAATAGTAGGGGTGAAAAATTTTGCCACCCTATTATCAGGTATAGATAGAGCATTTTAGATTATTGGCCAACAACATTGGTCCTTTGGTCTTTCTCGGTAGTTCCCCCGTTCGGCCGTTCCCGTGCCGCTCACTCGCTCAGTCTGTCTCTGGTGGCGACGACTGCGCGGCCGCCGCCGCCGCCCTAAGGAAGGTACCCAGGTCTCCACCTCCGGGACTTTCGCCGGCGAGGAGCACCCGCCAGGTACGCCCACCCGTTCTCTTCCGTTACCTGCTAGTGCGAAACCGAGGACCCAAACCCAAGCTACTTGAATTGGGATCTGATCTGATACAATTACAAGTCTAATATACGTGTATTAGGCCTACAAACTTCGTTTTTTTTGCGCAAAATATTGGGTGTACAACCATGTCTTTTACTGGGTCCGAGCCCCCTGGTTATGCCATGGGTGTCTTCGTACTGCAGTCAAGGTGTTCGATGGAATGCCTCTGAGGTGAATGCATGCATTGTTTTTGGGAAAATGGTGCTGCTACTCCCTTAACAAATCACACCAGCTGCTGTCTATTTCATAGTGGTTTTATGTTGGGCAGTTTTATAGAGTTGATTAGTGCCCAGGAATATAATTAATGACTAATAAATGGTGTCCGCGCCAACAAAGTGTAGAATATCTGCCATTAAAATGATTTCATTGTTTCCCCAAACTTGAAAAGTACCTATCGACTTAAAATGTGGTTTGTGTAGATGCTTCTAAGCACATCTAAAGTTACATATATAATAGAATGCCAGACTGAATTTCTTAGAAGATGTCAAACCTATTGTTTCGTAAACAAATAGCACTGTACATTTCTGGATGGGTTGGAGCAATTATCCAGTTGCTTTCTGAATCGATCTGAGGTATTCATATGGCAGCCAAGGTAACATTGAAGATAAATATGCTTTCTTCCCAATGGTTCAGATAATCAGATATCATCAGAGCGAACAGAGCATCTTTTCCTGTCGTATCTTTAGTTGCTGGGCAGAGGCCTTTTGCACAATGCTCTCTCCATTCATGGTTTCTGACTGGAATTGCTTCGCCTCCTGGTGTTTTGTTTCTGAAACCTATGGATACCACAAAAGAGAATCATCCTGTTGCCATCACAGATCAGGCTTTTGGTTCCAGATTACATATTGCTGTTGTCCCATTTGTGTAATAAGAGAAGTCATAGTAGGTCAGGCCATAATGTATGGATAGATACTGTGTGTGCACTAAATGATATTTTCTATTATTTTTTATAATATTTTGGAAATTTTCTCAAACATTTATGTGTTATAGTTCTATCATCCATATAACCTATGCACAAGAGTTTTTATCTTGCATGTGGGCTCCTACAGAACCTGCTAGCTAGATGAGTAATTGACACATGGCCCATCGGACTGAAGCAGCCAGCAACCACAAAGCCATCAGACCCGCAGTGTGTGGGCGGTCTGAACTCTGAAGCCTGCAAACGTGTTAGTTCTATCTAGCCCTTGTTTAGTTCCCAATTCCCCCCCCCCTTCCCCCCAAATTGCACTATGCAACAAGGAGATTCCCCATCACATCAAAATGTCGACAAATGCATGGAGTACTAAATGTAGATGAAATCAAAAACTAATTGCATAGTTTTGTTGTACTTTGCGAGACGAACATTTTGAGTCTAATTAATTATTTTTTGGACAATTTTTTACACTAAAAAACAAAAGCTGCTACAGTGTTTCGGCAGGAACACTGTAGCAGCCAGAGCCGAATCGGCAGCTTTCCGGAACTGAACACGGGCCTAGTAGCCCATTTACTAGCTTTACTGTCATTTTACAATTTTCGGTTGGCATCACCTTGTCTCTTTTATCAGCAGCTTCACCTGAGTGCAAAGGGTTTAGTAGCTAGCATACTTGCTGATCACATTTCCATTGCTCATTTGCTGTCGACAGATTAATTCAGCACTGTGTCCCTACTTGAAGCCGTCATCAAATCCAAGTCGCTGCAGAAGGGAGCAAGCTAAGGGAGATGAAGTTCAGAGTCGTGTGCAGGAAGCTGTATGACTACGTGCGGTACGACCTCAAGGAGATCGCCTTCCCATCGTCGCTGCCAGATCCTCCTCACATCAAGAAGCGGCCCAAGCTCACATGGCATGAACGCTGGTGCATCCTCAAGGAGGCCACCCGGCTGTACGGTGCGTCATGGGTCCGGGACATCGGCCCTGACCTCAGGCCCAATGACTACAAGAAGGCGACCGAGGACGAGGAGGAACAGTCGTCCGATGCCATCCCCAGCTCTGGCAGTGGCAAGAATGGGAAAGCAAGCAGCGAGCCAAGTTTGCTGGAGGACCTCGCTGTCGCCGCCAGGGGCGGCGTGGAGACGCTGAAGCCTGCTCTGCGGCGGATCTACATGGCCCGCGCGTCCACGTACACGGACGCGATGAAGAATTTCGTGGAGACGTACCAGGAGGGGCTCAAGGACCAGCTGCAGGAGAAGGCTGATGGTGGAGAAGGTGGTGGTGGTGGTCGTCAGCAGCAGCAGGAGCAGGGCGATGAGGCATCAAAGCCACCGCCACCATGACATCATGATAGTGTTCTGCAAGTGAGGACATCAAGTACTCACCCAAAGTAGAACAAGATGGTTTGGCTAGCACTGTAGAGAGCAGACCCTGTTGGCACTGCTGTAGGAGTACTCGAGAAGGATCTCCAGTTTTGCCTGATTTAGGTCCCGTTTGGTTTGGATGTTAAAGTTTAATAAACACTGTAGCACTTTCGTCTTATTTGACAAAAAGTTTTTAATCTTGGACTAATTAGGCTTAATAGATTCGTCTCGTAAATTACTCCTAATCTGTGCCGACATGCATACAATTAGTTTACATTTAGTACTTCATGTATTTGAAGGATCATTGATGTGATGTAAGTTAAACTTTAACTTCTCCAAACCAAACAGGGCCTTATTTCTACCAAACGCAATCTGGGTCCTGTCGAACTACTTTATTTGTAGGCTTTGGCTGCTGGTGCTACGGGTGTGTTTAGTTGGTGAAAAGTTGGTAAAAAGTTACTGTAGCATCTTTCGTTTTTATTTGGTAAAATTTCTCTAACCACAGACTAATTAGGCTTAAAAGATTCATCTCGACATTTACAGAGAAACTATGCAATTAGTTATTTTTTTACCTACATTTAATGCTCCATGCATACGTCTAAAGATTTGATGTGATGGGTGGAAGATGAAATATTTGGGGGTATGCATGTGAAGTGAACGGGGCCTATAATGATGTGTGATCCTCGTTGCTCTCCAGCCTGTTCCTACTTGCTGATTGTAATGGCCGTGTTCAGTTCCGAAGTCGGCAGCACCGAGTTGGATCTGCACGCTATCGGAACACTGTAGCGCGTTTTGTTTTTTAGTGCAAAAAATTGTCCAAAAAATGATTAATTAGATTCAAAATGTTCGTCTCACAAAGTACAACAAAACTGTGCTATTAGTTTTTGATTTTATTTACATTTAGTACTCTATGCATTTACCGACATTTTGATGTGATGGGGAATCTCCTTTTTGCATAGTGAAATTTAGGGGGTGGAATTGGGAACTAAACAAGGGCAATGTGTTTTGCTTGCGCTCCCTTTTTTTGTGCCTATCTTCTTCTTTTTTTTTGTCTCAGAAGCTGAAAGGTAAGTTCTATAGGACGGCGATTCGTCCGGCGATGTTATACGGTGCTGAGTGTTAGCCTACAAAAAGGCGACATGTCCAGCAATTGAGTGTAGCAGATATGCGTATGTTGCGTTGGTGTTGTGGGCACACAAGGAGGGATAGAGTCCGGAACGACGATATTCGGGATAGGGTTGGGGTGGCACCAATTGAGGAGAAATTGATTCAACATCGGTTGAGATGGTTTGGACATGTCCAACGGAGGCCTCCTGATACGCCGGTGCGTAGTGGAGTTCTAAAGCGAGCCGATAATGTAAAGAGCGGTAGAGGTCGACCTAAACTAACTTGGGACGAGTCCGTTAAGAGAAATCTTAAGGAGTGGAATATTTCCAAGGATTTAGCTATGGACAGGAGCGCTTGGAGATTGGCAATCAACGTGCCTGAACCGTGACCTCTTTTTGTCTTATGCCCTTTATGTCCCTTTATGTGTCTCCTTGTTTCTCGTCTCTTTTGGGTTTCATCTCTAACCTACCCCAACTTGCTTAGGACAAAAGGCTATGTTGTTGTTGTTGCTGCTGCTGCCTATCTTTGGCGTCTGCCTTGTACACTGGCCACGGTGTTAAGAAGAAAAGAACGTGGTCTGTTTGGATCCTATGGTCTAAAGTTTAATAATTAGCTAAAGTTAAGAATTAAAATTTTAGACCACTTTAGTTCACTTATATGGTCTAAAGTTTTTAAGATTGGCTAAACTTTAGACATGACTTTAGACCTCCTGTTTGGAGCAAGAGATGAAGTGATTTAAAATTTATTGGCTAACCTGAGCCAAAGCTTGCGAGCTTATCAAGCGTGAATAAACTCATGGCCTTGTGTGTATATTAGTATGTACTCTCTCCGGTTCTATAATTCTTGTCGCTTTGGAGCTTGGACAATAATAACACGGTCTCCAGAATCTAGTTTTGACTATGATTTTCCATTATAATGTATACAAATAAATATATAATTTTATTAAAGTGCCTTTTTAAAGATTAATTAACTGATACATGATATCTTAGTGTGTTCATACTAGGTATTTTAAAAGTTATTGATAGTAAGATTCTAAAAGGTTGGCCTCAAACGTACCTTGTCAATGTTAAGTAATTTGGCAATTTTTAAATTAAAATCAAAATATAAATTATGACGATCTCAAATACTAGTATAAGCATAGCTCGTATACTAGCATGATTTAACTGCATAGACAAAAGAACTAGTGTAAGCATAGCTCGTACACTAGTCATCAGATTAAATAGCATGAAGATAAATACTAGTGTAAGCATAGCTCGTAGTCAGATTAAATAGCATAAACAGATACATTGAATCACGGGGTGTATACCTTCCAACTGCAGAGGGAGACGACGTCGCTGGTGATGGAGATGCCACTGGCGATGGTGGCGCGAGGTCGTCGATGAGCGGTCGAGGAAGAGCTTGTAGCAGTTGACGACGGATACGCCGGGACATAGCGCCGCTTGACTTGGATGGAAGACGACCCGTCGTGAAGGTTGGGAGCAGTCGCGCGAAGAGTGCTTTCCAAAAACCTTATCTGTCCTTTCCCGGTGCAAGATCGCAAGGACGAGGGTTCCGAAGACCTGCTCTCCTGGTCGCCGGTGCATGCAGACGGTCGGGATGGCGAAGCGATGGCGGCAGCGTAGCAGAAAGAGGAGGAAATTACTAATTGACTACCTTTGGATTTTCTAAACTAAAACTCCCAATTATAGTTATATATATATATATATATATATATATATATATATATATATATATATATATATATATATATATGTGTGTGTGTGTGTGTGGAGGAGACCCCCTTACCTCCACATCAACTAGCAATATGGTATTAATTGATGTTGCGTCTTTCACATCTATTCATGGGCTTAAACATTAAAGCCCAATAAAGAACACATGTATTAGGCCTTTGAAATTTATTAGAATTTCTGTAAATAAATTTAGGAGAACTATCCATATAAATTCTAACAGTAAAAAACGACAAGAATAATGGAACTGGAGGAAGCATCCACATTTTCCTTTCCAAATGATACGCAGCTATTGTTAATGAATTGATACGCAATTGTGTTGACACGAGGAAAATGAAAATGGTGGATCTGGAGCAAGAATTTGCTGCTGGTGTATTATCTGCTCTACTCTGACTGCCATCGTTGTAGCTATTAGGGCCTCTCCAACAATCTAGCCAGCTACTAGCTATTTGATGCCAACTCATCCACGCCGGTCCCACATGTAAGAAATTTTTAATTCCTATCTTCTCTCTCCTCTAATACGTTAATCCACGCTGCAAAGGAGAGAAGAGCGGCTTCAGCCAACCACCGTGCTTACATTCTTGGGTAGCGTGCTCCTAGCAACGAAAGAAGTGCTATAAACTTATCAGCCTGGCTTATCAACTATGATACAGTGCTTTTCTCTCATAACAAAATAGCATTACCCGACTTATCAGCCGCAGAAACCATCAGCCGAACATTATTTTTGCGCTCTCTCTCCTCTCCACGTCACTCCAAACCAGATTCTGAACCTGGTCAGCTGGCTACGTCGCTAGCTATTGGGGACGCCCTTAGTGGCCGTGTGCTACGTCATGTTCATGTAGGCACCGTTCGGTTGTGCTGATAAGCTAGTTGAAAAACACTATTGACTGATTTGGTGTGAGAGAAAAATATTATTCCGACTGAAAAAATAAGTTGAAAAGTACGGATTATAAGCCGAATGACCAGAGCTGCAGTTTCGCTTGTTGGTGCACGGCTGGGCAGTTCCCATTCCAAAGCAACCAATGACATCGATAATCCTGTGATGTTGCTGGACTGCTTGATGCTTGGGTTTGTCCCTCACAGATTCACACTTGCTGCAGCCAATGGTTCTGTTCGGCTGCACTTCACAGCAGCGCTGCCACGGCTGCAGCTGCGGATACGCCGGGACATAGCGCCGCTTGACTTGGATGGAAGACGACCCGTCGTGAAGGTTGGGAGCAGTCGCGCGAAGAGTGCTTTCCAAAAACCTTATCTGTCCTTTCCCGGTGCAAGATCGCAAGGACGAGGGTTCCGAAGACCTGCTCTCCTGGTCGCCGGTGCATGCAGACGGTCGGGATGGCGAAGCGATGGCGGCAGCGTAGCAGAAAGAGGAGGAAATTACTAATTGACTACCTTTGGATTTTCTAAACTGAAACTCCCAATTATAGTTTTTTTGTGCCTTATATATATATATATATATATATATATATATATATATATATATATATATATATATATATATATATATATATATATATATATATATATATATATATATATATATATATATATATATATATATGTGGAGGAGACCCCCTTACCTTCACATCAACTAGCAATATGGTATTAATTGATGTTGCGTCTTTCACATCTATTCATGGGCTTAAACATTAAAGCCCAATAAAGAACACATGTATTAGGCCTTTGAAATTTATTAGAATTTCTGTAAATAAATTTAGGAGAACTATCCATATAAATTCTAACAGTAAAAAACGACAAGAATAATGGAACTGGAGGAAGCATCCACATTTTCCTTTCCAAATGATACGCAGCTATTGTTAATGAATTGATACGCAATTGTGTTGACACGAGGAAAATGAAAATGGTGGATCTGGAGCAAGAATTTGCTGCTGGTGTATTATCTGCTCTACTCTGACTGCCATCGTTGTAGCTATTAGGGCCTCTCCAACAATCTAGCCAGCTACTAGCTATTTGATGCCAACTCATCCACGCCGGTCCCACATGTAAGAAATTTTTAATTCCTATCTTCTCTCTCCTCTAATACGTTAATCCACGCTGCAAAGGAGAGAAGAGCGGCTTCAGCCAACCACCGTGCTTACATTCTTGGGTAGCGTGCTCCTAGCAACGAAAGAAGTGCTATAAACTTATCAGCCTGGCTTATCAACTATGATACAGTGCTTTTCTCTCATAACAAAATAGCATTACCCGACTTATCAGCCGCAGAAACCATCAGCCGAACATTATTTTTGCGCTCTCTCTCCTCTCCACGTCACTCCAAACCAGATTCCGAACCTGGTCAGCTGGCTACGTCGCTGGCTATTGGGGACGCCCTTAGTGGCCGTGTGCTACGTCATGTTCATGTAGGCCCCGTTCGGTTGTGCTGATAAGCTAGTTGAAAAACACTATTGACTGATTTGGTGTGAGAGAAAAATATTGTTCCGACTGAAAAAATAAGTTGAAAAGTACGGATTATAAGCCGAATGACCAGAGCTGCAGTCTCGCTTGTTGGTGCACGGCTGGGCAGTTCCCATTCCAAAGCAACCAATGACATCGATAATCCTGTGATGTTGCTGGACTGCTTGATGCTTGGGTTTGTCCATCACAGATTCACACTTGGCTGCAGCCAATGGTTCTGTTCGGCTGCACTTCACAGCAGCGCTGCCACGGCTGCAGCTGCGGCCGTTGGCACGACCAGAATACTGTGGCATGGCTGTCTAGCCGCGTTGGAATCAGCAGCGAACAGACAAAATTATTTTGGCCGTCCAAGAAATTTGTTTTATTTCTGATCGGTGGTCTGGTCGGTGCAGGAAGCTCTCGATAGATCTAGCAAACATTCTGACGCTTGGGTCATTATCTCTGAGAAAGTAACCTTTTTCGATAGATCTAGCATACATTCTGATGCTTGGGACATTAACTCTGAGAAAGTAACCTTTTTTTTCTTTTTCCTTCCGTAAAGCCAGTTTGGTTTCCAAGAGTGGAAAGATTAAGGTCTTGTGCACTTATCTTATAAACCGTATTTTTTTAATAAACAAACAGTCTTTCTCTCACAACAAATCAACAAACAGTACTTTCAGTCACGACTTATCAGACAAGTGAATAGAGCTAGCTCTGAGAAAGAATCACAGTAAACGCAAAGACGGGCCCGTCAATTATTCTAGCCGGCCACGGGCCACATTTACACGAGCGACGAAACTCGTCTCCATCGATCGTTTTCGTCAGCTGGTCGCTGGTCGGTGCATCAAACTATATATGTATATATAGATATATAAGATTCCACTCGACATCCGTACACCTGGGATGTCACAACACCTGAGAAAGTAGCCAGACTTTTTCGTAAAGCCTGAGTTTGGTCTTCTCAAATTTGTCAAAATATCAATCACTATGGATTTACCAGTGTTGTAGCTTGACGAGAGGTCGAGGTGTGATGTGGTACTACCGTACTAGATGTGTGTCGTGTCAGCACTCGGCAGGTGCGATGATGGATGTGAACTTGTGATCCTCCGGTTTGGTGCATCATCATATGCTAACTTTGCTTAAGGGCCTGTTTAGATACCCAAAATGAGCCAAAAAAAATTTGCATAGTAACTGTCACATCAAATCTTTGGACGTATGCATGGAGCATCAAATGTAGGTAAAAAAATAATTAATTGCACAGTTTGTCTGTAAATGTCAAGATGAATCTTTTGAGCCTAGTTAGTCCATGGTTAGAAAATTTTTGCCAAATAACAATAAAAAGTGCTACAGGAACTTTTCCCCAAAAATTTTCGCATCTAAACACACCCTAAATGTTTCCCGACCGTAATGTCATGTGGGCCATGCATGGGGCCCACCAGGAAGAAGCCAATGCTGCCTACAGTAACTATAGTACGAGGCCCAAAGAGCCCACATGAGGCGGCAGCCCAGTGGCACACTAATGGGTGGGCTGGGGGGAGGGGCATGCTTGTACGCTGCAGGCTGCAGCATACTAGGCAGTCCAAGGATAGCAAGAGGAAAAGGAAGGTTAGTCGTGTATATACAATGCAAATCCTGAATCAGATCACAAGTATTTCATTAAGGATCTCAAAATCACATTATGCATGCATGAATATATATCATGCATGAACGTCCACTGATTCATAAGTTACGAATTCTACTTATATTACTATGGAAACTTAAAATATATATATACTGTGCTTTACTACTGTTTTGGCCTGATCTTACGACGATTAATTCTAAGTAAGTATATACGCGCGCGCGCGCGTGTGTGTGTATATATATATATATATATATATATATATATATATATATATATATATATATATATATATATATATATATATATATATATATATATATATATATATATATATATATATATATATAAGATTCTGAAAACAACCTTGTGGTGACAAAAGGAAGGTCATCTCGCGAGAGAAACCATTCATGGACCGGCCCGACCCATGTTTGCGTGTCATGTCCAACTAAAGCTTCCATCTAAAGTAAAAAACACGTGATCCATGAACTTGAAAGCATCATCTCGAAGCCTGCTTGCTATTATTCTAGCAGCTTATTATTCCCCGCCGAGCACACTAATCTATATACCAACTAATGGCCACTAGCTACACCTGCTAATTATATAGGGCCGGGACTCCTTCAGTTTTTCTGCACACCGTGTGTACTTTGCTTCGCACCTTACCTAGGAGCAGCATCAGAGGTGTGGCTGTCACTAACAACGTAACAACTAGCTACTCTCTCGATCATGGAAATGGCGGTTGTCTTTTAAAAGGCTCAGTTCTTAGCTTTGGTTATTTGAATTTGTGCTTTGTGCTCAAAAAATGTTTGGCTTTTTGCTAGTTTTTGTTTTTCCGAAACTTTTAATTCTGTTTGATTGAGTGCACACTCGTGCAGACATCGGAATAAAGAATATTCTTTTCTCTAAAAAAAACTACATTCTTGATTCCTAATTGAGTAATTGCAAACTATTTTAGTTTGATCAAGTTTATATATAAACATATTAGCATCTACAATATGGAATAAATACACTATCAAAATATATTTTACGGGCATCTAACCAATCTTGTTTAATATATTATAAAAGCTTGTGCATTCTCCTAGAAACAAACTCGGTTAAAACTATAGAAGTTTGATTAGAACAAAACAAATACAACATACAATTTGTAACGGGTGAAAAGTACTACCTTACACACTACACCACACACACAGTGTGCAGATTAATAAGAGGTTGCCGAGCAAGCTAGCTAGGCAGCAAGCGGGAAGTGTGTGGCTCCCTTTTGCTTTCCTCTAGTGTAGCTAGGGGACCAGAGAAGCAACGCAAACACAAGCAACAGCAGTCCAATCGATACATAGATAGATATAGATGGATTCACTGGTGATCGCTACTATAATAATGTAAATGAATTTTGAAAATGTTTGAATGATTCACTGGTGCCTCTATGTAATTAGTAATCAGAATTTTTTTCTCGAATACACAAAAGATTTGCGCATCATTGTAATTAAGAAGAAAAGTTTAATCATACAAACGATGCGCTTCTGACGAGCGCCCTCGGAGGTCTTACAGCCGTAGACTGGACCGTCCTAACAAACAAATCCAAGCTTCGATATTACATAAAAGGTCTACAACTGAGCTAAGCAGTGCTACAACCTACAAAGCTGGGCTTCTCCGCTAGCTGCGCGATCCTACTCTAGCGTCCGAGAAGAATACGTTGGTTTTTCTACCAGCCATGTTGTTGGTCGCTGGGAATAACTTGTCCAGAGCTTCAATTTGGCTCGACGTCAAGTTGTGCATCACTATTGCGGGGTTAATCAGTAATCAGAATTTTGAATGTTCGAAAATGTAAATGATGTTGTAAACTCCTAAATTGGGATGGGCCCTGAGGGTCTAGATCAATGAATAAAAGTAATCAGGTGGGGAGTCTTTTTCCCCCACCTTGACACTAAAAACAAAAAAAAAACTGGTGATCGCTACTATACCTCGTGCCAATGCAATTCACTGATGATGATATATATAATACTCCATCTTTTCACAAAAACATGCAATTCTCGCTTTTCAAGGCGTCAAACATTTTGAACTTAGACTAAATTTATATAAAAAATACTAATATTTATAATACAAAATAAGTATTATTAGATTAGTTATAGAATACTTTTTTATAATAAATTTATTTAGAGATATAAATGTTAATACTATTTACTATAAATTTGGTCAAATTTGAATCAGTTTGACTGACACGTATCCCATAATTATATCTTTTGTTGGAGGGAGACAGTGGCGGATCCAGGACAAAATCCTAGGGGGGTTGAACTTTATAGCTCTCGACCTTCGTCTTTAACCTCTGTCTAGTATTCAACATCTCCTTCCTAAATTCTAATGGCAGAACTTTCATGGGGCTCAGGGGGCTGGTTTCTTCTTCTTCCTCTCTTTCTTTCTATTTTTCTTCTTTCCTCCACCACTTCTTCTCCCTCACCCTCCCCATTTTCCATTGATGCATCAGCTGTAGGGGGGGCTGGAGCCCCGCCAGCCCCCTGTAGATCCGCGCCCTTGGAGGGAGGGAGTATGTCACTACACACCTTTCTTTACCTTTGAAGCAATCATCTCTCCATCTCGCTTTTCAATGATGCACAACATATCAAACTGCAGGTACGATGTTCAGCTGTGATTTAAAGCAGGACATATATATGATGGTGGATCCATCAGTAGCATGAATGTCCACACACATGAACATGACGATGGTTCCTATATGCACGCCTGTCTGTGCCTACTACGTACCAGAACAACTGTTTTTGTGCGCCCTCTCAAGATAGCACCATGCATGTGCTACCTTGGGTTAAATAGCAAATTGACATTTTAAGCTCTGTTAGTTGGACTCTGTCGTCGGACAAAATAGTTCAGCGGCATTAATTATTATTTTATATCATAGAAAATAGTTCACTTCACCTCACATGCACATATTGCAGGGCGATTGTGATGCCTACTGACACCACCCACTCTTGTGGGGTTAATCACATTGCATATGTGCTGGGGTCCATACCTTCGGGAAGAGGCATTCCTCCTTGCGCATCCTCCGGGGTCCTTGAGTTTTTCTGCAAAGGCACGCTACTCTTTGTCGCCTTTTGGACAGGTCACCGAAAGGCGGGGTTGCTCGGAATAGTTGCCTATATACTCCATTCATCCTTGAATATAAGACATGCACGTATTTTAAAATTCAAACTTTGTTATCTTTGACTAACAATTAGCCTAATTATATACAAAAGTAGTTATATTAAATTTGTATTCAAAAATACTTTCTATCGATGAAACTTTTGTTTCTATAAATTAAATATCAAAAGAGAAATTATAGGTTAAAATATGTTCTTGAAGACCGCAACAAGTCAAATTGCGCCTTATATTCGGTGACGGAGGGAATATATGGGAAATAACCAAATGTCTATATATATGGGAGATGGTTAGTTGTGGAGAACACAACTTGGGTATTAGGCTTTCATTTGTGTGGTTGAGAGTTTTGGTTAGGGTTAAAGAGAGGGAGAAAGGGGAGGCTCTTTGATTTAAGCTTTTTGCCATCTAAAGTTTTGGTTTGCTAGGACTCGTTGTATCCCAACAAATCTGATCAAATATTCAATTTCGTACTCCAATATCTCTATCTCCCTTGAGTCTTGAGAGTTTTTTTCCTTTTTAGGATTTTAAGGTATTTTATGGTGATCTTTCGTTCTTAATGTTTGGCTATGATTTGGGTCGGATTTTTGGGTAAATCGGCGCTATTACATGGGTGAACAATCCTAGGGAGTTTTCCCACCAAATCATGTCTTGAGCTCAAAAAATTTTAAGTTTCTCTCAAATTCCTCATTTTCTTAGGTTTTCCCAAATTTCATGAAATGGGTGAAAAATATCAATCTTCTTAGCAAGATCTATTGGGAACAACTTCTTTAGAGGTTAGGGAATGTGTGTGCAAAAATTTCATGATTTTCTGAAGTTCATTTTATCGAGTTTGGGTTTTCTTTCTTGTTTCAGAGCGTGTTTTCTAGGTAGCCCGGAACTTCTGGACCTAACTTCACTTGAGTCGAACTTTCAGACTTGAGAAACTTCCTCAACATTTATCGATAACTTCCGGGTTTGAACCAAACTTTTGAGCCTTTGTCGAGTACATTCAAACTTTGACCCTTAAGTCTTGTTTTTAACTCATTCTTACTTCTGATTTGTCTTTGAACTTTCCTAAGGTTAAATAGTCACGTTATGGTGTTATAATTGCTTTTGGCAAAAATTGGGATATAGGCCAAAATTCCTTCATTCATTTGAGACTTTTTTTGCTCTCATTCACCCTCCTTTGGTTGCCTATATGTTCCTTGTTCTATGCATGCAAGAAAAGAACATAGCATGAAGATCTGGCAAGAAATGAGGCAAAACCCAACCAAAATAAAGTTAAAATACCAACATCGGATGATGTGGTGATCTTGAGATTGGTTTCACTGAATTATTCTATAGACTATAGTGTTGCTAAAACAGTGAAGGATAAAGGATTTTTACATAACCAAATGATCAAGTGGTCAAGAATTGTGTGCACCAAGTTATTGAGTGCAACAATGAAGGAGAGTCTAGCTACACCAAAAAGTTCGATGAGTTAAATATTGATCTGAATGGAGCATTATATAGTGCTTGTTAGAGGAGAAGAAGGAACATGAGCATCAGATGGTCCATTGGTTCAGAATATGCAAAGATCAGAGTATTAAGTGGAGGATTAGGTGGATATGTTGTTCATGATGGACTTCAGGAAATACACACAAGATAATCCAATGGCGTCACTAGAGCATTGACTAGAGTATTCAATAGTACTCCAATGTCTAGTTGTAATGATCGGCTAACAAGGCATTGGAATGTATGCATCAGGTGATCTAATGGTACCCAGAGTTGCATACCAAATCATCTTATTAGTGTAATTTTGATCAAACCATTAGGAAATGTCTAGTTTGTTGTGTTGGGGTATTTACACCTTATCTACCAGTTGTTTGTGGGTGGCTAGAGACTAGAGGAAGCACTAGACACTTGAGAAAAGGTTTCCAAACCATTATTGAGATAAAGTTCATCATCTGAGTGATTAGCACATTTGCGAGGATATATTAGAGAGAGATCAAGCTAGTTTGAGCTATTGAGAAAGCAAGGGATGATTACAATTTGAAATCATGGCTACAAGAACTTTATGGTCTTATGTGGCTCACCAACAACATCAAGGATCCTCCGACTTGATGTGGGTGGCTTCGGTAAGCTTGCATGAGAGATGAGGAGACCACCTCATTGCAATATAAGCTCCATAGTGGATGGTGCCAAGGTGACCACGAGAGTTGGGTGAGTTGATGCAAGTCTAAGTGGATTGAGCACAATTCTAGCTTAATATGGGATTTTGTAATGAGCTCGAGACATTGACTAGGGGAGGCTCATAGTGACCAAAGACAAAATTATTTGTGGAGACTATTGTGAACTAGGGTGACATTTTGTTCATTGATACCACATGTCTGATAGTTTTCTTGACTTTCACCTCTTTACTTATCGCATTTACTATTCCGCATTATTCCATGCTTTGAGTATTTTACATCCTATATTAGATCATAGGTTAGACTTAGGATTTGCTCTAGGTTGCTAAACTCTTTTGGTTGGATAAGTGTATAATCACTAGAAAAACAAAGGTGCGCATCCATATATATAGTTTATTGTTCTTGTTTATCTAGTGTAGATTTTATTTGGGCTAAGGTTTTAGGTGACCCAATTGACCTCTCCCCCTCTTGGGTCACAGTCATGTGATTTGGTAGCACCCTGACAAGTCACGTACACAAGGAGCACTTTTAAGCACTAAGCACAGGTGTGCAAGTAACCATCAGACTCAAGCTTTGTGCTCGGTCTATGCTTGCCATCTGTAATCTAAAGGGTGGATTCTAAGTTCTTAGTTTGGTTTGAACCATGACAATACCATTGTTGGCGTGTGTGCTTTATACGGTATCATTGGGTGCAATACTTATCAAATAATGAGTCTTTATGTGATTGAGGTGCAGATTTAAACATGCACTGTCCATAAATGATTCATCTCATCATATAACATGTCCTTATGGATATTGTTAGGTGTTGTTGTCTGTTGTGATGTCTACCGAGCCCATGGGCTCGGTAGACTTGACGCGATGGAGCTTTTGGTCTGCTAGACCAGGTTCACAATGGAAGGAACCAAGCAGGGCAAAGAACAGGTACACTAGGCATATTACTCATGTGGAACATTTCAAGAAAAAAAATATTAACCATCAATAATGTCATTCCTAGAATTAAGATACTAGGTGGCAATATTACTACAAGGATTAATAGCATTTAAACAGGGGTAGACATGAAAAAATAAAGGCAAAAGGTGCATTGGAGTTGTCATGTACTTATCAGGTACCAACCCCATTTCAAACTGTAGGTCGTTTTGGTTTTTTAGGTAAATAAATTTTGTTATGCACCTAGATATACATTGTGTGTAGATAAAAAACAAAACGACCTACAATTTGTAATAAATGGAGTATATACTATGTCTGTCTCAAAAACATGTTGTTTTAGTTTTGTTCAAAATCAAAATATCTTAAGTTTATCTAGTTTTACAAAAGACCATATATTAATATTTCTATTATCAAATAAGTATTATTATAACATATTTTAGTAGTATATCTATCTGATGTCCTAAATGTTTATATTCTCTGTAAATTGGTTTGACTTCGAACAAAACTAATTAAAACACTAAGTTTTTGGAGACATAGGTAGTATTTTAGGAGAAGACTATTGTAACACCCTGAAAATTTGCATTTTTATAAATTAGCTAAGATGATTTAAATAAGTATTTTTGTGGACATTTGGACCTAGGGAAATAATAATTTTTATGAAAATAAAAGCAAATATAAGGATAGATACATGTTGTTGCATTCATGCTGCTGCACTCTTATTTTTGTGATGTCTGGTTTTGACAAAATCTAAAAATGATTTCAAAATTCAATTTGAAAATGCTTTGAAAATTCTAGAAAAATAAAAAAGGATTTCTTCTTTTCCCTTCCTCCCTTCCTCACTTTCGGCTGCTAGCCTAATTCCTGCCGGCCCGTGCGCCCTTCCTTTCTTCCCCTCCTCTCTTTTCTCTTCTTGGGCCAGCCCAGCTCGAGTGGGCAACCGCTGCCTCCTCCCCCCTTCTTCTCTCTGACGCTGGCAGCCCCGGCCTGCCTATCGGCGCTACCATCCACCTCTTGCCGCTCCTGCGTTGCGCGCGGTCAAGTGGAACCACCACTGCCCCACGCCCACCCCCACGTGGTGGGAGCATCTGTGCCCAGCCTCGATAAAAGGGGAGGCCAAACCCGTCGCCGTCCTCCCCTCGCTCCAGTTTTTCCCTCGCTCGACTCGAGCTTGCAGAAACTGCAGCGCAAGCCGCCCACCGCAGTCGTGGTCGCCATTCGTCACCCCTTCATCGACCCGAGTAGGTTGCCACACGTCTCCACGCAATAGAGAACCTCCTCGCTCTGTTTTCCCCTTTCTTCCTCACTCTCTCTTGCTCATAAATCGGTGCCGAACTACTGCAAGGAGTTGACGCATGCCCCAGCAAGCCATTCACCGTTCTCGTGCCCTCTTCATCCAAATTGAGGCCCTTGGTGAGCTTGACTTCATCTCTTCTCTCTCTGTGTGCATTCGATTCGTCAAATCATGGGCCGTAGGCCCTGTTTGCATGCTCGCCGGTGAGCTCTTGCCGCCAGCCAGGGCCACCACCGTGCCGGCCGTGTTCCCCGACCCCGCTAATGGCCTAGGCGAGGTCGTCTAGCCCTCCTCCCTCTCGTGGTGCTTTCGGTTCATCGAATCGGGGCCCATAGGCCTCGTTTCCCACACGTCGGCGAGCTTCTCGCTGCCGTCCATGGCTCAACCACGCTGGAGTTACTGTTCCAGTGATGGCAGCTCTCTCTCTCCCTCCTAACCATTCTCAACCGTCCATCGCTCAATCAACGCTCTAGATTAGAAGATACCCCTTCGTGAGTCATTTTGCTAAAGAGCCCCTCGGCTTTTGGCAAATTACACCCACAGTCCTTGGCCGATTCAAAATCTAGATTTTCTTTTATTTATTTTAATTCATTTAAACTTCACAATATTTAGAGAATTGCCACTACACTGTTTTGCTCATAAAAACTCCGTTTTAGCTCTGATTTGACCCGTTCAACTTGCATTAGGTTCGCAATTTCATAACCTACGCGTTAATGCTACTGTTAGACCCGTTAGCAACTTTTAAATTTCTTGATTAGGGTGTAAGGTTCTAAATGGCTAGAGGGAGGTGAATAGCCTTCTCAAAAAAAACTTCAAACTTTACTCAATAATAAAGTTAGTACAAAAGATGGTGAAGCTAATTCTAGCACTAGCTCAACTACACTATACAAGCCACCTAAATAATTCTAGTAGATAAGAAAGTTATAATCTCTTATCCATACCAACAAGGCTAAGTCACTACTTACTCTACTCCTTGGTGAAAGAGAAACCCTACACAAATTAGGAGCTAGAATCTACAAGAGAAAACAAGCTAAGCACTAGCAAGATAGACAAGTAAGTAAAGGAGTGAGCATGTATTGTTATACCGACGTTGATGAGTAGAGATATTTCTAATGAACCAATCAATCAATGCAATCACAATCACAAGATGAAATTCTCGGCAAAGAGATGACACAAGATTTTTTACCAAGGTTCACTTGCTTCCCGGCAAGCTAGTCCTCATTGTGGCGATACACCCACTTGATGGATCATGAGCTAATTGACTATCAAGAGTAAAACCCTCAGCGGGTGCCGCACATCCACTCACAAGATGGGGATGCTCCAAGCCATGAGCTCTACTAGAGTAGCCAATTCGCGAACTCCCACGGAAAAGGCTCAAGAACCCTCACAATCACTTGGTGAGGCTCGAAACAATCTCCAATGACGAGCTCAACACCACCGCTGCTCCAAGCCATCTAGGATGTCGGGAAACACCCAAGAGTAACAAGAAATCCGTAGCCAACCCAAGAATCAAGTGCCACTAGATGCAAATCATTAAGCAATGCACTTGAATCTCACTCAATCTCACTAGAGTATGCAACCAAGCAAGGAGATGAGTGAAGGGGAAGTTCTCTAGCTCAAAGTATGTCTCAAGTGTTCAAAGAGTCAAGAGAGAGCCCCCAAACCTAGCCAAGCAACTATTTATAAGCATCCCTAAAGAATAGAGCCGTTAGGCTCGAGATGCCGCTCTGTGCGCGTTGACCGGACAAGCTGGTCTGATCGACCGGATGCGGCCAGCGTCCGGTCGCATCAGCGTGACTCCGTCGATGCTTGCCATGTGGCCCTTTTTTAATCTCCCTCGTTAGATTTCCAACGGTCACAAAACGTTACGCTCTCAGGTAAAGTGTGACCGGGCGTGCTTCACACCACGACTGGACGCGATAGTGCCAGCGTCCAGTCGCTATCCAAAGAGGTTCTAGAGAGCGACATTATCGACCGGACGCGTCCGATCATGACTGACCGGACGCGCACCGCGTCCGATCAAACTTCCCTCCGCGCTGCTCTCCTGGGTGCGTGACCGGACGTGCTGGTCCCGCGAGTGATCGGACGCTCCGGTTACAAACCCTCGCACTTCTCCCCACGTGTCTGACGGTTGAACTAACCGGACGCGCTAGCCGCGTCCGATCCTGAGTCCGGTCACGCGTCCGGTCACCCAGTGACTTCCTTTCTCCTCCGTTTCTTTGCCTCCGGTGTAGTGGAAAATAGACGTTTCACTTCCACAAACGCGCTGAATCCTGCCTCGCAAGCTCGGCGAGAGGGAGAGAGGAACCCAAATGTCACACCCATTTATCGACCAAATGGAATGCATACCCTTATGTGCGCCCAGAGATCAATCACACATAAGTTCACAAATTATAACAGAAGTATCATCACAAATGTTATTACATCACGATATTTAAACACATAGTCTTAACACAAATGTAGCGGAAGTATAAATAGAAATCTCTCGTGGTAGCTCTAGTCACAGGTACATTGACTGGTTGACAGCAAGACTAGTAATCTTCAGGGAAGTAGGCGTAGTAGTCACTATTACCTCCATCTGTTACCCATCCGGGATTTTTATCCAAGTAAGAGAAATAAACAAGCGTAAGTACATCTCGTACTCAACAAGTGTAACATGGGGTTCATGAGGCTCAAAAAGGCATATTCATTGGTTTATCAGCATGTAGCTTTTAGTTAACATGATTTTAGCATAACAATAGCATCAAAATGTCTCAATATAAACATTAAACATATGATCCATGTGAAATGATTAATGAATAGCAAAAACATAATCATAAACAATTATTCAACTATTCCATAAGGGTCCAAGGCCACTCGTGACCGTGAGCACGGCTGTTATAACAGTTTTACACTCTGCAGAGGTTGTACACTTTCACTGTGAGTCGTGTTACCCAAATGCCTGGGTTAATTACTCCCAAAACACTACCAAGGTGAGCAGGCAGGGTAAACACTATGAAGTCTTTCGAAGGTCCGTCTAACAAGTTAGGGCCATTAGATTTCACTCGGCAAATAGATGTAGAGCCCCCCTTCCTGATGGCACAATAACACGCAGCCTATACACATGAGGACAGAGGCCGCACTATACCCGATTCGTCAAGCCATTCTTACGCCATAAAGGATTACCTCTAACAAGCTAGAAAAGGTCCTTCTATATGACTAAAGCCAGAGCCATATAGCCCCCACAGTTGTACTGTAAATCCCGGATTGTCGCTTATAGATGAGTCCTTATGGAGAGTAACAAGAGCACCAAAGTAACCCCATGCTCTAGTACCCTTAAACAGTAATAAAATCATCTTTTAATGTTTATTGCATATTCCATTAGTCAAATTACATGATCATAGTTCATGTTGAGCACTAGCAATACTAATCCATGCAATATAATAGGTATCAAGGAATAAGATCAATACTAAGTCATCCTTATCAAGGAATATATGCATAATGATATTATTTGCTTATTGTGAATAGGACAACAAGGAAATCCCATGTTATACTTGCCTTGCTCAAACTGATCCTGAAGATCTTGCTCGTAGTAAAGCTCTTGATCTCCAACGAATTTCTCACCGTCTATACTCGATCAACCAATATCAACAACACACATCCAGAGGCAATCATGCATAGACAAACAAGACTATAATTAGAACAATACACCAACAGTAAGAAAATAAAATAAAAAGTCTTTAAAATGAATCTACAACTTGCTAGGATCACACAGACGCGAAGATCACGAAAATCGGAGCTAAAACGACAAAGTTATGAATTTCCAAAGATTTCCTATAGAAAAATAAATACTTTAATAAAAACTCGAAAATAAATTAATCCAAACCTACTGTACAGTTGTATAATTACATAGAACTCGCAAATAAGAATCTAACGCAATTTGAATGGACCAAATCGGAGTTAAAACGAAGATTCTACAACTAAAACAATCTGAATGGCAAAACTGTAAATATCAGAAAGCGTATTTTTCATTTACCGAAACGAAATACGTTTTCAACCGATCAAAGCGTACTCTGAGCTTTACGTTTTAGGACTGTGGGTTACAATACGCAAAAGCACAGGGACTCTTTAACAAAAAGTACAGCCGAAAGGGTATCAACTATTCTCAGCCGTTGGATTTAAAATGAATGGCCTAGATCTAATCGGGGGGAGGGAGAGAGAGAACGGCCGGCGGCTACAGGAGCCCGACGGCGGCGCCATGGCCGGACTTGGCCCGAGCTCGCCGGAACTCGATGAAACAGCCTTACCGACCACCGTTCGACAAACTGGAGACACCGGAAGAAAGAGCGGCCCACGGCGATCTTACCTCACACAAAAGGAAGACCGGAGGACGGGTTGAGGAGGGTGTTTGGCTCGGGATGGCGGTGGTAGAGCTCATGCTCACGGTGGCAACACCCCCGAGGCCTACAACTGCTTCAATCGGCCGAGATGGGATCGACGAGGGTACGGCTCGGCTTTTATAGCCCGTAGGCATCACCGGTTATGGAAAGGAGGGGGATTTGGAGACGGATTCGAATCATCGAATTGGGTAGAAAGAGGAAGACGGCGTTCGTCGATGGAAAGCGCCGGAGGAAGGAGAAGGAAAGGGGAAGCGGTCACTGATAGACGGGTCCCACATGTCAGCGACTCAGAAGAAAACGGGGCGGCGGCTGGCTTGGCAGGCCGCGGCTGGTTGCTGGGCTCGGCCCGCGAAGGAGAAGGATGCGGGCGCGGGAGGAAACAACGGCCGCATGCTGAGCAGGCCGAGGCGGCGGGCTGCGGCTGAGTTGGGCCAAAAACCGAATGAAGATGAATTTCTTTTTTTTTCTTTTTTCTAATTTTTCAAAGCAAATTTTCAAATGATTTTCAAATCAAATTTGAATTTGATTGAAACCACACAATACAAAACTTCAAATGCAGCAGCATGAATGCACAAACATGTTTCTACCCTTATATTTAATTTTAAATTTATAAAAATTATTCTTATTCTAAATTTGCATGCCTCACAAAAATAAATATAAAAAAATCATATTTTTCCTATTTTTCTTCTTTTCAAATTTTTAGGGTGTTACAATTCTACCCCCCTTAAGATGAATCTCGTCCCGAGATTCGACCGATGCTTACTCAAACAGTTGCGGGTAGGTTTTTCTCAAATCCTCTTCTCGTTCCCAAGTAGCCTCTTCTGCTGTGTACCGATTCCATTGTACTTTACACATTTTGATTGTTCTACTTCTTGTGACTCTGTCCGCAGTCTCTAAAATTTTAACCGGAAACTCTTCATATGTAAGATCCTCCTTAACAGTGAGTTCCTCTAATGGAATCTGCTCCTCTGGTACTCGTAAACATTTCTTCAATTGAGACACATGGAACACATCATGTACACCTGCCAAACTTTCAGGTAATTCCAACTGATATGCCACTTTACCACGTCTCTCTATAATCTTGAAAGGTCCAATATATCTTGGTGCCAATTTACCCTTCATGTTGAACCTCTTCACACTCCTCATGGGTGACACTTTCAAGTATACATAATCCCCTACCTCAAAGGTCAACTCCCTTCTACGAGTATCAGCATAGCTTTTCTGTCTGGACTGTGCTATTTTTAGATTATCTCTAATCATTCTCACTTTCTTTTCAGCATCCTTTAATACATCAGGCCCATACACTTGACTCTCTCCTGTCTGATTCCAGAACAACGGGGTCCTACATTTTCGTCCATACAGAGCCTCAAACGGTGCCATTTGAAGACTCTTTTGATAACTATTGTTATAAGAGAACTCTGCGTAAGGCAAACTCTTATCCCAGCTAGTACCATATTGTAAAGCACAAGCTCTCAACATATCTTCCAATATCTGATTAATTCTCTCCGTTTGACCATCTGTCTGAGGATGATAAGCTGTACTAAAATTTAGTTTGGTCCCCAATGATTCATGTATCTTTTGCCAATAATGAGATGTAAACTGAGTACCTCGATCAGACACAATCTTCTTAGGTACTCCATGTAGACTCACTATTCTTTCCATATACAACTCTGCCAACTTCGCACTGCTATATGTAGTCTTCACAGGCAGAAAATGAGCAACCTTAGTCAGACGATCCACTAACACCCAAATTGAATCATATCCTCTTTGAGTCCGTGGCAACCCAACTATAAAATCCATACCAACCTCTTCCCATTTTCACTCGGGTATCTGCATAGGCTGTAACAATCCTGCAGGTCTCTGATGTTCTGCTTTCACCCTTTGACAAGTGTCACACAAAGCAACATACTCAGCAACATCTCTCTTTAAACCGTACCACCAATATTTCTCTTTCAGATCCAAGTACATCTTAGTACTCCCCGGATGTATGGAATAAGCTGACTCATGAGCTTCACGCAGAATTGTCATTCTGATATCCTTATCTTCGGGCACACACAACCTTTTTCCAAACCATAACGTACCATTATCATCCTTACGGAATCCTGGAGATTTACCTTTCGCTATATTTTCAGCTATCTCTCTCAACTTTTCATCCTTCTGCTGACCTTTACGGATCTCTTGCTCTAGAGTAGGCTCTAATACTAATTCCACTGCGTTGGTAGTAAATCCTAAGTTCAAATGCTTGCACTCGGCACACAATTCCTTTGGCATAGGCATTACTTGTACTTCATTTGCATAACTTTTCCTACTAAGAGCATCAGCAACAACGTTGGCCTTTCCTGGATGATAATGCACCTCTAGATCATAGTCTTTTATCAACTCCAACCATCTACGCTGCCTCAAGTTCAGATCCGTTTGAGTGAAGATATACCTTAGACTCTTGTGATCAGTGTATATATCACTCTTGTGTCCAATCAAATAATGTCTCCATATCTTTAATGCATGAACTACTGCAGCTAATTCCAAATCATGAGTAGGGTAATTTAACTCATGCTTCCTCAACTGCCTCGATGCATATGCCACAACTCTACCTTCTTGCATCAGTACACATCCCAAACCCAATCGAGATGCATCACAATAGATAGAGAAAGGTTTACTCAGATCTGGCAAAACTAAGACGGGTGCAGTCGTCAATCTCTTCTTTAGTTCCTCAAAATTAGCCTGACACTTCTCGGACCACACAAACTTGGCATTCTTCTCCAATAATGCAGTCATTGGTTTTGCAAGCTTTGAAAATCCCTCTATAAATCTCCTATAATAACCAGCTAATCCCAAGAAGCTACGGATTTCACTCACATTGATGGGTGGTTTCCAATTCAATACATCTTTCACCTTGCCAGGATCTACTGATATTCCTCCATTAGAGACAATGTGACCCAGAAAAGAAACTTCCTTCAACCAAAACTCACATTTACTCCTCTTTGCATATAGTTGGTGTTCTCTGAGCTTCTGCAAGACCAACCTCAAATGTTCAGCATGTTCTTCCTCAGTTTTGGAAAATACTAGAATATCATCAATGAATACCACTACAAACTTGTCCAGATATTCCATGAATACCTTATTCATCAAATACATAAAGTATGCAGGAGCATTAGTCAGACCAAAAGACATCACTGTATACTCATACAACCCATACCGTGTGGTAAAAGCTGTCTTTGGTACATCACTAGCACGAATCTTCAACTGATGATATCCAGAACGAAGATCAATCTTGGAAAATACACAAGCTCCTCTCAACTGATCAAACAGGTCATCAATCCTAGGCAATGGATACTTGTTCTTAATAGTAACCTCATTAAGAGACCGATAATCTACACACATCCTCTGAGTTCCATCTTTCTTATCCACAAAAATCACTGGTGCTCCCCATGGTGAAGAACTAGGACGAATAAAACCCTTATCCTGTAACTCCTTAATTTGTTTCTTAAGTTCTTCTAATTCATTTACTCCCATTCTATATGGACGCTTAGCTATAGGTGCAGTTCCAGGTAATAATTCAATAATAAATTCAATGTCACGGTCTGGTGGCATACCTGGCAATTCCTCTGGAAACACATCTGGGAACTCCTCCACAACTGGATCTCCCTGGTTGGCACCATCATTGAGCTGGTTCACTGTAGCGGTCTCTTGTTTTTGCACTTTTACTTCAACCCTGATTCTATCACCCTTTGGTGTTGTCAGTACAACTGATTTATCCTTACACTGAATCTCTGCTTGTTGTTGCATCATCCAATCCATTCCCAATATAAGATCAATCCCAGCTGTTCTCAATACTATAGGGCTAACTGTAAACTCTACCCTCCTTAAGTTGAGACTAATCGGAAGACAGCGATAAGATGCTGGCATGCTTCCACCAGGTGAGTTTACTAAGATAGGGTTCTTCATGGCACACAAATGGATTCTATGTATTCTAACAAATAATTGTGATATGAAAGAATGTGATGCTCCAGAATCAAAAAGAACAGTGGCGGGAGTAGAGTGGACATCGAACGTACCAAGCATAACTTCTGGCTCCTCCACTGCAGTTCCTGGGACAAGTGATTCACCCTTCCTGAGTTAGGTGCGGGCTTCTGGTGGCTGCTCTGTTTCTGGGGAGTCTACTGGTTGGGCTTCTCCGGGCAATTGTAAGACAAGTGACCTTCTTTTCCACATCGGAAACACCTGTTGGGAGTATTGGGAGCACTAGTCTTCGTAGGAGTGTTATTGGAAGGACCCTAACGATGCGCTTGATTTCCATTCTGCTGCGGTGGACGTTGGTTGCTATTCTGTGGCTGGAATGGGGGACGTTGCGGGAACTGTCCACGGAATGGGGCCTGACCACGATTCCACTGTCCAGAGGGAGGCTTCTGCTGAGTATTCTGCTGAAAGCCAATACGCGGACGGGTGTTGCTATTGGAGGCTTGTCCCTGTAACCTCTTCCTCTTTGCATCCATTTCCTTGCGCTTGCTATCCACCACGATAGCGCGGTTCACAAGCGTCTGAAAGTTAGGGTAGGTATTGGACATCAACTGCAACTGTAGTCCATCATATAATCCCTTCAAAAAGCGGCGCTGCTTATCATTGTCATTGGCCACCTCATGTGGAGCATATCATGACAATTGAGCAAACTTGTCACGGTACTCAGCTACAGTCATTGACCCTTGGGTCAGGTTCCTGAATTCCTCCGCCTTCAACTCTATCATTCCTTCAGGTATATGGTAAGCCCTGAAGTTCTCCCTAAACTCCTGCCAGGTGACTGCAGGAGCATTGGCAGGACGACCATACTCATATGACTCCCACCAATCCTGAGCTTCTCCCTGAAGTTGCCCAGAAGCAAACAACACCTTCTGTCGGTCATCACATTGGGCAATCGTGAGTTGTTTCTCCACAGCACGAAGCCAATCATCGGCCTCCAAAGGATCAGCAGCATGTGTGAACACTGGGGGACGACCCTTCAAAAACTCACCACGCTTATCACGTGGTTGAGCCCCAGCAACTGGCTGATTTTGCTGATTTTGCACTAGTTGCTGCATCAACTGCGTCTGTACCGCCAACAGTTGCTCGATAGTTGGTGGCGGTGGTGGTGGATTTGGGGGAATGTTTCCACGACCTCTGCCTCTTCCTCTTCCGGCCATCTGCCACCCATAAACATGCAAACTTTAAGAATTCCATGATTTCAACCACTTATAAGATTAAGAATGAGATCTGAAAGTGTTCTGGACGAGTAGCAATGTTGACAGTTCAGTATTTCAATCATATCTCGAGTTACAGAAATCCAAAATAGGCGTGCCTTATATGGTTGGAAAGCTTAGGAAATTATCCACAATTTCTATTCAGACCTCAAGATCAGATTCTGTCGTTAAGTCTATGAAAAATAAGGCGTAACAGAAACTGTTCCAGATTCCAGACTGTGCAGAAACTTTAACTTGTAAAAATTATATCTCTCGAACCAGATCAGATAAAAAGGTGATTCCAGTGGCATTTGAAAGATGCTTGAGTCTAGTTTCTCTCATAAAAATTTCATAAATTTTGCACGAACCGTTTTTAAACTATAGCAGAAACATCGAAGACTGCTCCAGGAAACAGCAAGGACAGAAACGTGATAATATCAAACCCAACTATTATTCCTTGACTATTAAACTTATTATTCTTAAGAATGGAACTTGTAGACATGCCTACAAGTCCCGACACTCAAACAAAGATCCAACTCACACATAAGCATAATTATAAAGCAACTAGCACACCAAGGTTCAAACCACACGACAGACTCGACTGACTCAACTGACGTTACTAAGAACGTTCTTATTACATAAAGGACTCCTACTTCCTAAGGAAGTGGCTCATGCTCTAATGTCTCATAAATATTGGGCATGCCTTGGTTTGCTCGGAGCTCATCAATAGTTGCTTGGCACCTCTTGATAGTCTTCCCTTGTGCCTTCACCATCTCTTCTAGCTGCAGCTTCCTATCCATCATATCATAGACAAAGTTCACCATCACCCGAGGTAGTGGCTCTAGCTGCACTGGATCTGTCATAGCCCATCCAAGTTCGGGGTGTGCACGAGGAAATAAGCGATGAATGTCATGCTTCATAAGGTTAAAGCGAAGATAGCGGAGACCCATACATGCTTCAAAAGCAGCATCTTCAATGCTATCCTCTATAGTAGCTCGATGTCCCACGTGAGAGAACATCCTGTCCAGCTGATATGCCCCCTTGTCTTGCTTATGGGCAAAGATGCTTGCCCTTGCCTTCCAGTACGTGTCCTCCAGCGGATGAGTGTACTCCCAGCAGACGTACTCCACAGCTGGATGCCAATCAGCGAAGTAAGCAGTGAGCATCCCCACCAGGCGAAGATGAGAGACAGCATTCCCTCCATTCCTGTGGTAGATCCTCACAGTCCACCCCATTGGAGCAGGTGGCATATCTTCAGGAGCTTCATGTGGTGGAGGCGGGGGTTGTACTCCTCCATTGGCTTCCTCTTCATCATCTTCAATCTCGACGATTTCTGGATCTTCTTCAGGCTTAGGCTCTTCCTGGGGAGGTGCTGGTGCTTGGACTGGTGCTACAGGAGTCTGCTCCTGTTCCTGAGGTTCTGGCTCTTGTGGCTCTTCAGTTGCATGCAGGGCACGAGGTGGGTAGTATCCTCCAGAGCTAATGCGGGCAGTCTTACGGTCACGGGCCATCTACAGAATTTTTAGATGAAGTTAGAATAGAGGCAAAATTTCGTAATAGAATGTGACATAAGAAGCATAAAAATTTATCAAATAACAAGAGCAAGATAGTGAGCATAAAAATAATGTAAAGATGATACTAAATCGACCATTCCTAGCTAGGCTTGCGTCCTACAGTCAATAAGAGCTCTGATACCAATTTGTCACACCCATTTATCGACCAAATGGAATGCATACCCTTATGTGCGCCCAGAGATCAATCACACATAAGTTCACAAATTATAACAGAAGTATCATCACAAATGTTATTACATCACGATATTTAAACACATAGTCTTAACACAAATGTAGCGGAAGTATAAATAGAAATCTCTCGTGGTAGCTCCAGTCACAGGTACATTGACTGGTTGACAGCAAGACTAGTAATCTTCAGGGAAGTAGGCGTAGCAGTCACTATTACCTCCATCTGTTACCCATCCGGGATTTTTATCCAAGTAAGAGAAATAAACAAGCGTAAGTACATCTCGTACTCAACAAGTGTAACATGGGGTTCATGAGGCTCAAAAAGGCATATTCATTGGTTTATCAGCATGTAGCTTTTAGTTAACATGATTTTAGCATAACAATAGCATCAAAATGTCTCAATATAAACATTAAACATATGATCCATGTGAAATGATTAATGAATAGCAAAAACATAATCATAAACAATTATTCAACTATTCCATAAGGGTCCAAGGCCACTCGTGACCGTGAGCACGGCTGTTATAACAGTTTTACACTCTGCAGAGGTTGTACACTTTCACTGTGAGTCGTGTTACCCAAATGCCCGGGTTAATTACTCCCAAAACACTACCAAGGTGAGCAGGCAGGGTAAACACTATGAAGTCTTTCGAAGGTTCGTCTAACAAGTTAGGGCCATTAGATTTCACTCGGCAAACAGATGTACAGCCCCCCTTCCTGATGGCACAATAACACGCAGCCTATACACATGAGGACAGAGGCCGCACTATACCCGATTCGTCAAGCCATTCTTACGCCATAAAGGATTACCTCTAACAAGCTAGAAAAGGTCCTTCTATATGACTAAAGCCAGAGCCATATACCCCCCACAGTTGTATTGTAAATCCCGGATTGTCGCTTATAGATGAGTCCTTATGGAGAGTAACAAGAGCACCAAAGTAACCCCATGCTCTAGTACCCTTAAACAGTAATAAAATCATCTTTTAATGTTTATTGCATATTCCATTAGTCAAATTACATGATCATAGTTCATGTTGAGCACTAGCAATACTAATCCATGCAATATAATAGGTATCAAGGAATAAGATCAATACTAAGTCATCCTTATCAAGGAATATATGCATAATGATATTATTTGCTTATTGTGAATAGGACAACAAGGAAATCCCATGTTATACTTGCCTTGCTCAAACTGGTCCTGAAGATCTTGCTCGTAGTAAAGCTCTTGATCTCCAACGAATTTCTCACCGTCTATACTCGATCAACCAATATCAACAACACACATCCAGAGGCAATCATGCATAGACAAACAAGACTATAATTAGAACAATACACTAACAGTAAGAAAATAAAATAAAAAGTCTTTAAAATGAATCTACAACTTGCTAGGATCACACAGACGTGAAGATCACGAAAATCGGAGCTAAAACGACAAAGTTATGAATTTCCAAAGATTTCCTATAGAAAAATAAATACTTTAATAAAAACTCGAAAATAAATTAATCCAAACCTACTGTACAGTTGTATAATTACATAGAACTCGCAAATAAGAATCTAACGCAATTTGAATGGACCAAATCGGAGTTAAAACGAAGATTCTACAACTAAAACAATCTGAATGGCAAAACTGTAAATATCAGAAAGCGTATTTTTCATTTACCGAAACGAAATACGTTTTCAACCGATCAAAGCGTACTCTGAGCTTTATGTTTTAGGACTGCGGGTTACAATACGCAAAAGCACAGGGACTCTTTAACAAAAAGTACAGCCGAAAGGGTATCAACTATTCTCAGCCGTTGGATTTAAAATGAATGGCCTAGATCTAATCGGGGGGAGGGAGAGAGAGAACGGCCGGCGGCTACAGGAGCCCGACGGCGGCGCCATGGCCGGACTTGGCCCGAGCTCGCCGGAACTCGATGAAACAGCCTTACCGACCACCGTTCGACAAACTGGAGACACCGGAAGAAAGAGCGGCCCACGGCGATCTTACCTCACACAAAAGGAAGACCGGAGGACGGGTTGAGGAGGGTGTTTGGCTCGGGATGGCGGTGGTAGAGCTCGCGCTCACGGTGGCAACACCCCCGAGGCCTACAACTGCTTCAATCGGCCGAGATGGGATCGGCGAGGGTGCGGCTCGGCTTTTATAGCCCGTAGGCATCACCGGTTATGGAAAGGAGGGGGATTTGGAGACGGATTCGAATCATCGAATCGGGTAGAAAGAGGAAGACGGCGTTCGTCGATGGAAAGCGCCGGAGGAAGGAGAAGGAAAGGGGAAGCGGTCACTGACAGACGGGTCCCACATGTCAGCGACTCAGAAGAAAACGGGCGGCGGCTGGCTTGGCAGGCCGCGGCTGGTTGCTGGGCTCGACCCGCGAAGGAGAAGGATGCGGGCGCGGGAGGAAACAACGGCCGCATGCTGAGCAGGCCGAGGCGGCGGGCTGCGGCTGAGTTGGGCCAAAAACCGAATGAAGATGAATTTCTTTTTTTTTTTTCTTTTTTCTAATTTTTCAAAGCAAATTTTCAAATGATTTTCAAATCAAATTTGAATTTGATTGAAACCACACAATACAAAACTTCAAATGCAGCAGCATGAATGCACAAACATGTTTCTACCCTTATATTTAATTTTAAATTTATAAAAATTATTCTTATTCTAAATTTGCATGCCTCACAAAAATAAATATAAAAAAATCATATTTTTCCTATTTTTCTTCTTTTCAAATTTTTAGGGTGTTACACCAAACTTCTCTCTACCCCTCAAACTCCACCACCTTCGCAAATGTGCTAACACTACCAAGTGTTCACCATCTTGTGCTCGTGTGTTAGCATTTTCTCAAATATTTTTCAAGGAGTTAACGTCTCACTAGATCCTAAATACATATGCTCAAGAATATGGACCTAGTAGCACTTGATTCATGAGATGACTATGATTGCCCCTCTTGATAGTCGGCTATCAATCCTAAACCTGGTCAATCACTTCTCTACTTATCTTTAGACCGGTAAAAGAGAATCCTATAGTTATACCTTTGCCTTGATCATCTCATTCCTTGTCCATCACCTATGTGCATGTTCACCATCATCTTTATTTTCATGCACTTGCGATCTTATGACCATCACCATCATGCTCCTTGCTCCTTCATCACATGTGTTGCTATGCCTAATTCAATTCACTTGATACAATGGCATTAGCAACATGGTGTTATTAATTACCAAAACCAAACTTGGGCTTTCGTAGGGTAAGTTAATTAACTCGCTATAGGAATCTTGTTTAATTCGTAACATTCGCGTTCTAGCTTCGTTTTTCATGAACTTCATGTCTATGTGATCGTAACGAGATGTAGATGATTTTTCATAAACCTTTTATCTTGTTTTATTTACTACTGGTGTACTATTCTAACCATAGAATTGTTTTGCTTGTATGATTGTCTTTGGAATGTGTATTGTTGGTTCATGTTGATCGAGTTAAGACGGTGAGGAGTATTTCGGGAACCCAGATTCTTTCGAGGAGCAGCAGGACCAGCAGGACTTTGTGAACCAAGGCAAGTATAGCATGGGCCTACCTTGATGTCCTATTCACCTTAATCATCTACTCATTTTGCATGTGTCCAATTTTGACAACCATAAGGACTTCCTAGAAATTGTTGACATGCTCCTTGACTCCTACAGATCAATTGCACATGGGTAGAATGCTAGTGCTCTAACTAAACATCATCTATACAATGGTTAATGGTTCTATGGAACTAAAGGTATAACATGCTTTATGACAACTGATCTATAGGGTGAGGGTGCTAATGACTTTGATCATGTTGCCCTAAACCCTCCATAAGGACTTATCTGTCGGCAAAAGCTGGGATTGACAGTGCAATCGTGAGTCACATGACTCTGGCTTTAGCTCAGTAGTAGAATCTTTTCTAGCTTGTTAGAGGTTACCTTTATGGCATAAGAGGGGCTTGCCACTTTGGGTATAGGATTGCCCCTGTTCTTATATGTATAGCCGCGAAGGATTTGTGCCATAGAAAGGGGGTTTCTACATCTGCCTGCTGAGGAAACCTCGTGGCCCTAATATGTTAGAGAGACCTATGGAAGGCTTTATAGTGTACCCTGCCTGCTCACCTTAGGAGTGTTAGGGGGTCGACGGGCCCTAAGCATTTGGGCAACATGACTCACGGGTAAAGATGCACAACCTCTGCAGAGTGTTAAAAACTGTTATAACAGCCGTGCTCATGGTCATGAGCGGCTCGGAAAACTCACAGAATAAATGGATATTTGTTATGTTGATAACTCATGCTGATGATGATGTTATGATGATGTTCAATGACTCTATTTGATTGTAGTATATGATCATGTGGGTTAACTAGGGAGCTTAAGTATAACTTGATGTTAATGAAGGATAAAATATTGACTTACTAAAATGCTAAATGCAGTAAACGTGTCTACCTTTTGAGCCTCATGAATCCCCATGTCATGCTTGTGGAGTACGAAATGTACTCACGCTTATTTATTTTCTATTTTTTGGATAAAAATCCCGCAGTTTGCTAGAAATTGGAGGAGTTAGGCTTGTGATCAATCAGTCAGTTGTCCATGTGGAGTGGAGTCTTCACCTAAAAATCGGAGTTGCCTTTTCGCTGATTGCTATTTAATGTTATATCTTTTATGATAAGTACGTTATATATTAAGCATTTCTTTTGATATTACCCTTATTTGTAGTTATATGTGAGATTTGACTTCCTGGGCTCACATATAGTGTGTATCTGGTTTTGTTCTTAAAACCGGGTGCTACAACTATATGGACCTATAATTGGGACGAGGGGCAGAGGTTATTAGTATTGTTGCTTTGGAGGTTTGAGCACAATTCTATTTGTTACCCGAAGTCATTTGTTGGAATCTTCTACAGGACATATTCTTGGACAGAAATATAAAATAAAATATATGCATGCAGTCATGTTAGGCTGGGCATTCGGATTACCCGAAAAATTTGGGTCGAGGTAGTTGGAAATTCGGGTATTAAAAATTGATACCTGATTTTTGTCCCGAAAAAGCATTACCCGAAATTTCGGGTACCCAATAATTCGGGTTCGGGTTCGGGTTTTACCCGATATACCCGAAATTGACGAAATCAACCATTTTGAAAGATTTTAAGTACCATTTTAAAGCAATAAACAATAGTCCTATAAATCACATCATGTCTTCGTATCAATTATCACAAATCAATTATCAAGTTAGCATAAATCTACATTGATTCATACCAAATAATATATTTACATGGCATTGAAATACTTCACGTCTTCATATTAGGAATAGAAGAGAAAATATTTGAGATATTTCGGGTAATTTGGGTAGTTCGGGTACTGGGAAACATTACCCGAATTACCCAAACTAATTTCGGGTTTTTACAATCACTATCCGAAATTGTGATCCAGTATTTCGGGTTCGGGTACTTTAGGTCTGGGTTCGAGTAATTCGGATTCGGGAATTGAGTATCGAGTATTTTGCCCACCCTTACAGTCATGCACACATGTGCATGCGAATTGGCCACTGGTACCTCGCTGAAAAGAACTGGCGCCTCGTTTAGATGCACATGAAAAGTTAGAATTTTTTCACTCTCTCTTCATCGTATCAATCTTTGGACTCATGCATGAAGTAGTAAATGTAGGTAAAAAAATAACTAATTACACAGTTTAGTTGGAAATCACGAGATGAATCTTTTGAGCCTAGTTGTTCTACGATCAGACAATATTTGTCAAATAAGACAAAATTGGTACTATTCATCAGTTTGATTTTTTTTTAATCCAAACGTGGCCCAGTACTCGGAGTACTTCCACATGAGAGAGAGATACTGCTGCACGTAGTAGGGTATTAGTAGTGCTGTAGGGGCAATTATGAAATTAGGACTGTGTGAATGAAGCTTCTTGCTCACGCTAACCGCTCTATGCCTTTTTTCTGAGCACTGCTCGTACTTTTTTTTTTGACTGTTCCCCCGCTGTGCGTGGGGCAGCCAGGCAAGGGGCATCCTGACCGTACAATCATCAACAAATTTAAAACCCTTCCCCTTAAAAACAAATTTAAAACCGCGTAAAAAGTAATGTTCATCTGGCTTATTTGTGTAAGGTTACAAGAAAATTTGAGGACTGTTCCTATGCTTTGAGCTACTACTCGATTAATTTCCTAATGAAATAAAAAAACTCCAATGCGATACTGAAACTTTGTGAATCGTGCTAATTAATCACAAATATATATATATATATATATATATATATATATAATCCAGAACTTATGGAGAAGCTAGCGTAAAAATTTGAAAGTGTACGTCGTCTGTTTTTTCTACAGAACCAGTACCTCAAAACTTACACCACCTCTCTCCTCTCTCTTTCACTACTACTACGACTACCTCCATCGATCCCAAGGTGTCATTGCAGAATACGTGCTAGTTAATTAACCGTTATTAAGTTTGATTAAGTTTGTCCGAATATATTAGCAACATTTATATTTTTAAATAATTTTATTATAAAAATGTATTAAATGAGTCATCTAATAATACTGATTATATATCATAAATATTAATATTTTCTTACATATATTTAGTCAAAGTTAAAAATATTTGACTTTTCGGAAAGTGAGAACGCTGTTAGAGCATGCATATATGTACGAAGCTAATAAGAGCTACAGCATTATTGTTGGGAGCTATTATTGGTAGGAAGAGTCGAAGAGACTAGCTAGCTAGTGACATGGAATCGAAGGCACTCCGTATCCATGCTTCCGGTGCATTGGGGTCAAAAGATCGATGATCCACATCGCCGTCCACTAATTAAGGATCTCCAGCAGATCATCGCCATCGTCTAACGCATGCATGCATCACACCCTTGGCAATGCAAGATAAGAGGTGACAAACAACATGCCAATCAGCTAGGGCATTGTTCTATGACACCCTTGCATTGGCAATACAACGAACATGATGTGGTACAAAATAAGTATCTAACTAAACACGATTATTTTGGTTCATCCCTACCTATGATGTCATCTACATTAGCAAGTGAATCTGTACATGAGAATTTGAATATTTAAAATCAATAGAAGATGCAATATAAAGTTATAATTTATTAGTAAGCAAAAATTGATAGGGAATACGAAATACTAGAGAACAAAAATCTTGGTCCTTTTCATTGTGTCATTTTACTAGAAGTATATAAATTGCAACATAAATAACCATGAATTTAATTTGTTTAATTAAAAAATTGAAACAGAAAGGATTGGATTTAGACCTAGGGACTGTTTGATTGGAGAAACTGGGAGGAAAATGAGGATTACAACACTGACCTACTTTATTACTTGTTTGGCTTCTGCCTCTGGTAGTTCAGCACTGGCGTACCACGTCTTTGTGCGTCTAGGTCAAGCCTCCAAGCACCATGTCTAGGTTGGGCACTCATTGCTAAAGGTCCAGTCACGCTGCCGCTAGGGTTAGCTAGCGCCTAGAAAGTGGGGGTGACGACCAAGGAGAGAGTGTGAGGGCCGAGTAAGAGGGTAGATATAGAGGGGCAGTGGGTGATATTTTTGTTATTTTTAGGTGACAACCTAGCGACGTTGGATCTTTATCGTGTGGCCACATACTAAGTCATTTTCTTCCAATGCACGAGTCTGCAATGCACACCCTCGGCCCGTATCGGCTTGCCCTGTCATTGGTGACCTCCCGGTCGCTGTCTGGCCCCACCGTGCTAACGCGTCACCGGGCAGCCATCATCGTGCCTCCCCCGTCCTCCCTGGCCGAACTGCCATCCACCTCCATCTGCAACCATTGGCATCCGCTGCCTTGCTACTTCACCCCCACGCCCCGCCTTCTCCGCCGCCTGGTCGACCTGTAGGCCAAGGACTCCCCTCCAAGTTTGTCGGTGTCTCTCCTCCTACTATACGGACAGCAACCCTTCCCCTAAACTCTTCACCCGAGAGCCCACTAGGATTTGAGACGACTAAAATCTAGGAGGTGTGGTGATGTGTTTTGGTGCCATAAGCATGGTATTTTGGTATCTTCGTCGCCAGTTGCTGCTTTTAGCCTAAATTAGTTACATTTTGCCAACTAACGAGCTAACAAATGCTTAAGGCTAAGGCTAATTATTGGCTCAACTATTTCGTCCTGTATGTAGAATTTTAGATAGATTAGGGCTAAAAAATAGCTGGCTTACCATTAGAGTTATGTATCAAACAGGAGACCATGCATAATGTACATGGCTCATCACATCACAATTAGATGGGTTGGTTTTGTATAGCTAATTAACAAGAGACCGATGGGTGCATGTACACGCACATAGATGAGGAAGGTTGCTGATGGGTCGGGTCGGGCTGGGCGGGGTCGGTGATGAGCACCACGGAAAAGAGGAAAAAGGCAGGAGCAGCACAAAAATAAGGCTACACACAGACAGAATGGCGCAGGCCCACTTTTCCATGCTTTTTCTCTATCTCTCTCTCTCTCTGGCTGAGGCGGGGTGGGACCCACCTGAGCTGAGCCTCCTCTACTCTGAACGGCCCTCACTCATCATCACTCACTGATATCATCCCTGTCTCTGTCTCAGGCTCAGCTACCCTTTCTCTTTTCTCTCCCTCCCTCGCCCCTCGCCGTCTCTCCTTCGCCTTCGCTTCGCTTCGCTAGCTGATTCCCATCGCCATCGGCCTCCACTATCTCCCCGTCCCAGTCCCAGTCCCAGGCTCCCAGCACCATCCACCATCCATCCGCACAGACCGGCCGCAAGGGAAAGCACACACGCAGCGAGCTGCTACTGCTAGCTGAGAGGCAAACCCTAGCACGCACGCACTCGCTTTCTCCGGCCGATCCATATCCGTCCGTCCGTCGCCGCAAGCACCGGGACGGACGCGACGACAGGTAGCAAAGCATAGCATCTATCTCCGCCACCGTACCCACCACCACCACCATGATCTTCCCCCCTGCCTTCCTGGATTCCTCGAGCTGGAACGATAACCAGGTAATCCTCCGCTCCGGCCGTTTTCAAATTCTCTATCGCGATTTGCATCCTCGGTCTTCTCCTCCTTTCTTTCTTTTTTTTTTCCTTTCCTTCTTGCTTGCTTTCTTTCCCTCAAAGATTTTATTCACTCTCTTTTGAACAAGCTACTAGCACGAATAATCAAAAGGCGGATCGAGAAAGTTGCAGGCTTGCAGCAGGCTGCTCCGTGATATATATTTATCTATTTGCAACTGACTAATAGTAGCTAGCAGCTCAAAAGAAGAGAATAATCTACCTAGGGCTTGCTAAATATTCTGATCCAAGATTACACCATATATATAATTATATACATATACTATATATCATCTGCTGGCTAGTTTAGCTTCGTAGTATATACTTGGCCGCTTGAATGAAATTCTTTCAGTTTCCTCCTTCCTCGATCGATCGATGCTTTATTCATTTATTCTCGTCTTCGGTTCGATTTTGTAGCATCATCATCAACAGCAGCAGCAAGCCCACCACCAGCACCTGGTTGCGGCCGGCGGCGGTGGCGCAGGCGGCGACGCCAATCATGAGCTCCTCCAGCAACCAATCATGGGGGGAGCGCTTCCCGATGGAGGAGGTGGGGGTGGGGGTGGCGGGGGACAGGTTGGGGGCCCCGCGAAGCCCATGTCCATGGCGGAGCGCGCGCGCCTCGCGAGGATCCCGCTGCCGGAGCCGGGGCTCAAGTGCCCGCGCTGCGACTCCACCAACACCAAGTTCTGCTACTTCAACAACTACTCCCTCTCCCAGCCGCGCCACTTCTGCCGGGCATGCCGCCGCTACTGGACGCGCGGCGGCGCGCTCCGCAACGTGCCGGTCGGCGGCGGGTACCGTCGCCACGCCAAGCGCGCCAAGCCAAAGCAGCAGCAGCAGGCGGCCGCCGGCGGAGCCGCCTCTGCCGGGACAGGGACCGCCAACGCCGCGCTGCATCAGGCTCCCGCTGGGTCCACGGCGTCGTCGGCCGCCGCCTGCACCGCGACGACGACCAACGCGCTCCCCGGAGGTCCCGGCGGCGGCATGCTGGGTGGCGGGCTGTCCATGCTGCCGCCGCTGCTCCGCCTCGCCGACTTCGACGCCATGAACCTCGGCTCCACCTTCTCCGGGATTTCGTCCATGGGGAAGCCCGGCTCCATTGACGCCTACTCGCACTCGGTCGGCGGCGGAGGCACTCCGGCCGGACTGGAGCAGTGGAGGGTGCAGCAGATGCAGAGCTTCCCGTTCTTGCATGCGATGGACCAGGGCCCGCTGGGGCCACCTCTGGCTATGGCAATGGCGGCGCCGGGGATGTTCCAGCTAGGTCTAGACACCAGTGATAATGGCCATGGCCGTGGCGGCAACGGCGGTGGAGAAGACGGGTCGTCCGGCGGAGAGCTCCATGTGATGCAAGCAGCCACCAAGAGGGAGAGCTACCCGGCACCAAGAGGCGTGTATGGCGATCACCACCACCACCTCGCTGCTGCCGGTGGCTACACTTCCTATTATTCCACCAATGCCGCTACAGGTAACCATCTCTTGTAATGTCCGATCGATCGAGAGCTCAGCAATTCAGGTCGAGCGAGCTATATGGACTGCGATCATGTCGGCCGATCGATTGATCAATCTCAGTTCGTTCCTACAACTAGCTAGAGATAGAGTGTGTGTGATCGATGGTACTGTACGTGATGATCATATAGAAAAGGTTAGTAGCATGCATTTGCAAATGTTTGCTTCAACAAGAACTGGAGAGGGAGCAGGAAAGGCTCGGTTTGGATACGGACGAGCCGTGTGTTACGTTGGATCATGCAAAAATATTATTATCTTCAGCTTCTAGTTATTAGCTGCTTGCATGGTCACTTGTTTTATGTTTTTTCTTCTTGCTTTTTTTATCTGAACCCTTTACTAGGTTTCACTACTACTGTCGATCATTTGGGGTGAAGTAATGTGTACTGCTGTTCATCATTTTGTTCATGGAAACACCTATCATATGTCAATTATTCCCCAATTTTAACCTTATATTTATATATAGTTCTTTCTCCAATCTCCATACATGCATGAACAGCCGAGTGTTCATTTGACTGTAAATGGGAGTTTGCATGATTGGTGAATTTGAGCAGTTGTGCAACTGGATTGGCTAATCATGACAAGTAAATAACCAAGTTGCATGTGTTCATTAATTGGACCATCATATATGTGGTATATTATTGGTATCATAGGAGAAATATTGGAGAAACATATATATAGTCAGAAGAAATGAAGCGCATAGAATCATTAATTTCATGCATACAGATGTTTCCCAAGCATGCAATACTAGTACATAAATAAATCTATTAATATTTGTAAGCTATATATATAGCTACCCATATATAGTTAATTAATTTATAGTGGCATATGCATATATATAGCGTCGTGTAATTACTCTAGTGTTATTCGTGCAGAGAAAGGGGTGTAGTCAAAGAGCGGGCTGAGGCCCATTCAAAAGTGTGTGTCTTTTGCTTGTTTTTTACCTTTTACTTTACCATCTTTTTACAGTGATAGAACGTACTAAAGCAAGCGTGATGAAATCCAAGGTCTTTTGTGTTCCATGAAGACCATCTTGCTGAGCTCTCTGCAGTCTGCACTGCACATATCTAGGTGGAGAGAGAGAGAGCGCGCTAGAGTGAGATAGATAGGTATCTTTATCTGACTATATGTAGATATATACCTGCTAGGTAGCAGATGTTCTTACTTATTGCAAATTACAAGCACATAATAAATATATACAAACTGCAGAAAATATATAAATTTATACATATGATATATATATATGTAGAATAAATTTATACACAAGCATGCACACAGATCATAAGTAGTAACTAGTATCATGTAGTACTAGTGTTACTCTAATCACCATGCATATACAGTGCCATACACTACAGCTAGTAGGAACAGGGTTTAGAGTATAATAATATCTTATAGTTTATACATGTAAGGACAAGATAGATGCTCACGATGCATGGCACTGCTGGCATAGAATAAAGGAAAAGGAGGGGGTCCTGAAAAAGAAAGAGAATTGTTCATGAGTTTGTGATGGATCTGCTAACATCACATATATGATATGATATATGACACGTAAGCCACAGCTAGCTAGGTAGGTCACGCATATATCAATGTGTGGATGATCTTAGAATGATTCGAGGACGGCATATATCTATATCTATATATGGAAGAGCGCGCGAGAAGGACGAGGAGGCCGATGACGGCCGGTGAAATGGGTAGCTAGGTCGGTAGCTATACTATATATTTTCAGTCTTCTCATATTGAGAACCTGACTGATGAAAAACTGAGACCCTGCATCTGCATGCATATGCATGCTGACCAGCAGCAGGATTAGGATATAGCTGATCAGTAGCAGTGGCGGATCTACAAATGACTTGATTTACCACTAAATTACTATAGCAAAAATCTCAAATCACCATTAAATCTTCATGCAAATCAACATCTCCATTGTTTTAGCCCCTTGATTCCCATCCTGCATCCGTCACTGATCAGTAGTATATAATATAGTTACATGCATAGAAGTTTGAGACGGAACGACACTGAGAAAGAGAGAGCAGTAGCAGGAGGATTATGCTTAGAACGAAGCAATATAAGCACGAGGGCCGGCCGGCCGGCAGAAGTGCAGGTACGTACAGGAAAGCGAAAGGAAGCGAGGCAGCAGGAAAGCAAGCAGAGCGTACGAGAGAGATGCATGATGAGAGAGAATGTAGAGCGAGCGAGAAGGACTAGGAGCTAGCTAGTAGGTAGAGAGTACTAGCTATATATGCCAGCGCATGCATGCTGCAGCTGGTATCTATATAGCTAGCTAGTAGCACGAAGGAAGGAGAAGGGTCATGGTCGTCGTCGTCTGGGAGGGACTGGGAGTAGCTAGAAGAAAGATATATAGCTGCATGCATGGTGGATCAGTAATGGCGCCCGCCTCCTGCGGCTGGTGGCCCGCGCGCGCGGGGGGGGGGGGGGGGGGGGGGGGGGGGGGGGGAGGGGGGGGGGGAGGCGTACGTATCGGAATTGTTGGAATTGGGGAATCGCTCGAATGGTCCAAGATCTGGACCGAATTCTTGATCTTGATATGCGCATGTTACTCGGAGGGAGGAGCTGATGGAGGGAATCAGATTCTCTCTGCTTTGTGCTGCTTGCCTTTGGGGGTTGCCTTTGCTTTGGGGCTGCTTTCTCGAAGGCCTAGGGAGCCCTACTAACCCACCCGCCCGGCCTCATCTCTCTCCCCTCCCTCCCAGGAGGAAGAGCAATCCAGCATGCAGTCCTCCCTCCTGTTCTCCCCTTTGGGAGAATAAAGCCACCATGCACATGCACTCATGCTCCCATAATCCTCTTGCATGCATCAACAGACATCTATACCCCCACCCTCATCTCCTATCCTATACAGTATGCTAGTCCTCTCCACAGTCCACATAGCAGTCACTAGTCACTACTGAGAAAGATCTAGACAGACAGATGCATGCATGCATGTTCCATTGTTGCATGTATAGTTTTCTTAATTTTTCTTCCTTTTGGATTCCTGTGATATATTGATAGATAGATGAGGAATGAAATTCAATGATTTAACCCATGCGTACGTGCGTGTAGGACAATCGAGACAAGCATGACACACACATATATTCTTTAAGGTATCTCAGCTCGCATCAGATGATTTCCATCGACCATCGATCCATCCATCAGATCATGTTGCCAGGCAGACAACTGATCGATTGACTGACAACTGCCCTCCACATCGTAACTGCTGTGGCTTACATACTGAAATCTGAAATGTCTTCTATATATGTACCTTCTTGGATGGCGATATATATGGCATCGGTTCCTTTGGATCGAATATAATGTCCCCCGTACCTTCATATGCTTTCATCAGCTAGCTGTGTTGGAAGCAAGCACATCTCCAACTCCAATAGTGACTGAAGAAAGAATATATAGTAGTTGCAGTGGAAGATAACGGTGTCGATAACAAGGAATATATTGGAGTTTTGTTTGGAGGAATAATATCGAATGATGTCTTGTCGTCAGCGTCCTAGGAATATTATTGCTTGCTATAATACTCCCTCTATTCAAATTATAGGTTGTGTTGCCTTTTCTAAGAACACAATTTTTGCTTCGCTGAAATTTGGCTTATGCTGATATTTATGCTGATTTGTTGTGAGAGGAAAACACTATTTATTCACTGAAAAATACTACTCCCTCCGTCTGGGAATATATGCAAATCTAGGTTCCCAAGACAAACATAGTGGAGGAGAGAAAAGACGCATGTAACCCTATATTTTTCCTCGGCAGAGACTCTGTGATGCCAGCCTTTTTCTCTTTCCTTTGCACTTGCTCACGGTCTGGCTCTCTCACCGCTGGACGGATTCACCAGGAGCTGACATTTTTTGTCAGTGGGTCCCACTACTACTAGCTTCTATGGGTCTAAAATTGCTTGCTTTACCGGACAACCCTCAAATCCTACAATTGCATATATTCCCGGACGGAGGGAGTACTAAAGTAGTGTTGCAGAACATGGCTCAGATATAGGGTATGTCTAGAGATACATAGCAATACAGTTTAAAATGGGCGGAAGTATGTAGACCTACGCCATCGAGTGCTCACCACTGCTTTGTGCTAAACAGAGTCTCCCCTCCCCACGAACCCTACACCTTTCTCATGCTAATCTCAATTCTTGGCACAAATTTGAGAAGGGGGGGGGGAACCAAACTTGAATTGAAGGTTGCAAGGTTCATTTCAAAAGTTATAGGGTGTCCCTTGTCAAGTTGTCATCTTTTTTGTTGCATTTTAAGTGTTGGTGTGTAAGTGAATTTTACCATTTCCCATCGTATATTAGGATTTATCTTAAGGCTGCACTTAATAATTATCTAAAATTTGAGCTGATAAATTATAAATCCGAGTTGAAAGAAGAAATTAAAGGCAAAAGATGTGGGGAATAATTCATCCACTTGTTCCATGATTCTAAAACCTTATGGTGTCCATCTTGCCAACGACCCATCTTTGCTAGCACCCAAGAGCTGACGCCAAAAGTGAAGGGAGGTCCAATGTTGATGTGACGCCGATGTATATCTAAGGTTAGGTCTAACTAGGCTAAAGACCTTGTTATCTTCCTTCATCCAGCAGCTCGAGGTGAATTTTCTTCCAATTCTAATCTTGCTAGCTATGCAAGAACAGGTAATCACTAGCACAACCCAAAGTAGCTAGACCCCCTTGGCTAAGGTTTACAATTTTGGCTAAAATTCGTTCATTTAAAAAAATCAGCAAAAGTTCCCAAAAATAAAAGTCAAGGTGAATTTTCTCGTACTAGTTGTGCTGCCCCCTCCCCCTCTGATTTTTCTATTTACTTTTGAAATAAAAACAGTAGTACGAACCCTAGCCCTGGCATGTCACTAGCTACTGCATATATGTACCCAATGGAAGTTTCAAGGCCGGGCGGCTAATTCAAGTTTTGATATAAATAATCAGTGTCAACATAACCATCGTGACTAAGTTTTTTTTGTTTGAGAATAAGTTCAAAGTTATACTATTCAAGTATTATTGTTGACCTCACATGTCTGAGTTCAATTTTTTCCTACCCCTATGAGCACCTCCGAAGAACTGAGTTGGACCGGCAAATTTTGAGATTGACGAAGTCACCACAGGCGTCTCGCTGTCGACAAGCACATCGCCTACCACTGAAAGAATAGCGCCGTTAAATCTTAGAATAAATCTAGAAAAATGCGAGCATCTGTGTTAAGTCGGGGACTTGAAGCCAAGTGGGCAGATTCCACCACAAGAAACCCAACCAACTGAGCTACGCTTAGTTCGCATATCTAAGTTCAATTTGATAACAAAGGATATGCATGGAGGTTAATTAGACACTATTTAGATCCTAAAAAGTGGCATGGAATTGAGGTTGTGGTATTTAGGCTTTAGTAGATATGTCTTTGAATTTCCTTCCGGCCATACTATAAAGGAAGGAATAAAGAGTATTAGCTCATCCATTCACATTCCCTTCTCTTAGATGCTGGTTCGTAATGGTAAGTCCATCCACTTCTTGGAGAGTCAAATAAAAGGAAGAAAAAACCACTAGAGTGAAGCCCTCCTACTTGGCTAGGTGAGCTTCCTTGGATAAGTCTTGTGGAATCCCCAATAAGAAGACGTGCAGAACCTTGTTTAAATATGCTGATTCGGATTGAATTGGAGAATAGATACCATCTAGGGCCTTGTTCACTTCTCATCTCAACCCAAAATATTTCCTCTTCTGTAACAGAACCGTCCAAATTATAAGAGCACAAGTACAAAAACAATCACCGAAATGATCAAATTCTCGCACTTGAACCCATATAACTCCGGTAGTCCAATGAAATCACGAGGGATTTCAAACCAACCAACATACAAGCTGTAACACCCAAAAATTCTAAATTTTAGAATTAATGAGTTTCAAATAATTTAGATAACAATTAATGGGAAATTGAAATTTTGAAAACTATTTGGTGTTGCATTCATGCTGCTGCATTTATTTTCTTTTGTGTAGTGGATTTATTTTATTTTGAATTGGTTTGAAGAATTCTATTTGGAATAGTTTGAAAACAAGTAAATAAAGAAAAGTAGAAAAGAAAAAAAAAGAAAAGGAAACACTTACCTTTTTACCTGGCAGCCGCCGGCCTGCTTTCCTCCTCGCCTGGGCCGCACGGTGGGCCGCTGCCGCCTTCCCTCCTCCGCGCTTGCGACCGCGTGGGCCGGCCCAGCAGACGAGCAGCCCGAGCCAGCCGAGCCAGCAGTCGCGCCTTCCCTCTCTTCTTGGTCGCTGACTGGTGGGGTCGGCTTGTCAGCCGCGTTTTCTTCTTCCTCCGGTCGTAACCGAGACGAACACCGGTTCCAACCGAATCAAATCTTCTAGTTTGGATTTCCTAACCGAAATCGATGAAGTAAACCTATAAAAGGGTAGCCGGGGTTCTCTTCTTTCCGTTTTCCATCTAAAAACTCTAGTCCAACCACGTGAAACCGAGCGCTAGGGATTGGGGGGAGTTGGAGGTTTCGGTTGCTCATAGGAGGAGCTCGCGGGTGGATTTGAGGCCGTGTTCTTCGCGTTGGTGAGTCCGCACTCTCCTTCTCTACCTTCCCATGCTTTTTATTTTGGGTGGAGATGCTTCGAATTGTGTTTTTGAAGGTCACCGATGAGTCGGCAATGGCGCCACCGCCCTCCTCTTGTCGCGTGCCTTGCTCAATCTACCGTAGCTAGTATTTACTGCTTAGTTGAGTTCGCACGGAGCTTCTATACCGTTTGGATCAAGTTTCGGGTCAAACGGTGGTCTAGATGGGGAGAGCCGCCATCTCCGGCGAGATGGAGCCCGCCGGCCATGGGGGGCCGCCGGCCGGACTTGAGGGAGGTGACCGGTATGAGCACTGTAGACTTGATGATGAACACGAGCCGTCCGATTTCAGATCAACGGCTGAGATTAGAACTTACCCCTTCGCGGGTAAATTTGTTAAAGAGACCCTCAGCTTTTTAGTTATCAACCCGCGGTCCGTAGCGTAAAACTAAAAGTACGTTTTCGTGTTTGGAAAGCGTATTCTCTCCCGGTTAAGTCAAAAATACGCTTTCAGGAAATTACAGTTTTGCCACTAGAATTGTTTTGGTCATAAAATCTTCGTTTTAACTCCGATTTGATCCGTTCAAGTTGTGTTAGGTTCGTATTTGCGAGCTCTACATGTTAGTGTAGTTGTACAGTTAGTTTTGATAATTTATTTTTCGAGGTTATAATTAAGTATTTATTTATCTATAGGAAATCTTAGAAAATTCATAACTTTCACGTTTTAACTCCGAATTTGGTGATCTTTGCGTCTGTGTGATCGTAGAAACATGTAGAAGAGTTTTATAAACTTTTATTACTGTTTTGTTATTGTTGGTGTACTGTTCTAATTGTATCTCTTTGTTTGCTTCGTGTTTGTTTGATTGGATGCATGTGTGTTGTTGATTGATGATCGAGTATAGAAGGTGAGCAGTATCTGGACGATTCGGAGTATTACTTTGAGCCAAGTCAGCAGTATCACTTGGAAAGCTTTGATCAAGGCAAGTATAACACAGGACTATCCTTGTTACCTATACATTGAATTGTCATACATATGCATGTGCTTACCTTGACAACCTTAGAGATTATAACTTAGTGATTGTTATCTTGATTCCTTGTCAACCTTGGGAATGCATATGGGTAGCTACTGCTAGTGCTTAAACTAAGAACAATGATCTTGTAATTTGATTAATGGATTAAGCAATCAACTATTAAGATGATTTTATTACTGTTAAAAGGGGGCTAGAGCATGTGTATTATTTTGATGCTCTGGTTTCTCTCCATAAGGACTTATCTGTAAGTGATAACCGGGATATACAGTACAGCTGTGAGGGCTATATGGCTCTGGCTTTAGTTGTTCAAGAGACCTTTTCTAGCTTGTTAGTGGTTACCTTAAATGGCGTAAGAAAGGCTTGCCACGTTGGGTGTAGTGCGAGCCCCTGGCCTAGTGTGTATAGGCTGCGGTTGTTGTGCCACAGGGAAAGGGGGTTCTACATCTGCCTGTCGAGTGAATCTAATGGCCCTAACTTGTTAGACGAACTTTTGAGTGGCTTTATATGGTTCTCGGGTGTTTGGGCTTGATCTCCCCACTCATTTGGAAATCATGACTCACAGTGAAAGTGTACACCTCTGCGCAGAGTTAAAAACTGGTATACTAGCCATGCTCACGGATACGAGCGGCCTTGGGGATTCTTATGGAATAGTTGATCATAACTGTTATATCATGTTTAATTATTGTTGATTATTATTTGCTCATGTTAATGCTATTCATTATCCTTATTACAATTGATCATTGGTTCTTTAATGGGAAGTAGTTTATCTTGATGCTACTCAATTGCAAATATATGATTAAAAGCTAAACGCAGTTAAACAGTGTCTAGCCTTTTTGAGCCTCATGAACCCTGTGTTATATTTGTTGAGTTCGACATGGACTCACTCTTGCTATTTCCACCATAACAGATGAAGATATTGAGGAAGATTATCGGAATGAGTACTAGTCTTGATGTCAACCAGTCAACCGTGTCCCTGTGTGGAGTTTCCGCTGAAGAAATACTATTAGTTATTATTACAAGACTATGTCTTAAATACTTATTCGTTATGTAATAAGCACTGTGATGATACTTTGTTATTTATCAACTTATGTGTGCGACTGTTTCCTGGGGCGCACATGAGTCTTTTATGCATCCTATTTTTGTCCTTAAAAATGGGTGTGACAGATTGGTATCAAAGCCGTGTTGACTATAGGACGCGAGCCTAGTTAGAATGGTCGTTAATAGCATCCATACTTCACTTAATTCATGCTTCCTCTTTTCACCTTGTTAATTACTAAGGTTTTATGCTTCCTCTACTTTATTCTATTGCGAAAATACATTGATTCTATCTAATCTATGTCTAAATCTTGTAGATGTCTCCTTATCCCCGTCTGTCAGCTGCACAGTACGTTGTCCGTTTCAAACCTCAGGAGCCGTATGAAGATGGTGATCAAGAGCTATCTGATGCTGAATCAAGAGTTGGTGATACACCAATGGAGAATGTAGTTATGGGGTGGACTACGAAGCTTCATATCATGGTTCCTAAAGCTGATGCTTTCTTCCATGACATGTTGACAAGAACCTTGGACAACTACTACTACGACTGGGAAGCTACGTTGGAGTATCGTAGTGCAGAGTATAGTCATCCATGGATGGATTCCTATTGGGAAACAGAGTTATGGGTTAAGAAAAGGGATCCTACCACTAGGGAGTCTAAGGTGGAGTCAAAGTTCATTACCAGAGTGAGCCGGGCAACCGTGGAGATCAGCATGGAGGATGTCGCTTTCAATGCATTTGTTTACTACCATGGTCTACGCTCGGACAAGACGTTAAAGGGTGCACTCCGGCATTTTCCTTGTTTCTTACATGACAAGGGTATTTGGACCGTGCCGCTTGCAGATGATTCCTCCTTAACTTTACAAGCTACGGAGGGATTAGCTCGTGAATTGGCTCTCCATGAGGTGGATTTGAAGGATGAGTTGCTGAAGGAAAAAGAACTTAAGGAGCAAGCTTATAAGGAGATTGACCAATTAAGGGCGGAGTTAGGTCATCCCAAGATTTATGAGAAGCTTAATTAGGAAATAGGAAAAATCCCTATGTAATAGGAACGATAGTAGTTGCGAGTTAATTTTAAGTTTGGTTTGTTTTAAGAGTAAGTTTGTGGTGGTATTTATTGATGATATACTGGTATTTTCTAAGACTGAGATAGAGCATGCTGAACATTTGAGGTTGGTATTGCAGAAGCTTAGAGAGCATAAACTGTATGCGAAGCGAAGTAAATGTGAGTTTTGGTTGAAGGAAGTTTCTTTCCTTGGTCATATTGTTTCTAATGGAGGGATATCAGTGGATCCAGGTAAAGTAAAGGATGTATTAGATTGAAAACCACCTATTGATGTTAGCGAGATTCGTAGTTTCTTGGGATTAGCTGGATATTACAGACGGTTCATTGAAGGGTTTTCTAAACTTGCTAAACCTATGACATCTCTGTTAGAGAAGAATGCCAAGTTTGTGTGGTCAGATAAATGTCAAGCTAGTTTTGAGGAATTGAAGAAGAGGTTGACTACAGCGCCTGTTTTGGTTTTGCCAGATTTGAGTAAGAAGTTTTCTATTTATTGTGATGCTTCTCGTCAAGGTTTGGGATGTGTTCTTATGCAAGAAGGCAGAGTTGTGGCTTATGCATCTAGGCAGTTGAGAAAGCATGAGTTGAATTATCCTACACATGATTTGGAGTTAGCAGCTGTAGTTCATGCTTTAAAGATTTGGAGACATTATTTGATTGGACATAAGAGTGATATATACACTGATCATAAGAGTTTGAAGTATATTTTCACTCAGTCAGATCTGAATTTGAGGCAACGCAGATGGTTAGAGTTGATTAAGGATTATGATATTGAGATACACTATCATCCTGGTAAGGCTAATGTAGTAGCTAATGCTCTTAGTAGGAAAAGTTATGCCAATGAGATACGGACGTTGTCTATGACTAGTGAATTATGTGCTGAATTTGAATATTTGAATTTAGGCATTGTTACTAATACAATGGAATTAGTGATAGAGCCTACCTTAGAGCAAGAAATCTACAAGGGTCAGTTGAAGGATGAGAAACTAAAGAAGATAGCGGAAGATATAGTGATTGGTAAGTCACCAGGCTTTCGGATGGATGATAATGGAATTTTGTGGTTTGGAAAGAGGCTGTGTGTACCTGAGGATCAAACTGTTAGACAGGCAATTCTTCGCGAAGCTCATGAGTCAGCTTATTCTATTCATCCTGGTAGTACTAAGATGTATTTGGATCTGAAACAGAAATATTGGTGGGTTGGATTAAAGCGAGATGTGGCTGAGTATGTGGCATTGTGTGACACTTGTCAGAGGGTGAAAGTAGAGCATCAGAGACCTGCTGGATTGTTGCAACCAATGAAGATTCCTGAATGGAAGTGGGAGGAAGTTGGTATGGATTTTATAGTAGGGTTACCGCGTACTCAGAAAGGTTATGATTCTATTTGGGTGATAGTAGATCGGTTAACTAAAGTTGCTCATTTTATACCAGTTAAGACTACTTACCATGGACCAAAATTGGCAGAGTTGTATATGGAGAGAATAGTCTGTTTGCATGGAGTACCAAAGAAGATTGTATCTGATCGAGGATCGTAGTTTACGTCGCATTTTTGGAAAGCTGTGCATGAATCATTGGGAACAAAATTGAATTTTAGTACAGCATATCATCCACAGACAGATGGACAGACTGAAAGGACCAACCAGGTATTAGAGGATATGTTGAGAGCTTGTGCATTGCAATATGGAACTAGTTGGGATAAGAGTTTGCCTTATGCAGAATTCTCTTACAATAATAGTTATCAACAGAGTGTTAAGATGGCACCGTTTGAAGCTTTGTATGGACGTAAGTGTAGAACTCCATTGTTTTGGGATCAGACAGGTGAATCTCAAGTGTTTGGTACAGATGTTCTTAGAAACGCAGAAGATCAAGTGCGAGTGATTCGTGAGAATTTGAGAGTAGCACAGTCTCGTCAGAAGAGTTATGCTGACAATAGAAGAAGAGATTTAGTTTTTGAGGTCGGTGATTATGTCTATTTGAAGGTGTCACCTATGAAAAGTGTGAAGAGGTTTAACATGAAAGGTAAACTAGCACCAAGGTATTGTCACACCTGGTTTTCTAAAGAACAAAACCAGGCTAATCATATGTGTGCCCAGGAAGTCCACACATATGCCAGAATGAAAAAGTATCATAAACAATGTTATTATATAACGTATACATAGCTATATTAACACTTACATCAGAGTATCGCGGAACGGTGACTAAACTTCGGGCTCCATTCTTCTCAGGGACGGCTGACTGGGGGTAACATATGCCTAGCACTTCTACTAGTCTTCTGGAAACTCCGCTACACCTTTGTCCTTTTTCCGAGTAGCATCTTATTACACACTAGAGTGTTCACAGGGTTCATGAGGCTTAAAAAGGCTAGACACTGTTTGACTGCGTTTAGCTTTTAATCATCATATAATTAGCAATTGAGTAACATCAAGGTAATCCAAATCCCATTAATGAATCAATGATCAATTGTAATAAGGATAATGAATAGCATTAACATGAGCATAATAATAATCAACAATAATTAAGCATGATATAACAATGGTGATCAACTATTCTGTAAGAATCCCCAAGGCCGCTCGTATCCATGAGCACGGCTAGTATACCAGTTTTTAACTCTGCGCAGAGGTGTACACTTTCACTGTGAGTCATGATTTCCAAATGCATGGGTTTGCAAGGCCCAAAACATCAGAGACCATATAAAGCCATTCAAAAGTTTGTCTAACAAGTTAGGGCCATTAGATTCACTCGGCAGGCAGATGTAGAACCCCCCTTCCCTGTGGCACAACAACCGCAACCTATACACACTAGGCCAGGGGCTCGCACTACACCCAACGTGGCAAGCCTTTCTTACGCCATTTAAGGTAACCTCTAACAAGCTAGAAAAGGTCTCTTGAACAACTAAAGCCAGAGCCATATAGCCCTCACAGCTGTACTGTCAATCCCGGTTATCACTTACAGGTAAGTCCTTACGGAGAGTAACTAGAGCATCAAAATAACCCACATGCTCTAGCCCCCTTTTCAACAGTAATAAAATCATCTTAATGGTTGGTTGCATAATCCATCAGTCAAATTACAAGATCATTGTTCATAATTAAGCACTAGCAATAGCTACCCAAATGCATAACCCATAGGTGACAAGGAAACAAGATATCAATAGCTAAGTTATAATCTCTATGGTTGTCAAGGAAGACACATGCATATGTATGATAATTTCAGTGAATAGGACAACAAGGATGGTCCTGTGTTATACTTGCCTTAATCAAAGCTTTCCTGATGATACTGCTGGTCTGGCTCATAATAATACTCTTGATCGTCCAGATACTGCTCACCGTCTATACTCGATCATCAATCAACAACACACATGCATCCAATCAAACATACACGAAGCAAACAAAGAGATACAATTAGAACAGTACACCAACAATAACAAAACATTAATAAAAGTTTATAAAACTCTTCTACACGTTTCTACGATCACACAGACGCAAAGATCACTAAATTCGGAGTTAAAACGGGAAAGTTATGAATTTTCTAAGATTTCCTATAGATAAATAAATACTTAATTATAAACTCGAAAAATAAATTATTAAAACTAACTGTACAACTACACTAACATGTAGAGCTCGCAAATACGAACCTAACGCAACTTGAACGGATCAAATCGGAGTTAAAACGAAGATTTTATGACCAAAACAATTCTAGTGGCAAAACTGTAAATATCTGAAAACGTATTTTGACTTAACCGGAAGAGAATACGTTTTCCAAACACGAAAACGTATTTTCAGCAATACGCTATGGACCGCGGGTTGATTACTAAAAAGCTGAGGGTCTCTTTATGAATTTTACCCCGCGAAGGGGTAAGTTCTAATCTGGGCCCTTGATTTCAAATCGGACAGCTGTCATCGTCTCCGGCTTACAGAGATAGAGGGCGCGGCTTCCTTCCCCAACTCCGGCCGACGGCCACCATAGCCGACCACCGGAGCTCGCCGAAAATATTCGGCTTCGCCGTTCCCGACCACCAAACTTCCCCCAACCACTTCCAATCGGTCGAGAAGATCAACCCTAACTCCTCTACACGATTCATGCCCCCCACGATTTCCCAAGGAAAGAGCGCGGCAAGGGTAAGACGGTGGCACCATTGCCGACCGACGGTGAGCTTCAAAAACTCTCTTCGAAGCCTCTCCAACCAAAAGGAGAGCACAAGAGGGTAGAGGAGACAAGTGCGGACTCACCAACGCGACGAGTTTGACCTCCGATTCACCCGAAGGCACCCCACCCGAACGACCGCCGTCCTCAAACGAACTCAAGCCCTAGAACTCAACTTCTTGCGGTGGAACTCACAATTTAGATGAAAAACGGAAAATAGAGGGTCACAACTTCCTTTTTGTAGCTCCAAGTTGCCGTATACGGGTAGGAGATCCCGGAAATCGCGAGACGGTTGTTGCGTCCGCCTCCGGTTCGAAGTCCGGCTTAAACACGGGAGGATGAAGATGCTTATGACATGCGGACCCCACCCGCCAGCGACCACACAGAGAGGGAGGCGCGGCTGCTGCGGTGCTAGGCCGACCCACGCGGTCGTAGACGCAGAGGAGAGCAGGCCGTCCGAACAGGCCGTCGGCCACCAGGCGGAAGGTAATGTTTTTTTTCCTTTCTTCTTTTCTTTATTTGCTTATTTTCAAAAGTATCTCAAATAAAATTTTCTAATCCAAAATAGAATAAAATAAATCCACACCACATAAAAGAAAAATGCAACAACATGAATGCAACACCAATATTCTTTTTTTTAAAATTTTAATTCCCTTTATCTAAATTATTTAAAATTCATTATTTCTAAAGTTTAGAATTTTTGGGTGTTACAAATTCTACCCCCCTTAAAATGAATCTCGTCCCGAGATTCGGACTGCTTACTCAAATAATTGCGGATATGATTTTCTCAATTCATCCTCTCTTTTCCAAGTTGCCTCTGCCTCTGAATATCGATTCCTCTGTACTTTGCACATTTTAATAACCCTACTTCGAGTAACTCTCTCAGCAGTTTCCAAAATCTTGATCGGAATTTCTTCATAAGTAAGATCCTCCTTAACAGTCAATTCTTCTAAAGGTATCTGCTCCTTAGGCACCCGTAAACACTTCTTAAGTTGTGAAACATGTAACACATCATGCACTCCAGATAAATTTTCAGGCAACTCTAATTGATAAGCAACTTCCCCACGTCTAGTAATAACTTTAAATGGTCCAACATACCTTGGTGCTAATTTGCCTTTCATGTTAAACCTCTTCACACTTTTCATAGGTGACACCTTCAAATAGACATAATCACCTATCTCAAAAACTAGATCTCTTCTCCTATTATCAGCATAACTCTTCTGACGAGACTGCGCTACTCTCAAATTCTCATGAATCACTCGCACTTGATCTTCTGCGTTTCTAAGAACATCTGTACCAAACACCTGAGATTCACCTGTCTGATCCCAAAACAATGGAGTTCTACACTTACGTCCATACAAAGCTTCAAACGGTGCCATCTTAAGACTCTGTTGATAACTATTATTGTAAAAAAAATTCTGCATAAGGCAAAACTCTTATCCCAACTAGTTCCATATTGCAATGCACAAGCTCTCAACATATCCTCTAATACCTGTTTGGTCCTTTCAGTCTGTCCATCTGTCTGTGGATGATATGCTGTACTAAAATTCAATTTTGTTCCCAATGATTCATGCACAGCTTTCCAAAAGTGTGACGTAAACTGCGAACCTCGATCAGACACAATCTTCTTTGGTACTCCATGCAAACAGACTATTCTTTCCATATACAAGGTAGCTAATTGTACTCCCGTGTATTTAGTCTTGACTGGTATAAAATGAGCAACTTTAGTCAATCTATCCACTATCACCCAAATAGAATCATAACCTTTCTGAGTACGCGGTAACCCCAATATAAAGTCCATACCAACTTCTTCCCACTTCCATTCAGGAATCTTCATTGGTTGCAACAATCCAGCAGGTCTCTGATGCTCTGCTTTCACCCTCTGACAAGTATCACACAATGTCACATACTCAGCCACATCTCGCTTTAATCCAACCCACCAATATTTCTGTTTAAGATCCAAATACATCTTAGTACTACCAGGATGAATAGAATAAGCTGACTCATGAGCTTCGCGAAGAATTGCTTGTCTAACAGTTTGATCCTCAGGTACACATAGCCTCTTTCCAAACCACAAAATTCCATTATCATCCATTCGAAAGCCTGGTGACTTACCAATCACTATATCTTCCGCTATTTTCTTTAGTTTCTCATCCTTCAACTGACCCTTGTAAATTTCTTACTCTAAAGTAGGCTCTATCACTAATTCCATTGTATTAGTAACAATTCCCAAATTCAAATATTCAAATTCAGCACATAACTCACTAGTCATAGTCAATGTTTGTATCTCATTGGCATAACTTTTCCTACTAAGAGCATCAGCTACTATATTAGCCTTACCAGGATGATAGTGTATCTCAATATCATAATCCTTAATCAACTCTAACCATCTGCGTTGCCTCAAATTCAGATCCGACTGAGTGAAAATATACTTCAAACTCTTATGATCAGTGTATATATCACTCTTATGTCCAATCAAATAATGTCTCCAAATCTTTAAAGCATGCACTACAGCTGCTAACTCTAAATCATGTGTAGGATAATTCAACTCATGCTTTCTCAACTGCCTAGATGCATAAACCACAACTCTGCCTTCTTCCATAAGAACACATCCCAAACCTTGACAAGAAGCATCACAATAAATAGAAAACTTCTTACTCAAATCTGGCAAAACCAATACAGGCACTGTAGTCAACCTCTTCTTCAATTCTTCAAAACTAGCTTGACATTTATCTGACCACACAAACTTGGCATTCTTCTCTAATAGAGATGTCATAGGTTTAGCAAGTTTAGAAAACCCTTTAATGAACCGTCTGTAATATCCAGCTAATCCAAGAAACTGCGAATCTCGCTAGCATCAGTAGGTGGTTTCCAATTCAATAGATAAGCAAAATCTGATTTCTTTGGGCAAATTCCAATTTCAGTAACTCAGTAAAACTGTCATATCTCGAGCTACAGACGTCCAATTCAGATGATCTTTGCATGGTTGGAAAGCTTACAAAATTATCTACAACTTTTATTCACAACACTTTTTCTGAATCTGTCAAATAATTGGCCAAAAACTGAACTTAACCGAAACTGTTTCAGAATTCCAGACTGTGCAGTAACCCCAACTTGAAATAGATATATCTCTTAGCTCTTAATAGATATTAAAGTGATTCTTGCGGGGTTGGAAAGATATAGAAGTCTAATTATTCCCAGTATAATTTCTTAAATTTCCCATTAACGGATTTTAAGTTATTCCTAAAACATCCCAGACTGATCCAAAAATCAGCAAAGGACAGAACTATGTTTACCTCATAACCAACTAATATATTTTGATCAAACTTAATTATTCTTAACCATGGAACTTGTAGGCCTGTCTACAAAGCTCCAGCACACATTATAAAGATCCAAATCACACATTATCACGTTAACAATCCATCAATCACACAATTGTTCACACCACAAACTGACTCTCAAAACAATCCAACTTAAAATTGACTCGCAACTACTATCGTTCCTATTACATAGGGATTTTTCCTATTTCCTAGTTAAGCTTCTAATAAATCTTGGGATGACCTAACTCCGCCCTTAATTGGTCAATCTCTTTATAAGCCTGCTCCTTAAGTTCTTTTTCCTTCAGCAACTCTTATGCAATGATGATGCCACAAGCTCATAACCAACTTTATAAATGTCTCCTTTAGACCCTTACAATCCTTGTAGATGGTTCCAACAGATTATCACTCTGAGAAAAAGATACTTGCTCTTAATAATGACTTTGCAATCAGGTAGATAGCTGATGCTTCCAGGTGACGAAATAGAACATATAAACCTCCATCTTGTATCGTCTTTAGTTTGGCAACCCTCTTAAGAAGAGATCGACTAGAGTACACCAAAGGATAGCTTGCATTTGTTTCTGAGTGATAACTACTATCGTGTCCTTCTATCATGTCAAAGAGACTCATGAGCATATCCAAGAACAAGTAACCTGCACTTCCTCGCGAGCAGAAAAATAGCAGTGCAGAAATACAGTTATATCTCGAGTTCTACGAATCCAATAATATTGTAGCTTATACCGTTGGAAAGCTTATCAAATTTACTACAACTTCCTTATAGAACACTTCTCCAAATTCTGCAGTTAAGGTAGTCGAAAACTGTGCACAACAGAAACTATTCCAGATTACTGACAGCACAGATGCACCGCCTTGTGATTTTCATAACTCCCAAACCATAGTAGCTATCAGGACGGTTCTTACGGTCAGAGAAAGATATTAAAGTCTACTATTGTCCAGAATTTATCCATGATTTTTGGACATCCAAAAATAGAGATATAAGCTAAGGAAGACAGACTGCTATAAAAAAAACAGGATAAGGTAGAAACGAGATTCAAAGACACTAGAGAGATAGATAACACTAATCTTCAAGTCTTCATGCTTCTTTGCTTTGTGTTGATGAGATATAAGACATGGATCGAGAATAGCCAAAAGATGACAAGAAAGATAAAGTTTGATCTTGAGTTCTTTGTACCTCCTCATGCCTCGTCGCTTGAGATATTCAGGACTTGCTGTTGTTGATAGCATATGTTACCCCAATTAACAAAGATCTTGTTTCACCTGACGATGTCATTGAAGGCAACACTTTCTCTAAAGCTTGCTACTAATGATAAGTCCTTCATGTGTTGATCATCCATTAAGATGAGATTAATAAGGTAGCATGACAACCAAGGGTAGACAAGAACGGTGTAAGAGAAAATGGCATGAATTAGGATCGATTGAAAGATAAGTAAGATACAAGATGTCACTACCCCACTTAACATAGATCGAGCTACTTCTCAAGACTTATACCTTCCGGGCCTACCTTTGAAACACGAGAACAAGAACAACACACAAGCAACACATCAAGCAAAACAAGCACACATCACATCATCGATACTACACGTGCTTGTTCAACAATGGTGGTCATCCTAAGAGAAAAGTATGGATGATGAAATGCCATCGAATCTTTGAACCAGGTAAGATCAGAAAACTTTTAGTAAAAACAACATAAAACAAAATCCAAGGGTGTAAGAAATATTAGCTCAAAAGAAAGCTATCAAGGATGGGATACAACAAGACAAGGAAGAGGAAATAGTCAAAATCAATGAGTCAGGGGATGACAAAATAGTTTTACAGTAAAATAAGTTTTAGAATACGTCCAGTGCTACTCGGCATACGTCCTACAGTCAACACCGCTCTGATACCACTCTATCACACCCAGTTTTCTAAAGAACAAAACCAGGCTAATCATATGTGTGCCCAGGAAGTCCACACATATGCCAGAATGAAAAAGTATCATAAACAATGTTATTATATAACGTATACATAGCTATATTAACACTTACATCAGAGTATCGCGGAACGGTGACTAAACTTCGGGCTCCATTCTTCTCAGGGACGGCTGACTGGGGGTAACATATGCCTAGCACTTCTACTAGTCTTCTGGAAACTCCGCTACACCTTTGTCCTTTTTCCGAGTAGCATCTTATTACACACTGGAGTGTTGGGGAAATAGCAAGAATGAGTCCATGTCGAACTCAACAAGTATAACACAGGGTTCATGAGGCTCAAAAAGGCTAGACACTGTTTGACTGCGTTTAGCTTTTAATCATCATATAATTAGCAATTGAGTAACATCAAGGTAATCCAAATCCCATTAATGAATCAATGATCAATTGTAATAAGGATAATGAATAGCATTAACATGAGCATAATAATAATCAACAATAATTAAGCATGATATAACAATGGTGATCAACTATTCTGTAAGAATCCCCAAGGCCGCTCGTATCCGTGAGCACGGCTAGTATACCAGTTTTTAACTCTGCGCAGAGGTGTACACTTTCACTGTGAGTCATGATTTCCAAATGCATGGGTTTGCAAGGCCCAAAACATCAGAGACCATATAAAGCCATTCAAAAGTTCGTCTAACAAGTTAGGGCCATTAGATTCACTTGGCAGACAGATGTAGAACCCCCCTTCCCTGTGGCACAACAACCACAGCCTATACACACTAGGCTAGGGGCTCGCACTACACCCAACGTGGCAAGCCTTTCTTACGCCATTTAAGGTAACCTCTAACAAGCTAGAAAAGGTCTCTTGAACAACTAAAGCCAGAGCCATATAGCCCTCACAGCTGTACTGTCAATCCCGGTTATCACTTATAGGTAAGTCCTTACGGAGAGTAACTAGAGCATCAAAATAACCCACATGCTCTAGCCCCCTTTTCAACAGTAATAAAATCATCTTAATGGTTGGTTGCATAATCCATCAGTCAAATTACAAGATCATTGTTCATAATTAAGCACTAGCAATAGCTACCCAAATGCATAACCCATAGGTGACAAGGAAACAAGATATCAATAGCTAAGTTATAATCTCTATGGTTGTCAAGGAAGACACATGCATATGTATGATAATTTTAGTGAATAGGACAACAAGGATGGTCCTGTGTTATACTTGCCTTAATCAAAGCTTTCCTGATGATACTGCTGGTCTGGCTCAAAATAATACTCTTGATCGTCCAGATACTGCTCACCGTCTATACTCGATCATCAATCAACAACACACATGCATCCAATCAAACATACACGAAGCAAACAAAGAGATACAATTAGAACAGTACACCAACAATAACAAAACATTAATAAAAGTTTATAAAACTCTTCTACATGTTTCTACGATCACACAGACGCAAAGATCACTAAATTCGGAGTTAAAACGGGAAAGTTATGAATTTTCTAAGATTTCCTATAGATAAATAAATACTTAATTATAAACTCGAAAAATAAATTATTAAAACTAACTGTACAACTACACTAACATGTAGAGCTCGCAAATACGAACCTAACGCAACTTGAACGGATCAAATCGGAGTTAAAACGAAGATTTTATGACCAAAACAATTCTAGTGGCAAAACTGTAAATATCTGAAAACGTATTTTAACTTAACCGGAAGAGAATACGTTTTCCAAACACGAAAACGTATTTTCAGCAATACGCTATGGACCGCGGGTTGATTACTAAAAAGCTGAGGGTCTCTTTATGAATTTTACCCCGCGAAGGGGTAAGTTCTAATCTGGGCCCTTGATTTCAAATCGGACAGCTGTCATCGTCTCCGGCTTACAGAGATAGAGGGCGCGGCTTCCTTCCCCAACTCCGGCCGGCGGCCACCATAGCCGACCACCGGAGCTCGCCGAAAATATTCGGCTTCGCCGTTCCCGACCACCAAACTTCCCCCAACCACTTCCAATCGGTCGAGAAGATCAACCCTAACTCCTCTACACGATTCATGCCCCCCACGATTTCCCAAGGAAAGAGCGCGGCAAGGGTAAGACGGTGGCACCATTGCCGACCGACGGTGAGCTTCAAAAACTCTCTTCGAAGCCTCTCCAACCAAAAGGAGAGCACAAGAGGGTAGAGGAGACAAGTGCGGACTCACCAACGCGACGAGTTTGACCTCCGATTCACCCGAAGGCACCCCACCCGAACGACCGCCGTCCTCAAACGAACTCAAGCCCTAGAACTCAACTTCTTGCGGTGGAACTCACAATTTAGATGAAAAACGGAAAATAGAGGGTCACAACTTCCTTTTTGTAGCTCCAAGTTGCCGTATACGGGTAGGAGATCCCGGAAATCGCGAGACGGTTGTTGCGTCCGCCTCCGGTTCGAAGTCCGGCTTAAACACGGGAGGATGAAGATGCTTATGACATGCGGACCCCACCCGCCAGCGACCACACAGAGAGGGAGGCGCGGCTGCTGCGGTGCTGGGCCGACCCACGCGGTCGTAGACGCAGAGGAGAGCAGGCCGTCCGAACAGGCCGTCGGCCACCAGGCGGAAGGTAATGTTTTTTTTTCCTTTCTTCTTTTCTTTATTTGCTTATTTTCAAAAGTATCTCAAATAAAATTTTCTAATCCAAAATAGAATAAAATAAATCCACACCACATAAAAGAAAAATGCAACAACATGAATGCAACACCAATATTCTTTTTTTTAAAATTTTAATTCCCTTTATCTAAATTATTTAAAATTCATTATTTCTAAAGTTTAGAATTTTTGGGTGTTACAGGTATGTTGGATCATTTAAAGTTATTACTAGACGTGGGGAAGTTGCTTATCAATTAGAGTTGCCTGAGAATTTATCTGGAGTGCATGATGTGTTCCATGTTTCACAACTTAAGAAGTGTTTACAGGTGTCTGAGGAGCAGATACCTTTAGAAGAGTTGACTATTAAGGAGGATCTTACATATGAAGAGTTTCCGATTAAGATTTTGGAGACTGCTGAGAGAGTTACTCGAAGTCGGGTTATTAAAATGTGCAAGGTGCAGTGGAATCGATATTCAGAGGCAGAGGCAACTTGGGAAAGAGAGGATGAATTGAGGAAATCATATCCGCAGTTGTTTGAGTAAGCAGTTCAATCTCGAGGACGAGATTCTTTTAAGGGGGTAGAATTTGTAACACCCAAAAATTCTAAATTTTAGAATTAATGAGTTTCAAATAATTTAGATAACAATTAATGGGAAATTGAAATTTTGAAAACTATTTGGTGTTGCATTCATGCTGCTGCATTTATTTTCTTTTGTGTAGTGGATTTATTTTATTTTGAATTGGTTTGAAGAATTCTATTTGGAATAGTTTGAAAACAAGTAAATAAAGAAAAGTAGAAAAGAAAAAAAAGAAAAGGAAACACTTACCTTTTTACCTGGCAGCCGCCGGCCTGCTTTCCTCCTCGCCTGGGCCGCACGGTGGGCCGCTGCCGCCTTCCCTCCTCCGCGCTTGCGACCGCGTGGGCCGGCCCAACAGACGAGCAGCCCGAGCCAGCCGAGCCAGCAGTCGCGCCTTCCCTCTCTTCTTGGTCGCTGACTGGTGGGGTCGGCTTGTCAGCCGCGTTTTCTTCTTCCTCCGGTCGTAACCGAGACGAACACCGGTTCCAACCGAATCAAATCTTCTAGTTTGGATTTCCTAACCGAAATCGATGAAGTAAACCTATAAAAGGGTAGCCGGGGTTCTCTTCTTTCCGTTTTCCATCTAAAAACTCTAGTCCAACCACGTGAAACCGAGCGCTAGGGATTGGGGGGAGTTGGAGGTTTCGGTTGCTCGTAGGAGGAGCTCGCGGGTGGATTTGAGGCCGTGTTCTTCGCGTTGGTGAGTCCGCACTCTCCTTCTCTACATTCCCATGCTTTTTCTTTTGGGTGGAGATGCTTCGAATTGTGTTTTTGAAGGTCACCGATGAGTCGGCAATGGTGCCACCGCCCTCCTCTTGTCGCGTGCCTTGCTCAATCTACCGTAGCTAGTATTTACTGCTTAGTTGAGTTCGCACGGAGCTTCTATACCGTTTGGATCAAGTTTCGGGTCAAACGGTGGTCTAGATGGGGAGAGCCGCCATCTCCGGCGAGATGGAGCCCGCCGGCCATGGGGGGCCGCCGGCCGGACTTGAGGGAGGTGACCGGTATGAGCACTGTAGACTTGATGATGAACACGAGCCGTCCGATTTCAGATCAACGGCTGAGATTAGAACTTACCCCTTCGCGGGTAAATTTGTTAAAGAGACCCTCAGCTTTTTAGTTATCAACCCGCGGTCCGTAGCGTAAAACTGAAAGTACGTTTTCGTGTTTGGAAAGCGTATTCTCTCCCGGTTAAGTCAAAAATACGCTTTCAGGAAATTACAGTTTTGCCACTAGAATTGTTTTGGTCATAAAATCTTCGTTTTAACTCCGATTTGATCCGTTCAAGTTGTGTTAGGTTCGTATTTGCGAGCTCTACATGTTAGTGTAGTTGTACAGTTAGTTTTGATAATTTATTTTTCGAGGTTATAATTAAGTATTTATTTATCTATAGGAAATCTTAGAAAATTCATAACTTTCACGTTTTAACTCCGAATTTGGTGATCTTTGCGTCTGTGTGATCGTAGAAACGTGTAGAAGAGTTTTATAAACTTTTATTACTGTTTTGTTATTGTTGGTGTACTGTTCTAATTGTATCTCTTTGTTTGCTTCGTGTTTGTTTGATTGGATGCATGTGTGTTGTTGATTGATGATCGAGTATAGAAGGTGAGCAGTATCTGGACGATTCGGAGTATTACTTTGAGCCAAGTCAGCAGTATCACTTGGAAAGCTTTGATCAAGGCAAGTATAACACAGGACTATCCTTGTTACCTATACATTAAATTGTCATACATATGCATGTGCTTACCTTGACAACCTTAGAGATTATAACTTAGTGATTGTTATCTTGATTCCTTGTCAACCTTGGGAATGCATATGGGTAGCTACTGCTAGTGCTTAAACTAAGAACAATAATCTTGTAATTTGATTAATGGATTAAGCAATCAACTATTAAGATGATTTTATTACTGTTAAAAGGGGGCTAGAGCATGTGTATTATTTTGATGCTCTGGTTTCTCTCCATAAGGACTTATCTGTAAGTGATAACCGGGATATACAGTACAGCTGTGAGGGCTATATGGCTCTAGCTTTAGTTGTTCAAGAGACATTTTCTAGCTTGTTAGTGGTTACCTTAAATGGCGTAAGAAAGGCTTGCCACGTTGGGTGTAGTGCGAGCCCCTGGCCTAGTGTGTATAGGCTGCGGTTGTTGTGCCACAAGGAAGGGGGGTTCTACATCTGCCTGCCGAGTGAATCTAATGGCCCTAACTTGTTAGACGAACTTTTGAGTGGCTTTATATGGTTCTCAGGTGTTTGGGCTTGATCTCCCCACTCATTTGAAATCATGACTCACAGTGAAAGTGTACACCTCTACGCAGAGTTAAAAACTGGTATACTAGCCGTGCTCATGGATACGAGCGGCCTTGGGGATTCTTATGGAATAGTTGATCATAACTGTTATATCATGTTTAATTATTGTTGATTATTATTTGCTCATGTTAATGCTATTCATTATCCTTATTACAGTTGATCATTGGTTCTTTAATGGGAAGTGGTTTATCTTGATGCTACTCAATTGCAAATATATGATTAAAAGCTAAACACAGTTAAACAGTGTCTAGCCTTTTTGAGCCTCATGAACCCTGTGTTATATTTGTTGAGTTCGACATGGACTCACTCTTTCTATTTCCACCATAACAGATGAAGATATTGAGGAAGATTATCGGAATGAGTACTAGTCTTGATGTCAACCAGTCAACCGTGTCCCTGTATGGAGTTTCCGCTGAAGAAATACTATTAGTTATTATTACAAGACTATGTCTTAAATACTTATTCGTTATGTAATAAGCACTGTGATGATACTTTGTTATTTGTCAACTTATGTGTGCGACTGTTTCTTGGGGCGCACATGAGTCTTTTATGCATCCTATTTTTGTCCTTAAAAATGGGTGTGACACAAGCCAAGATCGTAGTGATTCAACATAACAAGTCACATGTTACATCCATTTCACAAGCAATTCAATTTACATCGGAGTTCAACATAGTTATTACAACTTAAGTTCAAAAGTAGCGGAAGCAAAGTAATTTAAAACTAACATAAATCTTATTTCAAATACATGCCAGTACCACGGTCGACTTCCAACAAAAGCATTAGAGATAAGGTAGCTCAGAAGGATCATGCCCATGATCACACTCCGCCTCTATGGCAGGAGCCAACCAACTCTTGCAGTAGCCATGATACTTCATAACCTGCAACAAGTGGGGATAAAACCCTGAGTACAAGAAGGTACTCAGCTAGACTTAGCCGTCAGAAACCAGAAATAAGGTGACACCAAGGATCATGCAAGGCTGATATAAAGTGGGGCTAGCTTGACAACATTTTGCATAAAAGCTTAATATAGATGATCAATCATTAATGTTTAAGCATCAAGTTAATTATTATTAACCTATCATCTATATTAGAACCTGTACTAGAGCTCTCACTTTATTAGGAGCAAACAATATTAACCATAGCAGGTATAAATTGAGGCAACCTTTCCATCGTGATCCAATTAACCATCCGTTCAATTTAATGGAATCTACGTTGCCGCTGCTCAAGTCAAGTGCTCACTAACCGGGAGCGACGGCGATTCGAATCGAATTCCTATCCAGCTAGAGGGGTATTTCTAACACTCACCGTGTAGACCCCTGCCAGGGTCACACAGGCCACCTTTTCATATGATTCAGGAATCGCGGGCCCGAATGATGTCGCGACCCCAAGGGCGACACTCTGCCAGGTGATAGGGACTCTAACCCCCCTTTGGTCTCACGCCAATGTCCCCAAGCACATCCTTTATCTCCTCCAAGAAGCAACCTACCATTCGATTCCCGGCCTGAATCACATTACTCGGCTTCGCGGTCGGAACGGCTTATCCGGCCAACTAAGTGTTAGACTGCGTTCAACATGACTCAAGGACGTACAGCGAATCGGTCCTTAAACGACTCAGACGGGGATAGATTCACACCTAAGACCTCCATGCCTTGTTGCTTCACTATCATCATCCCGCCCGGTCTCATTTCATTTTATTAACACATGGTTCTTTTCCACGATAGCAAATATAGCCAACCGTGCCATATATGAATATCCCTATATCTCGCAGGTGACAGGAAATCACCTGACTTCTACCGTTTAAAGCAGGGCTAAGCATCTACTCGATCTTAGTCTATGTAGGATTCAAGGATTCATATATTTAGACAATGAGTGATATAATGCAACAAGGTTTTCAACCAACTCCTACCACTTAATGCAACAATACTTATAACATATATAGAATTAATTGCTTTGAAGATAGGAGGCTTATAATGCTCCGGGGCTTGCCTGGGATCCGACTCAAGTTAGAGTTTGTCAGATGAAACTCGCTTGGCGAGCATCCTCTCATCTAGCACTTGCCCAATCCTTCTATCTTCGGGATGGATCCACCAAACACTGTCTTCGGGTTTGGCTACAACGCCACATCCTTCACACGTTTCTGCTAGCGTACCTATATGAGATGCAACCATGCACATGTGTGAATGCATAGAAGTGCAATAACTAAAGCAATCAAGCAAGCATACCCAAGTTCTAATAAACACCTAGAGCTAATTACTTAACTATCCTCAAAGGCATAAGTCAAACTTAACAAAATACAAGCAAACAACTATAATTGGAATTTATCAATTTCTGGACAAGCAAACAGTAGCTTCACAAATCAATCATATTTGGAGATATACAAATCCAAATGACTTGAAAGAAGACATTATGGAAATCTTATGAAATTCTCTACATTTTATTTATAATCATCATAGCATGATTCCAAAGTTTAATATGTCGAATTTACAAAAACACAGAAACTGGTCTAACAAGACAGAGAGCAAGCAATTATGTAACCCAACTTTCAACAGCTATAACTCCTAAACCACATGGAAAAATACCACCAAATTTTAACAGAAGCTAGATATATAAATTATCTACAACTTTTGTATAAACAAGTTTCACAACAAAGCACATTATCATGAAGAACTTTGCTAAGTTCCTAGATCTGTCCAGAAACCTCATTTGCAAGAAATAATTATTAACTTATGTTGCAAAGATATAATTAGGCAAAACCAACTTTACCAACATGTCACACATGACTAATGAACACCAGAAAACATAGTGTCCATTCCTAAATATTTTCTTTTAATGCATTTTCTTAATTTATTTAGATAATTTGGTGGAATTATGAACACATATCAAAAGTGCATAATAAATTCTACCAAAATTACAGAGGCCTCAACATGCTCCCAAAAGTCTACTATCCAAATTTGAAACCATTTGGACATGTATAACAACCTCTATGAAAAAGACAAATGGCTATAGCAATAAATCATGTGAGAGCAAGTTAAACTTAACACTCAATATTTTCTATGAACACAAGGCCATATTATGAATCAATATGATAGAGAAACATCATACTAAGGTAATGGAACAACATTTTCTATTTTATCATTTATATATTATTTATAAGCTATTTATCAAGCTATACACAAGTTAAATCAATAACTTGAGTATACAGTAAGCAATGACCAAGACATTTATACCACAGTACATCCATAGTATGACAAGCCTACCATAAAAATTTCACATCAATTGGAGCAGCACAACTCAAGATATAAAAATAACAAGCAATATAATGTAAATTCCTTATTTATCAAGGTCCAATCAAAACCCTAAGAAAATAGTGAACAAATAGTATGTTTAATATTTTTTCTAGCAAGTACATGTCATCACAAAATTAACAAAATAAGAATCACTATTTTTGGAGTTCTAAAACTCCAGATCTTGCTCTGGTCAATGTTTTAAGGCATTTTTAGAGCACTTTTTAAAGCCTAAAAAATACATCAGAAAACACCTATAAACCCCTAACATTTTATGACTCCACTGCATAGATCTCTTCACAAGGTTTCCAAAAAGTCCATATTTACCATTTTTGGACTTTACTAGTAGGAGATATGGATTTTAGAAGTTTTACAAGAAATCTGTAATTCAAAAACAAAATCACTCAAACCCTACTTAATGCTTGGTGCACCCGGACATCCACTCAACTGGGTCACTTGTGTCGCTGTCAGGCGGGACCTGCTGCACTTTTGGTCCCACTTGCCATACAAAGAGAGAGACACAGAGGGGGGACGGTCTTCTTCTTCTCCCCTCGGACGAAGCAGAGGAGCAGGGAAGGGAATGTCGGCCGGCCAATCTCCGGCTAGCCGGGCGGCGCTCCAGTGGCGAGCGATAGCGGCGGAGCATGCTTGGGCCAACGCGAACTCAAGGGCGGTAGTGGCTTCGTCGGAGCTGGCACACGCTGGCATGGCCACGCGCGCGGCCGCAACAGGGAAGGCGGCACACGGCGGCGGAGGTGACCCGACGGCCCGCTAGTGACAAGAGGCGACACCGGAGAAGGACGGCACCTGGCTGCACCTGTAGACGCTCGCAATTTCACCAGTGGAGGCCTATGGCCTGCTGGCCACGGCAGTACCCGGCGCGGCGGTGGCCGAGACGGTGGAGGCACGTCTCCGGCGGCAGCGTGTGACCGGCAACGGTACAGGCGGTGAGGAGGCGCGGCGTGACCGGGCGAGGTGAGGAAGGAGATCGGGGTTCAATTTGGTAGTAGGAGGCTTGGTGGCGGCCGGCCACGGAGCTCGGCTAGGCGCAGCAATGGTAGCTGTGGCAGGTGGCGGCGGCGCTGTCGACGACGCTGCGAGCTGGGAAGGGCGCTGGAGGACCACCGGGCTCGCGGGGTTCTGATGAGGGGCTTGGTGTGGCTTCTGGAGGGCAGGGACGCAACCATGTGGCAAGGAGAGGCGCTCTCCGCTGCGCATGGCGGGCACGTCCATGCCACGCGTCCTCCTTTGGTGCAAAAACGCGAACAGGTGGCGGGCAGTGAAGTGGACCGTTTGGAGCTCCAATTTGGGCCTGATTTGGGCCGATCTGGGTCTTGGGCCCTAAACCAAAGTTGAAGCCCATACCATGCTCTACATTTTCTATTTAAAGGTCATGGTCATTAGTGTTGTAGATTAGGAGATAATCCGTCCCCAAATCACCAGTGTCAACACGTTAAACTAGGGCTCGATTTTTGGGACTTTGCAATGCCAAACCTGGTCAAATTGGTCCCAAATTTTTACATGTTTTTCTCCAATGAATTATTTTCAACTTTCATTTTTGGGTCAACTTGAGTTGCTTAACGAATTTTGGAGAACGCGGAATGCCAATGTCGAAGACACTGAAATCCGGGTTTTAAAATTGCTAAGTGTTGGAAACAGTCTAAATTCTGACTTGTGGGCCCTTTTTGAGCATGTTCCACACACTTTCATGACTTGACTCTTAAACAAGGTTTGTTCCTTATAAAATTCTCTACAACTTTGTAAAAGGGTGCACAGTCATGCAAAGCTTCTAGGTCACACTTCTGAAATGGTCAAACAAAAGGGTTCTAGGGTCCATACATGGTCAACCATCACTTAGAAGCACATTTAGGCAAAATGATCAACATGAACATTGTTCCATTAAGTGTCCTAAGTGTAGTTAAGGTGTTGTAGAGGCCAAACATACCCACCATGCATAGGTTGCACAAAAGTGCAGGCCTCACATGCCTTGAAACATAGAACTCAAGTGAAATGCTATAGTCATTTCATGTGGTTGTTTCAAGATACATGCTACACATGTTCCACTAGGGTGTTCCACATGTGTCCAAGATGTGTTGCACATATTTCATTTGTATGTTGCTCAACACTAGTTCCCATAGGATGTAAGGCAGGTTTTAGTTATAATCCAAACAAGCATCTAACTTATCATTTCATGTGACTTTTTGATTCTAAACTTTATGAAACTTTTCTAGGGATCAATATAGATAGGTACCAAGGTGAGACACATGAAGATATGGCAATAACACCATCCAAACATATATCTTTGAAAATGGCCTATATGTAAAGCAATGATGCAGCATCCCACTTTAAGGTAGGCTCATCTCCATAGGTCGACATTGACATTGTCATTTCCACTTAATCTATCATGTTTGAGCTCAAACTCACTGCCTAATTGGTGATAAACACCTGGGGTGTTACAGCCCTCCCCCCTTAAAAGAATCACGTCCCGAGATTCAGAATTGAAGACCTTTTAAGGAAGAGAGACATGTTATCAAGTTCCTAACATTTGCTATAGCATTCTGCTACAAAGCTTCAACATCGGTGAACCATTTGGCCAAAGGCACTTTCTGGCACTGACTTTTCATGGTAAAATTTATCTGAAGAATTTCCTTCATTGACTTTCATGAAGCATTGTTACTTTGGGAGGAATCCAAGATAGCACGTACTGCATTCTCAGTGTACGGAGATCATTCGGTCTGTGAGCTGACCACTCACAAGTATCTGATTCTTAAGTGAGCACAGCATAGTCCGTATGAACTTTACACTAGACCGAAATCTTCAAAAAGATACTCATTGAAGTGATTCTATGTTCACAAAGTTTGAAAAGTAGTTCTCTACCAAAAATGGCTTGAGCACAACCTTCCAAAAGGGTGAGATCATAGACGACAATTATACTCTGAGGCTATAGGATACTGACTAACCAATGGACAGGGTCTATGTTGGTCGTAAATGTTCAAACATTCATATATCAGCTAATGGAAAGCTACTTTAGGTTCCATGGGTGCAGTCCTCTTTCTCTGATGACAACACTGTATTATCTGAGTCTGTTGAGGGTTTAGTGAATGTGATAGCTGACTCAGTTGTCTTCGTATTTCGGCCAAATGTTACCTAATAAGATTCTTTTATCCAAAGACAACAGTTATCTGGGTTGAGTCAGATGCAACCTCTGGGTAAAAACATTTATAAGGTACTAAAGTATGTCATCATTGGATAATCATTACTAAAGAAAGATGTAGTGAGGCCTTAAGGGCAACGAAAGTTGCAAATATTCACTAGACCGTGGGGAGTAGTCTACCACCAAGCGGTTGAGTAAAATTTTCCTTGGTGACTTAGTTGTACTATAAGTTGAGTTGACTTGCAGCATAACAACTTTGTCAGGCCAACTTTCACCTAGAGGCTTCCTTTTTAGGATCAAACAGCAGCTCGAAGATGGAAAATCTGTTGTTTGACACTTTTCAAATTGCTTTTGACTTGAGATGGTATAAATTGATTTGCAGAACACCAAGGCTGCTCGTACATTGGGGATACAAGAAAGCAAAAGCAAATGAAAGAGTGTAAACTAGTATCTGTGAGACCTCAAAAGGGCCATCCAACAGCAGATCTCGACTATTAATTTCTATATCAATTCGAGGATGCACACGCTTTGAACTTGCGGTTTACTTTTGCAAGGCAAAACACATACTTTCTCTACTTCTTCGCCTTAGCTGATAGAACACCTTGCACTATCTGTGTGATTATCCAAGATGGAATTGACTTGGTCGCAATGACTCTGGACGATAGAGTATCACTCCAGTTATTGGCTAGTTGATTAACTTCTTGTTGGTTATTGCTCTGTAAGACCTAGCCTTCGTAGCTACCAAAGAATCATTACCTAGCTAGAGATTAACCTTCCTATTGGTAACTAATTAGTGGTCTCTCAACACTAAAAAGTTCCAAATCTTCATTCTTGATCACAATAATTGTGGTTGATACAAATCAGATGGTTGCCATCGAAGTCAGCAGATACGAAGTCTCACCAGAGATGGTTGATCTCAATGGTATGGTCATTATGCATACAAAGGTTAAGACTTGCGTAATGTAACAATCGATTCTTATCCAACAGATGACTTGTCCAACATTAAATGTTGTGTGTCCTTTTTATCCAATAGGAATGAGATACGTTGCTCACTCGATGATGCTCGTCAAAACTAGGACAACTAAGTAGAGTCACTTGTCTACCACTTCTTGCGGTTTGTTAATGTTCTGTCAGTGACCTGTTCTTCAAAAGTTATCCTCTTAGCAACTTCAGGAGGAAGCTCTACTACTTTTGGTCCAATATAAGGGTCTTTTGATAAGATATGAAAAGACAACCAAGGAAGAAGGTCACGTGAAAATAACATCAGTATTATTCTGCAATGGATTATGATTAGAAACCATGATACCAGAGCGTGCCGAGCAGCACAACCTTGTGTGTGCACCCACAGGAGGCTCTCGGTTTCGTCGCGGCACCATTAGTTGCTACTCACAACACCATTACTGAACATGCACCCGATGAGGAATTTCAAATGGCATAGATTGGGTTGTCAAGGTAGATGAATGAATTTGCAAGCACCCGATTTAGAGGCCATAGCAGAGAGACGTTGCGTCACACTAGCTAACCTTTGGGAGAGGTAACCGGAAGGTCCAACCTGGATTTGGGTACGGTCTCCACCATTGGCAACATACGAACCATGGTCAAAGGCTAGCGTTGATGGAAATTAACTTGGTTGGTCAGTCAACAAGAGTTTTCACAAAAAGGGTTGGAAAACATCCACGGCTTATACAACATATAGGAGAACTAAACTTTGGGCTTTTGGTCAAGCAACGGCATGGATACAAACATTCAAGGCAAGCAACCACGACTACAGGATCAGACTCCTAAGAGAGAGAACCTAACTAGAGACGACAACCATGTGATTACGTAACATGAACGTTGTCCTTAGGATAAAGCTATTCGACACTCGTATGCTCACCGATGACAAACGAGGTGACAACTAGGGCACTACCAAGATAACAAGCATACATACAACATCACAATCAAGAAGTCCTTTGAGAAAATTCAAATGAATGGTTTAAGCAACCAATACAAGGCACAAGGCTCACCCAAAACAAGCATTTATCTCAAGCATTAACTAACTACAAGTTTAGCTCAAAACAACGCTAGCTAAGGAAGCCAACTTAGCATGTGCCCAGAATCTGGACAACAACGCAGTACTTAATTGTTTCAACTATAACTGAGGTTATAGACATCCCACAAAGGTGATCCTAGACTTTCTGGAAAGCTTAGGAAGTTTTACACGCGTTTGTTATTCATACCAAAAGCTAAATCACAAGTTAGCATGACCAAAATTGCTAATGTTGCAGATCTGTACCAATATGGACAGAAAACTGACAATAACTTCAAAAATGTACAACTGGAGTTCTAGGGACTCAACAAGGCTGAGCCTTAACTTAAAGCTTATTAAGTTGTCTATAACTTTCTTATTATCATATTAAGATGATTTTATAGCTAACAGGGCCAAACAAGATAAGGTAGACATCTCTGCCCAGATTTGGACAGATTCTGTCATTCCACTTTACAAGCTCATAAGTAGAGATTTAGACCACCAAAATTTGTGATATAGGACACTTTGGAAAGATTAGAAAAAGTACTACACTTCTTCTATTATCTCCAATACATGATTCCATAAGAACATAGGTCAAATAAAGCAAACATTCAGATCTATTCTGAACATGAGCAGATTCTGATAACAAACTTCTAAAAATTATAACTCTCAAACCATAAGACCTAGGGTCATGAAATTTTAGGACAAGCTAGAAAAGTAAGTTAGCTACAACTTTGGTATTCTCCATAACTACAGAAAACACCATTATAACCATGAAAGCATCACTACAACAGAAACCATTCTAGCAGCCAACGTTCAACAAGCAAAACTAAACTTGCCTTTGTTCTACTTAACAAGAGAGCACACAAACATATTATTCTAGTAGCTCTAATTATTATTACCTTAGACCAACTAATTTAATTCATTAATAAGAATCACAATTACTTAGGTGGGTCTAAAGCATTTGCAAACACTTGTATGACAACAAATTCACCCCTTGACTAAACTAGAGGGCATTTATAGGGTCAAGCAGGTAACCATAATTATTTCTAGCAAGGCTAAGCACACCCTTTTCTCAACAACATGGAGTAAGGCATTCTCATTTAGCTTCATTCAAGAAAGATAGTGTAACACATTGATCACAAGTTACACACTATAGAATAAGGGTGAGAGGAGCAGAGCTATGCATAAAGCACCAATCAAGATGATGCATGTGTTGCCCTATTCGTCCTCACAAGATTGCCAACCTAAGGTGGCAATCACGTTCTATGTCGGTGGCATAACACACTCTCTCTCTCAATATATAGCTAGTCGACAGCTACATTCGACTTACGCATTCGTGGTTAGCGTGCCT